>CM030370.1:20087919-20524072 GCA_003604175.2 Clonorchis sinensis
TTGCCTACCCAGAACAATTCGCCTCAACTGTTTTAATTCCGCTCCTTCGCCTGCGAGCGAACCAGCTCGGCAGGGATTCCGTTTTCTGCCGTAACACTAGTTCGATAAAATAAACAACTGGAGAATTGGCTGCCAA
This sequence comes from Clonorchis sinensis, assembly GCA_003604175.2. Lineage (NCBI taxonomy): Eukaryota > Metazoa > Platyhelminthes > Trematoda > Opisthorchiida > Opisthorchiidae > Clonorchis > Clonorchis sinensis. The sequence goes on from CM030370.1 coordinate 20,088,056, forward strand.
TCCATTTTGGGATAGGACTAGAATTTTGGTGTTCTGAAAGAATTAGAAGGCTGTTTAATTATATTGTCTTTTTTCACCTTTTCTTCACAAAGTTTCTCATTTTTATGTTGTCTTCAAATAAGACCGTGCACTGGCTTTGGCTGGCTAACCAGGAAAATGTACAGACCTGTAACAGTGTGAGGTTTTTATCAGACTAGCGCAAGTTGTTCAAAACCAGTTTAGTAAAAGATGATCAAGCTACGGGATCGTAAAAATTTGTTACGCATAACAAGCGATTAGGTTTTTCACGAGGTATGCTCATCAGTTTGCTCGTTCCGGTTACTTTATTGATGATTGCGGTGAAGTCACGAGGCTTAGCCCCTACGAATAGTAACTCTAATTGGTTACCTCATAAAGAATGGCCAGTCAAGCAGTTACTTGTCGATAACGAGATCGTTGAGTGGGTGATAGATTTTGCAAATTCAATGAAAGTTTTCATCATGTGAGTGAAGTTAACTATGCGAAAATTCGAGGAGCAGTCTAGGCTGCTTCGTCTTTAGTCGGGATTACCATTACTGCTCATCTTCCTGGTCATCCGGGTGATTCGATGTCACAAGACCCCAGCTAGTAATTGAGGCCCAAACAGCTTGGCTCCAAGCAGCTGATCAGCTGTGTGTTTAACTCGCGCATGGAAAGAATATAGCACCACACAATCTTCTGCATCACGTGGTAAAGTGTGACTGGCTCGTCGAGTGACTTCGTCTCAGCTGGGCTGCTCAAGCTTATTGTAAACTGCCCTTCCTTCTGAGTCGCATAGTTTGCTGGAATTCTCTAGGCGGAGATTTCAAGCTGGAAGTAAAGTCATTCGGGGCCGAAAAGCCTTGTACAGTTGTTTCATCCTTATTAAGAATCGTCATCAGTGCGTTGTACCTGTTAAAGGGTGAGTTAATCCCATTACATACTGACCACTCGTTGTCGAACAGTTTCAAGTTTAACTACTAGCCCGGAGGCGGTTACCGCTGAAGACTTCGAAAAAGAATGCCCTCTGCTTTTCGGCATGCACTGCCTTCACTTAAAGAGTCGAAAACTTAACCGAGCTTACAGGATTGTCTGGATGACTTGTAGAAATTTGGTCCATCCTTTTCACTTTGGAAGGTATTCAAAATATAAAACAATATCAGAATACATTGCTTTGCTTTGTGTTCTCTATAGTTATCTGTCCTCGTAACCTATCTGTCTGTCAGATTTTACCTCACTAACTGTGTTCTGTCTCTACCAGTATTATTTTCGCGGACTTTCAGTGAACAGAAATCAAATCACGTGGTGCCCTGAATTATTTCAGAAGACATAATCTGACAAGTGGTTCCCAAACTAATGCCTCGTTCGCATGCAGCCTGGGAGAAAAATGTACCGATTGCGTAGTTTCCATTTAATGTCTCCATCACCTGTTCTCATTAGGTTCAACATGTCCAGACTTTTTTGGAAGTTGTGCCCATTTCGTAGCTAGAATTCTGCTTGACAGGTTACATCAATTTTTGATAGTGAGATACCAACAACTTAAGACCATAGCGAAAGTTCCCAGAAAACAGAGAACAAAGGCAAACTGAAATAGGTAGTTTCTGGGGCCATTATTGCATTAACTTTTTAGGCTGATTGTATTATCGTTCATTTCGAAATGAACACGCAGAAGCGCAGTGATGCGTGATGCAACAAGCGTTTCTCTGTATCTCTTTTCACGTGCATACTGTAAAAGAATATGAGACAAACAAAACAAGGCACAAGGTTTTACCACTCATATGTCGCCCATTAAGACAGTGCAAATTATACTATCGATTTCAATTGCTCATGCAGTGCCAATCTGAAAAGCTTGATATGAGTGAATTTTTTAGAGTGCAATCTTTTCAGAACTGTAAGGAAGCCATGCAGCCGTAATTAAGGCAGTCTTCTCTCCTCCAACAAGTAGTATAATCATACTTAGGTACCCTTAATTTCCGTGCATGTTGAGTAACAAAGTGGCAATACAGTCCCAAGTGCAAAAACGTCTAGCAGCAAGTTTAAAAAGCATTTTTTACATAATCGGGTATTTTTTAGTTTTTTCTTTTTCATATATTTACATTAGCTTATTCTTTTCGGTTCCGAATCAGGCTTGGCGTTGTTGTTACCTTTTAACGAAAAGTGTGTCAATATGAATCAGAGAAAGAGAAAGGCACAGGGAAAAAGGGAGCGAAATCTGACAGTGTGCCGGAGATAATAGTTCGACAGAAATCCTAACAGATACGCTATGCTAAGCATCCAACTTGGAGCAAATGATAGTTTTCTGCTTCAGCTAGATGTTCTCCTGGGAAACAATGTGACTGGTTTTATGTGCAAAGTTTATTCAATAGCCCTGCTGCTTCCAAAATACTCGGCGAATGAAATAAAAAGATAGTCAAGTAGTCTGAATGAGACGTGCTCCAACCGGGCCGGAAACGGACACTCTTCACGCTCATCAAGTCGAGACTTTTGAAGTCAATGGCAGACAGAACGCATGAGTGCACCCATCCAGACAGGCATTCACCATGGTAGAAAGGCGCCAGTTGCACTGAAGACCACAGAGAGGTAACGGAACAGTCAGGAATATCTGGTAATGCCATGCGAGTAGCTCGGGAGTAAAATGAATGATGATTCAGAGTGCACGTATTTTTAAATCGTGAAATTTAGAACAGAGTCAAAAAACTAGTCCTCCAGCATTGAATGCAACAAAGCATCCATCAAATTTGATTGTTTTTTAGAAGAAACACTGAGGCCGGTAAACAAAGAAAGTCTCAATTAGTTTTCAGTTTCAATCTGTTCATGTACAACGATAAAAATAATATCTCGGTGTTTTTCTTTTGGAAATCATTTTTTATCTCAAAACGTCGGATGGTTAACAATTTTTCTGCTGTCAGCAAGTTTCAGTTGACCAAAGTGTTGAAAATAAGAAAGAATTTTGGAAGCCCACTCGTCTCAAACGTATGGAGGATTTAAAATAAATGTCACAATTCCGTGGATTTTAGAGTTTATGGAATCAGCCGATAAGACTGAACGACCGCAAAGTCTATGGCATTCTTAGTTGGTCTCGGCTGCGAGAAATAAGAATGTAACCTATCGTGAGCTTGAGCAAAAATCAGACACGTAAAAATATTTTTTTCTACAAGAGTTGCAACAACTTCTGCAAAAATAGCATTGGATCCCAAAGACCTAAAATATAGACACATCCTTGAAATAGGTCAGAAAACCTCTTTGTAATAAATAAACACGCATTTCAGAAAATATGCCCAATATGATTAGCCTGCTTTCTCGCTTTCATTCGGAAAGACAGTTGTCCGCAATGGATTTTGGGCACGTTATTGCGTAATTCACAAAACCATAGTTGAGGCTCACGGAATTAATGAAATTTAGTTCCAACATTTTTTGTAGCAAACTCACCTGGCAAACGTCTAGCTATCTAGACAAAAGAGGCTAGGTTATCCGATGGGAATCTTTTCGACAGGAGAGCAGTTGGAATTGAAATATCCCGAAATGCGCGCGGCTGTTTGGGGGTCATTGCGAAATCCGAATGGTCTTGGGAATTTGGTGAACCTTCCATGGCAAGCTCCGAGAACATCCACACAAAGCTGTGGGATCGTACGAACCGTAGCTGTCAACCACTATGTATATATCGAGATATGTTGTGAGGCCGCATTCTCTAATGATAGCGAATGGTAACCCACTCTATTTTTTTTACTTCAGGGGAGTTTCCCAACGGTTTACGGACTCGACTTGTTGAACAATGCAACTTCCTTCTGCTGAGTGAAGCCTTGTGTTACATAATCTATGACCTTGCCATGAGTGGATCTGAAATTAGAGCACTCAAAGAAGCCCCTGTCCAGAATTGTCTTGACCACGTGGAGACAAGTGCAACGCTCGACAAAAATGTTACTCCTGATCACTTGACTCAAATTCGCCACAAATCACGAGTAAAAAAGTCCAGAAAATCTCGCCCGAAGACAACTGATTGTAATCCAAACAACTTGGAGGGAATTACTTCGAAGCTTCCATGCGAATTCCAAATTGCCCCGAATAATTTACCTGGTGATGGGGGTAAAGTCAACCTGGAGAAGATCTACAACTGCCTGAATAGTTGGTACAGTGGTCTTTGTCTTCCATCAAGAGAGTCGATACAACAGGCCCTTGATGAACTAATTGCTAGTGGACAGGTGTATTGCACTGGTAAGTCTCATGGATTTACCAAACGATTCTGGTTTGAGTGGGTAGAGGTTATCCTCATTATTTATTTTTACACAGGATAATTCCTTCATTTGGCTAAATGATGTTTTAGTGGATTGGTTACTTATTCAAGGGGTGACTTTCAACTGTTTTGAGAATACTCAGAAAGCGAATTCCAAAGTTAATCAGAAATATGATGAAGCGATGAATAGCACGTTCACTAAAATTGCTCATGCACCATTACCATGAGGCAGGCAGCAATTTTGAACAGGGATGGATTTAAGACGATATATGATGATACTCTACGCTCTTCTTCCACCTTGAAGACCTTCTCAAGCATCGCGCACTGTAACCAGAAGTCGTTAAGGCCAATCAACATGATGCAACATGTGCTTTGTTCAATGCATTGAACCCAGATTACTATGTGGTTTCTTGACATGCCATCCAATAAAACTTCTTTCTGTTGGGGATTTCCTCACCAGTACGACAAACCTAGATGCCGCTACAGCACAATATGACCACCCGATTTTTGGAAATACCATATTAATCGATCTGAGACACCTGGTTCTTCTGGTTGGCTTTGCTGCGGAAATTAACTCTGTCGAGCCTTGAGTGTCCAAGATTTCAGGTCAAATGTTAACGTTCTTAAATCTTCCATTCGTATCTCCTACCTCCCGACCATTAAGTTACTGTTGTTTCAGTAGACATCCGCCTGCCTTTCCAACGTATGGTTACTGTGAAACTCAAAGGAACCATCCGAAGGACCTTCCTTTGCTCGGATTTCAGTCCAGCAATGGACAGCGAACGGGAGCTGTAACACCACAGCTGCACGAACGTCGTAAACGATGGAGAAAAAGACCTGATTATTGTAAATTTCCGGGTAATACAGAAACACATCCTTATTCGACAGCCACTGTTCCTATGGATTGCCAGCGAGCAGCAGTGACGAATAGCGCGCAGAATAACAGTGAATTGACACTGGTTATCATCAATGTAGGAAGACATGTGAATAAGTGAGACGAGTTGTGAGTATGAGTGGTTAACCATCAGCCTCAGGTAGTCACCATCATTAAGACGTCGTCAACTGGGGAAATACAAGACGCGGAATTTGCAGTAGAAAGTTAGAGGGTCTACAGGTGTGACCGCGGTAGCAATACTCAGAACTTTAGGCGGTAGGGACCAGAAGTGGATGCGCGTACTAGATACTTCTCTCCGCAACTCTACCGGTCAGCACACGGCTGACACAGATGATGGGCCTCGAAACCGACCTCGTTTTTAACGAGTGGATCATTGAAAAACACATAGGTGAGCCAACTAGAAACTAATCAGGGCAACGTACAGTGGTCTGGAACTTCCGTTTACAGCTTTTGCCGCACACAGCGGCACTGCAACAATGCAAAAACCTCTGAGAAAAAATGCTAACAGTATCGTGGCTGCCACGCTTGGCTGCATGTTGAAAAACATACACCTCAAGATTCGCTCCCATGTTCTGGAAGACTGATTTCCGGAGTATGAGGGCCTGGACTGGGGACAAGGAAACACTCAGGACTGCTGAAGGTATGTGGATACAAGTTCGTGAGAATCTAGTGGAGGTAATAAAATTGTACGTATCAAAAAGGGTGCAGAAGATCGGGTCCCGTTTACGCATTCGAACGTAACATTTGTTAAAGTGTAGAAGCAGAGCTTTAGCATGACGACAGTTCAAAGGGAACGAAAGACTGCATTATTAGGGAAGCCTGCAAGCAAATGTTCATCAACGAGAGATAAGCTCGCTAATGTTATGGAAGAGACACCAAAAGCACCCAGGTGTACGTCATTTGAAGAAAGATAAAGGTAAACTTTCGGGGATAGGACACACCGGTGCAGTCCCTACCAGTGACCAGGAAACGGCAGGCCGCTTTGTCCAGGACTTCGTCACGATGTACATAATGAACACTGATGATGAAGGTAAATATTGATAATCCGGCGATGGAAGCAACGGAAGAGGAACTGCAGTCCAACAAATGTATAAAAATTATGGCAAACTCTTGTTGCTCCCAATGCTCCAGGACCGGACAGATTACATTCACTTTATGCTCAATGAGTTATTCCAAATAATTACAATACCCTTGATACATATATTTAAATAACCGGTCGTTACAAGCAAGAGATATTCTCAAAGACTGGGGTGGAAATAATCAGACAGTTTTTCCAAAATGTCACATGTGTATGGGTTACAGCGATTACAGACTAACATGTCTGACATCATTAGTCCTCAAAACCCCAAAAAGAAGACTTAAGCGAGCATTTGACGCTCTTCTACGCAAACGCAGGATATCTAATCCGGCCCAACATGACTTCGTGAGTGGGTGGTCCAGGATTACAAGCATGCTAACAGCTATCGAAGCTTGGTGCGAAATAGGGAAGCGTCACAAGACGTTACACTCAGTCAATTGAGATTTCGTCCTGTAAGTGAAGCCATTGCAAACTGAAAAGCCTAGGGGCACTATGTAGCTGTTTCGTCCTTATTGGGATTAATCAGCAGTGCGCACCTAACAATCTCCGGGGTGTTTCGAAGCCGCGATCACCCGGACTTAACCGTTCGGCCACAGGTGGCTAATCAATAGTTTGTATAACTCGCACCCTATCAACAATAAACATAGTGTCTGTTGGTTTCTACCGCGCCAATCACACCACTTTACTTAGCCTACCTCAGTGGGCTGGAATTCGTAGACCACTGTACAAGTGGATGGATTCCTTTGCTCCACAACAGACATGGGATGCGCGAGTCAGCGGCACCTTTTCGGAATCGAAGCAGTTAAGGAAACAGCCACAAGGGACAGCTTTCGTATGCAAACTGCTTAAAATGTACGTAAACTCGTTAGTAGATCGATCCCAATTGGGGTTATTGCTATTCGCAGACGATGTAGCGAGAAAGATAAGCCCCACTGAAAACAAGTTAGAACTTCAGGGGGATCGAAACAGGCTGGCCAACTGGTGTCAAGATTTCAGTCTGCAAATTAATGCTGAAAACTCTTGACCAGTGACAGCCGATGCGGGTCCGATAACTATCACTACGGAGGTCAAACTATTCCAGTGATGCGGACGCCATGAGACCTGGAAGTGTTCATGAAAGGCAAACTACAATCGCGCTCACACATTGCTTTGGGGCAATGAGGTTACTTACTGCTATGTAGCCTAGGAAGACCTTCCATAAATAAAGTCCTAAGATGCTCAGCTTTTGAACTCAACGTTCACCGGGCCAGCAACGGAGTATGAACGTAATACGGTCACATAATACGGTCACAAGTGAATCATATAAATAGAAGGCTGTAATAGCACTAATACACAATTTTTCTGGTCGCCTTCTTGTCTTTTGACTGTAACCCGGTAGCATCAGGGAAGGTGAAGAGATACAACAGGATATACGACCTACCTCTCATGCACCAAGTGCACGAGTTTGGCCCCCGAATAGTGGCAGGTATGCGGGAACTATCCTACTAGGAGGTGCGCCAAGAAATAACTATTTGTACGCTTTAATATACGTGTCATCTACCCGATTTACTATTACAATTTGAGGTCGTTAAACAAAAGAACTATCCGGAGATACCGCATTTGTTCACATCTGCATGTGTCATACAAATAAGGGGTCACAATCACAGACGAGAAGACAAGAGGCCTACTAATGGCATGCGAAAAGTCCGTAATTTCCAAAAATCCTAACACCCACCCACCCAATTCCACTGAGTTTCAAGTGCGATTCATTTCGTATATGGAATGGATCAGTATCTCCTCGGGATTACTGGAGCAGTGTCGGGGAAGGAGCCTCTTTACTCGTAACCTCCGAATGCTGAGAGGAGGGGGAGAGAGGGGGTCAACCGCTGTTCTTTCATCATCAGAATCAGAATTAGAGCGTACAGCAATAACGAGTAATAATATAGTCATAATGTACCAACTCACAGAAAAACAATTATGCAAATACATGCAGGCCACGTAGGCTGTGTCAGAGCAGTCGAATGGGACCATCTATGGAGCACCTCTTGGGACGGACTCAGTGAGGAGATGAAACATAGCTCACCAACAAAAGTAGGTTTGAATCCTCTTTGGACGTACAACTTGTCCAATGCGCAAAAACAGCAGTTGAGCCAGTTTTGTGCACGTTTTGACAAGTAGCGTAATAATAGCTAGCATTCTGGACAAAACTCGTAAACTGCCAGAACCTGTACCCTAATTCTAAAAGAAATTTGCTATACACAACTGTGGTGAAAAATGACACTCGCTGAACTCGCTGAGTCAATGGTTGGAAGCAGCTCAGACAACTGGAGGTTTAGGTCTTCTACAGCTCCTCAAGGGGATGATGGAAGGGTCATAAATAGGAGAAAGTCGGAAGGGGACGATAATGGTTTGCCGAAGTGTGTTCGGTCCTGTAGGTACACCTGAGCAACCAAAATTTTAAATGCTTTATCGAGGTGGTGATTTCATTACTGGAATAGGACGAACAAGTCCACCTTCTCTCCCTAAGATGCATCTGTGCATCGTAATTCAGAGTTGTGTATAAACCAATCAGGATGATCGAAAAGACTTTTGGGGTCGTCGAAACACACTTATCTCTCAGGAAGCCTATGCGACAATTCTCCACTGGCCAGCGGTTCCTAAGTTGAACTTGGTTTGCCCAGGACAATTTTAAGAACTTTTGTGATTGTGTTACTTTCCAGCATCAAATCTGATAAACCACAGAAGATAAACCTTTTGGTGGGGGTACCAACACTTTCAAGCAAAATAGCACTCATATAAGGCCCGTATCAAAAACTGCGAAGAGGTTTGTCGGTAGTGTGAGGAGATTTGGGTTTTTCGTGGGAAGTTCGTCCTGTAAGTGAAGCCAATCTATTCTGAAAAGCCGGGCAGCACTGCACAGCTGTTTCATCCTTATTGGGAATCATCAGCAGTGCGCATCTCACGAATCTCCCGAGAGTCTCGAACCCGCGACCTATCGGCTAGTAGCTTGAACACCTAACCGTTCAGCCACGAGCGACATGTGTTGACTGGCTCCTCGAGCAACGACTTCTCCGGAGTTTCGTGAGATGCGCACTGCTGATGATTCCCAGTAAGGATGAAACAGCTGTACAGTGCTGCTCGGCTTTTCAGCATAGATTGGCTTCAATTACAGGAGGAACTCTCTACAAAGATGTTTGTTTACAGAAACAAATGCTTGAACGAAATCATGAGTGGAGAAAAAGTAATTCCAACGGCAGCCGAATGAAACAGCCTCCACATTTCCGAGCTTCGCGATCTAACGTCCTTCTAAGCGTGCGTATGCTATTCGCAAGGTTGGCTACGCTCATCAAACCAATCGAGGGAAATCGCCACTAAGTTTGTGTGTACGACAATACAGTTGATAAAAAAAGAGGAAAAGAAGGGTGAGCCTTTCTTGGATGTGGTCTTTTCCCCCCTTTTCTCATCGAAAATGGATGCTGTTGTTAACCCATAGAGGAGTGTTCTGTCCACGGATGCATTTCTTGAGAGGCTAAGTCGTACGAATTTTAATATAATTCTGTTCACGAAATGTATGCAAAATATGGAGAAAAGGATAATAATGTGCTCTACGAGTCAGCGATAGTACGCTTAAAAATTTGGGAATCACTGTTCTTATCTCCTTCTTGGTAGCGAAGTTGAGTTGTCATTCAATTAATCCTCTTTACATTTAACTGCTGTTTCCACTCCAGTGCCCGGTGCCAAAAAAGAACTCACCGACGAAGAACACAACAGCTTTATTGCAACAAACGAGTGCGTGCGAGTGCAAAAGTCCCAACCGCCCCGCGCCATTTAAGGGGAACTTTCTGACATTGATCCGGGCTGTCTGATAGGCATTTAGGGAACACCCATCAACGTCGATCGTGCATCTACGAAATGCCTGACCACTTATCATAGTCGGTCGTGCTTCTGTGGTGTGCCTGAACGCTCACAGGCTTTTGCCAAATCGATTGAATGATTGACTGGCCTGGATGCTTGCCGGCTTTCCTATTGAGATTTTGGTGGATAGGGTCTCAGCAGGTTCCGTGCATTCTGGGGTTACTTTCAGGAATCTTTCAGGAGCTTCCTGATATCCTCCATGACAACAATTGTTATAGTTTATGTCACCGGGTATTGGTTCATTCATGTAAACATTCACTCAACTTTGTTAGCCCAGGGTAAGTCTTGACAAACTCTGTGAATGTGCCGTGCTCATCAGGATCGAGGTAAATCAACAACAGCTGACTGAAATGACACGTCTGACCATCAAAATGATATTGCAGTGTGGCCCACATTTAAAGAAGTGGTATTAACTAAACACTTTGTGTGAATTCTATCATGAGTTATGGAAATTCAAAAGTTTTCAGTTGGGACTGAGTGATTTGCATCCCGATATTTATATGCGTCTGTCCACCCACAATACCAATCAAGTATCTCGGCTAATATTTTTTGGTTTCGATAATCTGTTCAAGACAAGCCACCTCTCAGGAAATGGGGCATTGTGCCTCTTATCGTTGAGTTACTAATTTTGTACCCTTCAGAATGGTGTCCATTCTTCGTGGAGTAGTTTCTACTCGGGAGGTAAGCGCACAAAATATCGGATAATGTAACATATGTTTCTTTAACTTAGTCGATTTCGCTGTTCAAGCAATACGTATAAAATGTAAAGGTGATAGCATCCATAATAGCGAGCAAATGGTTGAAGAGATAGAAAGTCGAACAACTATTATATAGACGTAATACACTACTCTTCGACAGCCCACAACCAGTTTCGCAACCTTATGAGTAGTGTTATACGTCTATACAAGGTATCACGATATCTCGACTATTGTACCAAGTGAAACATGAGGCGGCCTGGTGCAGCACATTCAGCTGCTTAAGAGCATGCTAAACGAGAGATTCAGCTAAGTTCCAGGTGAGTCTCTCGTCAAAACGAAATTGATATGCAAATGAGTATATGTGTCAGACAACTATCGTTTCAAATGATAACATAAACAGGCTGAACTCCAGAAAGGGAGAGAAAAACGAATTGGCTCACAGACGACAAAACGTTTTTGCGTGAGAAACCGTATTTGAACGAAATAAAACCCATGAAAACTGGACCAAAATGAACTCATGTATGGTGGGTCATATCCTTAGTTTATGTTACACTTCCGGTCACAACATCAAGGATTTTGTTCTCTCCGGTCGCCACTCTGCTATAACGATATCACATTAAGCCCGACAGCCTTCGACCACAGTTACTCTCGGGTCCATGCAACCTTGGGTAGTCAGGCCACGGATTGGTCACACAGGTATACGTAGGTAAGCCTAAGCGACCCAGCAGCCCTTCTGTGGTTGATGGCCCGTGCGTACTCGTAAGCCCAGTGTTACGAGAATAGGAGGCATATAGTTTGTGCGCAGCCTAAACAAGCCCCTTTAATTGGTCCTCCACAGCTTTCATTAGTACGAAACTAGCCTCATTGGTCTCGAATGTCTGCACCACTGGCACAACCAGAACAGCCCAAACACTTGAGACTGGGGGGAGGGTACAGTTGACCGGGCTTGATCGCCACCCTCGATATAGTGCCGCCGCAGTGTTGCACGCAAATGATTCACCCGTTCACTGCGCCGTGGTGAAATTAGATGGAACAGTGAGGTGATCACCCGGACAGAAGTGATATCGGTTGATTGTTGATGGATCATTGTCTGGATAGTGCATAGCCCTGTAGATTTATCAAGTTTAGGTTTGAATCATGGTCTAGCCACTTGTTGGTTTGTTCTGATAACCTGACTAGCGGTGAGTAATCAGTGTTCCATCCGGTGACACAATGACACACAACAACCTTGGAATTTTCCCGAATGTTTTCGTATTTCTTGCCAATTAATAAGCTACTGATCAAGTAACAAGGAGAGAGGGGTTACAATTCTGCCAGCATGACAAATTGTTCTGATGAGGTTTGACCAGGTGTTACTATGGGGCCAACAGGAAATATTAACAATTTCTATCTGTTTTTGGATTACAATGATAGGAGACCAGTATAGACGGGAGATTTTAATGGATTTCATGTGTGCTTTTGTCAGCATCAAGTTGATTTTCAAATGAGTGTTAAAACAACACAGATACGTACAAGTTGGTATTCAAGTAAGAAATAAAGTTGACGGAGATTCGAGGACCAAGCCTAGTTGATGCCCTCTAAGGGCAAAACCAGTTGTGGACTGACCAGAGCTTTTTCATAGAATTTATGAGTAATAGTGAACAGATAACGGTTTGTTGCGCAGGTGAGACGCATATCAATGCTTAAAAAGAAAGGAACATTAAGTGCTGCTAACAACGAATTTCATCTTGGAACCTGAAGTCGCATCTTCTTCCGTGGGATACAAAGTTAATATGGACCGGCACCTGATCAACTTGTAAGGCTATCTGTGGACTGGTATCAACGCTGTCGATTCCTCGAACATTTCACCTGTTGGCGAATACAATAATCAAGGCCAATTAAATAGCATTCGTGTATTATTTGTTACATATCTACATTCCGCAGGCAAGCGCACATGTCTATGCCAAAAGTCGATCAATTTGATTCCATCATGGTCTTTGCTCGGCTAACTCGGATCGACTGTTCGAAAAAATAAACGTGCACAACAATGACAGAAGAGATTGAATGGGAACAATAAAAGCGAAACTCAGCAGGGCGCGTTTGGGAGATGATCAATACTCCCGGTAAAAATAAAATATTATTTGATAGTGGCTTGATGGATTGCAAAAGGGGTACGCATCTGAAACTAATGAGGACATAAAAGCAACTTTCTTTCGTTAGAAGTTCGTTGCATATTTCCAGGCAGATAGAGAGTTACCACGTTTGGAATGTAACGGTGACTTACAGTAAATGGTCACTGGTGATACGCGCGACGAATGCTCCCACACAACTATGTCGATTCATTTGAATAAAGCTTTGTAAGAGACAAAAGGGGACTTGGGATAGTCTGTCACAAATATTCTCACCCCTGCACTTAGTCGAACAGACTGGATAGGAACTGAAAGCAAGAATGCCACTGATATCAGCTAGTCGCCATATCCATCAGCGTCTACAGCCAAACATATGGAAGGTCACGTGGGCTTCATAGTAGGAGCTGAACAGCACAGCAGCAACTGGACTTTTCGTAACATCAATTATTCCTTTCTGCTTTGTTATATCCTGTTCACTTCCAGGTGTGTACCGCTCAGAATTGGTCACGGAAAACGAGGCTGTGCCCGGAAGATGACAACTCAGTTGGTGTTACACATGATCCAAACATCTCAACTTACAGTACTGATTGCATTCCTCTAGTGAAGTGACTTTTGCTTCAACAAAAGATCCGTTTCCTGATCACCTCATTGAGAATTCACCGAGTCCAGTCAATATACGCTATTTTTTTATGAGATTTTCGTGGTCAAAGACCTCAAGATATTCCAAAAAGTGACCTAAGTTCATAACTGAACGACAGAACTCCCCGTCCTTTGAGACCCAGTTATATAGTTGGTGTTGCCGGAAGTGGTGTAAACTGGCATTTGAGATTCTTGAGCTCACATCGCTTGTCACTTCACACGATTAGAGTAAATAAGGGACCAGATGCTATGCAATTAGTACTACAAAAGAGCCATTTCCGGGTTGGAATATTATGGGCAAAAACCCTTTTTTTGGGAGAATGCTTTTAAGACAGGGATTGCTGATTAGCTGGATGAAATCCATACCAACTCCTAGTAGGGAATGCTGCTCACATCATTTTGAGGTGACTAGAAGCTGTTGAGAGGGTGTAGAATGAAGCTGGACCAAGTGCATGACGCTAGTCTTTCCTTTCATAGAGATTTACAACCAAAAATCTTCGCTTTTCAGTCTACCCAACTAGCTAGCCGCTTTTTGATGCATGTGTCATCCAGAAAATAGTCGGTGTGGTACGAAGCGGGACAGCGTTTACATGCATCAACGTTTACTCGTTGATAACAGCCCATCTATTGCTGACAGTTGTTATCAAGATAAAAATACTTAGTGTTTTGTATGTGCACCAGCCATTTCATCGGTAGTCACGTTTGACTTACCAATTATTCTTTATCAGGAACATGAAACTGGCCCTGCTAACTTGAAACTGAGCCAACAGCCACGGTCCAAAAGTTACATCGATACTTCTGCTTTCAAAAAGACATACTGTGGCTAACATGAATTTTAAATGAGGCGAAGCTTTAAGAGTTTGCAGTGTCTTAACCAGCGAACAAAGCTTTCAATATAGTCCTATATTTAAAAGAAAATATTCCACGTTTAAACGTGCTAAGAAGCTGACACATTTTCTAGTACCGTCATCCTGGGTATTTTAGGTTGTTATGTACCAGCTGAAAAACCGGTGAATAAAGCAGTCATCACTTTTCTGTGTAAAACGTCCAAAATTAGGACACAACGTGTAAAAGGATCACCTCGCCTTTCTTGGAGGGACAGCCCATTTTAAAGGTTTTCATACTGCTGTAGTTACCAATGTTTGATTTAAAAGACAAGTGAATAACGAGACGTCATATGAGTGTGGACATCCACCAAAACCGTAAGAGGTAAATGCCTACGAGAGGATGCTACCTGGCAGTAATGCAAGCATGCTGAATAGACATCAACCAGTGAAAAATTGAAGCAGTTAACGAATGACTGATATGCATGGATCAATTACTACTAAGCCATTATTAGATAGAAAGCCGTGTGCGCGATCATGTAGCACAGCGACAGTGTGTGTTTGTGGTAGTTTCACTATTCTGTTTTAATCAAAGACACCAAATAATGCCGGACAGTTAACGTCACTGTACACTTCCAATGTTGTGATCTCATTTCAAGGGGATATAACGCAATCAGACCAATTCTAAAGACCAAGAACCTACCCATGCTCAGGGCGAATTCTTCATAAACAACTACCTTAGGAGATACACAGTTGTGCCTCTTTCCCTGAGGTGATGAGCTAGGGAAGCTCCCACCGCGGAGTGTGTCCGACTCCCGAGTAGTTGGTGTTCCCGCAGTTTCCCCAAGAAGAGAAAATCGACTGCTGAATTACGGCTCAGACGACCGAGTCGAAAAACCACGAAGGACCGAGAGGTACTAAAATAGTGCTAGTTACTATGCGTCAATTAACCTTCCACAGAGGGACAGAGGGTATAGACCTCAGAGGCGTACAGTGCTTCTATCCAGGGCAATGAAAGACTAAAGAGTCGACAAAGCATTCCTTAGCGAAACTGGGCGGGCCGATCGAGGGAGATTACAAGAAGCTTATACGTGTTCTGCTTGTCTAAATCGTGGCAGGATAGGAACATTGAGTTAGATTTGCAGTGGCGAGTTATGTGAACAGAAGAATATCGCTGAACCGGATTCCATTAACCCCAGGATAATGAATATGTGGCTTCTACAGTCTAGAGGATTTCTTCAAGGTGGAACGGCTTCCTGAGAAGAAGGATTACGAGTTACATTGTACACAGTCGGTGGACTGATATGGCTATACAAGGTTTCAGACTCTACTCACACATATAGAAGGTTGAATTTGTCCCAAAGGAGTTCACATACGCGACAGTCACACCACTGGTTAAAGGAAAGGGAGTTCCCGAGAAAATGGAAGCCTATCGAAGAATCAGTCTTCTGTCCACTTCAAATGAAGCCTTTTTGTGTGTATCCTGCTCAACTGCCAAACACGGACATTCTGGAGTAAATGAAACCTAAAGAACAATGTCGCTTTTGAAGTTAGCGGAGCACACGTGACCTTATCTCTGCAGTGAATCGGTTACAAGGAAAGTTCTGGAAAGGAATCGATCTTCATAACCACTATTTTTGGATCTCCCAAAAAGTCTTTGAATCACTGAAGAGGAAAGCACTGTGGATCATTCGCCAAAATGTAGGGTTTTCCAAAATAACTGTTAATGTTATCTGGGCTTTCTACTCTTATATAATGTAGAACCAGCTTTATCGAGTTCGAAAGTCGCACGACGGTGAAGCTTGGTTGTGTTCTGGCTCCGACACTGTCCAGTCTGTCTAACTACATATGCAAAGGCGTTTCATGATTATGAATATGGCTTTTCAATTCAGCAACGTCCAGATGGTCATCCCTTTGACTCGAAACCCTTCACGAACAGAACGCAGCTGCGTTAACTAAAGATCCATGTGCTGCATTTCGTAGACGACTGCGCTTTGTTTGCCAGTACGGAGGCAAAATTGCAGCCAATAACCTCGGCATTTTCCCCAGCTAAATAAACATGTTTAAACACCTTGATTACAACGACAAACATTCCGCTCTTTAAAAAAGTGAAGATTTCTGCTACTACATCAATAACATCCACGGAATCGGCAATCAATACAGCACTACATTCATGGGTTACTAAGGCAAGCGCTGCATTCGATCGTCCGTATAAACGCGTTTCAAGAAAACATCTTGAGAGTGAACACAAAGATCGTAGTGTACCTTTACCGTGTTTCAGTTAGGCGTGAACATTATGCTGACGAAACATTACAAGTTTCAACAACTTTTACGTAAAATGCCTTCCCAACATACCTCAGGTTCACTGGTTGGATTGAAACTCAAAAGTCGAAGTTCTCAAACGAATCAAGGTCTACTGAATGGAGTGCGCAATGCTACACGACGATACATGTTGGATAGATCATGCGAAAAACGGCCCATAACCAGTTCTCACTACAGCTCATTTCCGGTTGAGTAAAGAATTGAGGTAAAACCTGAGGGCAGTCGACATTGTAGAAATGTTCAGGCAATTTTGAGAAACCGCAGTCTATGTTTCGGGTATTGGGAAGGTCCAAAACATGACGAAGCGGGCTGATGAACTGCCCTCTGCACAAGGTTGAAGTGCTGTGATGCACAACGCGCTTCAATGTTCGAGCGCAGTAGTGTCATTCCAGACGATGGTACAGTGTCGAGCACAACTACGGGCGTTTGGATTTGTGAAACGCTGGTGCACATGCCTGAGCACAATCAGATTTACCCATCATCGGCCTACTAACTATATAAAGCAACAATGGATTGCTTGGGTAAGTTCACCACATTCCCAGTCAGAAACTGTCAGCCCGATTTTTAAACCATATCCGCTGGACTCTCTCGTCACACTGTGAGATAAGAGTACCATAGCCATCTGATTACTGGTTTATCTCCTGGTTATTCACTTCAACCCGAATGGCGCCTTATTGGGTAGCTCTCAGGAGGCCTTGTTACAGTACTGAATTCGGGGAAAATTGCGGTATCCTGATACAAATCAGAGGCATTGATGAATAAAGCCAGCGCCTTGATGTAAAATAAATAACTCTGGCGCTCATTATTGGACCATTATGTCTGGGCCGGCCGACCAATCTGTCACGTGTGTGCCCATCGATCATCTTCCTTCTGGTTTACATAGACATTGGTGGAATCGTCCAAATCGCCTATAGCTTACCTACTATGCGCAGGTGTCCAGTGAATCCACCAGTGTGGGCAGGCGGATTCGTTTCGGCAACCAATATCATAAGTATAGTTATGATAAACATTATTGTGGCTTTTTAAATCATCATATGGGCTAGGAGGCATTCCCGATTCCGGCGTTTGTGCAGTGAACAATTAGTGAAGAATCGATTTTGACTAAGGGATCGATAAGCCGATGGGTTTCAGGAACACTGGGCTGAATATCCAGCTGGACAAATGAATTATGTATGTTGTTTAAATATGTATGAAGAGTTGATTCATTCGCTGTGAGACTGACTGCAGGCCCTGAGTTCACTGTGACAAGAACATCCATTACTGATCAAGTTTCAGACATCAACTTATAAATGTGCGACCTAACCCGTAATTTCCAATTTACGGGGCTTACTAGTATAGGATATATACAAAAACCTTCCATCTTTCTGGAGATTTCACCCAACGCAGAAGTACCGTTTTCTGCCTCGAACCTTGCAATCAAGAACTGGGTTGTGCTTTATCTTGGCCCAATAGCAACATACAGGATGGTCTTGATGTTAAAGACTTGTGCGGATAAAAGTACACGCTTGTGTAACTTTTGTGACTCAACTGAAAACGCCGCAACGTTACTGGGGACACTTCAATACAAAACGCGAGAATAACAGCCTGATTCGCGCTGACACCCATTAACTGAACAGTAACTCAAAAGAAACACTCCCATGTTTGGTAATGTCGCTAACTCAAAGCAGCTAATTAGAATAACAACCTTTTTGGCGTCAAATAACTTGTTTAATTATGTGCTCTGTGTGCCAGGACAATTTTCCAGTTTTTAGTGTTTGTATTCAAGACCGTTTTCTATCTCTTGTCTTCCTCAGACTATGGCTATAATGTCATGACAATCGACAAGCTTCGAGTAGCTCAATGGGTTTTGGAACAACAGTTGGGAGTACACGAAAAGGATTTGAATGAACACGATCAAAGAAAAGACAATTACTACACAGCTAATCAAGGGTCAGAAAGAGTCGAGGAGAAATATGCCATTTTTATCGAGGACCGAAATACTCAAAATGACCTGAAACATGAGACAATTATTCGGCCCCAAACGGAAAACACTTGCGTTTGCAGAAGTGACCTGACTAACGGAGGCTTTGAACTCTTCCTCCATTCCAGCATTCCTCAATTTCGCAAAGTGGAAAGACGGGCAGAGACAAAAGTCAATCCTAACATTCAGCCAAAGGTTCGTTTGCGTCGACACCGACGTGTATCGCGGAGAAATCCAGAGCAACCCTGTTCTTTCTGTCACAACTACGGCCAACTTGATAGTTTGCATGATAACAACGTCATTGGCTCACCTCCCTGTCCCGATATTGTAGGAGGCGATTTGACGAACCACCGGTTGGCACCAAAAGGGAAAACTCTAATTCATAACTCGACGATAAACACATCGAATCAAGACAGGAGTCTTCGGGAAGAACTAAATGACCAAAAGAACGAACAGGCTGACTGGATTACACATCCTTTGCACAATGTTGATCACAAGGAACAAGAGCCATCCAGGAACGAAAATAGTATTTATGACCAATTAAAAGGGAAACCGGATAACACATTGACAGCTCAAACTAATTCAAACTGTCAGACCAAGAGACCGGTCTGCAAGAGCAATCCCTTGGACCTTAATGTCATCCCAAAAGATAACGTGTGGAGAGAAATGGCATCCAGTCGACTATTTACCAACATCTTTGATTTGGCCGAAGCAGAGGAAGCAAACTGCGATAGATTCAGGTCACACACTAATGATTACGTAAGTGGAAATTTTGAATTTTACGGTAATTGCGCTCGTATCGATTGTCAAATACCTAATTCGAATGACTTCTTTCAGACTACGCCTGAAAAAGTCGCGATAAATGTGCTGTGTTTACAATCAATAATGTGTAATATACACATAATATGCATAGTTAAAGTGCACAGCATGTGTCTGACTTGTGAAAAATAATCCGGATCGTAGTGCTTCGCGTGTCATAGGATGTGAATTCTCAGTAAAGTTACGCGCGGGTTACAATGAACATGCATTTGTGGCTAAGAAATCCACGGATTATTTTCTTGCAAAAGAGACAGCTTTTTCAGATTATTTCCAGAACCACAGGCAACGACGTTCTTTCAGTCATGTCCGAAACAGTTCCAGTACATTGAAGCTTCGCAGTAGGAATATGCCCTTAGAAATCTACAAACAAAGGTTTGAAGGCAACCCCAGAATCTAGGACCAGGAGGACCTTAATTTCACCTAACGGACACACGGCTCTTGACTCGACAAATTCAGACAACTGTCGCCTCAGAAATACCTGTCCACCGACCAGCTTTTGCAGTTAGTGAATTTGTTTCAAGGTGTGATTCTTCATCTAACCAGCTATCGGCTAACTAGATAATCATTTGATTATTGAGTAGACATCAGTGATTGAGCATAATCACAATCGGACCAAAAACTTCAATCTATTCTTCAGTAATCAGTTGATTTGTCGAATTCTTCTCTGAGCTCAGAAATTCCGTTGCAGACGTTCCATCAGCAGTCGAGATAACGCCATTAGTGCGTAGTTGAATGGTGACGCATCGGGATGTGGGCACAAGTTGGACTAGCTTAACCTACGATCAAAAACTCAATTGGTAATAAGGGAGGCGTGGGATATGAGACTCAGTAAAGAGCTTGCTTAAGCTATTTTTAACGGGTAAAGAAGTTTTGAACTACACTGAATAGTGAAGTTACGTAAGCTCAGAAGTAACGATATTTCGAAGTACTCGCCTCAGCCACAGATCTAAACCAAGCACTCAACATTCGTAGGTAACAAACCTGGTAACAATGAGTTAATAACATACAATAGTACAGCAGTTTGGGGCTAGTGGTTTGGATCAACTTCCAGTGTAGTTCGACAGCCTGAAACAATAGTTTTTGTGCTTACACTTTAGATTGCTCCTCTTTGATCAAAATCAGGGTCAGCCAGGTGGGCTGTCTTGTAGGTGTGTTTTGCAATTAGTGACCTCTGGGTCAACCTAGTGGCTAGTGCTGTTGAGCCTTCATGAAAATGAACTGCGATATCTCAAATATCGTACCAACTGAAACATGAGGCGGCCTTTGTGCAGCACGTTCAGTTGAAGGATATCATGAACGGGAGATTCAGTTGAGTCTCCCATGAAAACCAAATTGATTTGCAAATGAGTGTATTTGTCGAAATCAGTCCAATTTGGGTTCAAGTAGAACATAAGGTTGACGGAAACTCGAGGACTGCGCCTATATGATGAGTCTTAAGAAGGGCAAAACCGGTCGTGGGCTGTCGGAGAGTTTTCAGCAACCTTGTTAGTAGTTCCCTTAATGGATTAAGTTTTTTCCAAATAATCGCTCTTAACTCGTGGATGGTCTATCAGAGTCTTGGGATACCGAACCCCCAATGTCGTTTACCGGTATGAATGTAGTTAACTGGGATGTCCTTAGACAGGCGTATCATCCATGGATAAAATGGCTGATGTAATTTTCTAGTCTTTTAAGTGTGTTTCGGTGGACTTGGCCGAGCACCAGCAAATTTACTAGCCTCGGTATTATAAAGGTTCGGATGAGATCGGTGCAGTGGACATTCCCCCACCCCCCCAAAAAAATCCCGGGTTCTTTCGTCTTTCGGGTGATGACCGTAATACCAGCACTTTCCATGCTAACCTCAGCAGCTTCATGCTTCTGTTTTAGGCGGAATCCTGTACTAAACGCTGTCATGATTACTTGGTGTTTTGGGCTGTCTTACCCGCAGGTGCAGAAAAGTGTTAATTGCTGTTCGGGTGCCAATCGATCTGTCTGCCAAGGTTGGCATTTAGCTTAAAAACATATCATCAAACGAAGAGACGTCAATAATTTGCGGTTGGGTGAAAGGCAAATCCGATGGGCTGTGCGTGCCCAACATTCTGTCCGCAGCTACTTTCTTTGGTCTCGTACGCTCTGTAGGTCATCCAGGTGGGTTTCGTAGCACTTTAAGTTTCTTCGCAATAACAGCAACTCGCCTTTCAGACCTGTTCTGTCCATGATTTTCCAGGTAGTCGGCGTCAAGTGTGAAAGATTATCTCTGTAACCTCAGGTAACTGCGTTTTTTTGTTGGGTGATTTCAGTGCAGGTTTAAGGAGATCAGGTTTCTGAGGCACCGAAGAGAAACAAGAACTATGAGTGGCAGGTCGAATGAGGTGTGCGGGTTACCCTTGTCACTAAGACATTTATGCTGGAATGAAAGAGATCTTTGGACTGAAAGTTATTTGGCTGACAGAGAACAAACAAACAGGTTCGACCAAATTCTGTTAGCAAGGATACATCACTCTTCAACACTATGCAATTAGACATGGGATATGGATTCGAACTTTATATCTTAATTACATAAAATCAAGATCTAAGCGACTAACTTGCTTACAACCACAAAATATCAAACGACTATAAGACAGCTGCAACATAGGAGACCAGCCAGAATGGACCGCTCATCTGCGAAGCCTTTCAAGCTAAGAAGGCCGATGCTGCATAACGCAGTTCTCAGCCTGCTATAGGTAATGTAGGAGATGAGATATGGTCCGCATCAAGGATGTTGCACCAATTGATCCCTTTAAGGAAACGGAAGTCGACAGAAGGGGAACTAGAGCGGAACCGGTCTCCTATGCACACCAGCCAAGAGTATAGTTCCTTTACCACCCACTCGACTAGTAGCTGGCATTCTCGAAAGCAACGTTTATGAAGAGCAGTATGAATTACGGAGTGTTCGACGTACGGCTGATTTAATATTCTCCGCAGTGTTATGGGCGTGACTTCACCACAGCCTCTGACTCGGCCAAAACAAAAGTACAGCAGAACTTCTTACGAAACCTCGGCTATCAGGGGAAATCCGTCAACCTCACCAAAGTCTCCCAGACAGGTATGGGAGGTCGGTTGCGGACCTGCGAAGCTACCTCCGGGGAGTTCGAACTGAGCATGATCATGAAGCGGAGTTGTTTTCGTAGGGCAGCCCTGTCCATCAACGCAGAGGCATCCTGCCATTGCAAGGGCGGTATAACAATTAAATATTGTGTGGATGCTTATTTATTGGGTTTGAAACGCTTACTGACCAAAACGCAAGCCGAAACTGCATAAGCAGCTGTCTGGGGACGAGCGCGCTTTAATTTTGCAACCTGAAGAGAAATTACAGCGGTTAACTACGGTCGCTGGCTCGGTGGTCGCTCGCTCTAGCCTTAAACGTTTCTAAAGCCACATGAATGGCCCACCAGCTGGTCTAGCACGAAGGCTGCCACACGTCGAACATGTGCATTCGAGTCCCACATTTACTCATTACACCCCTGCCTAGTGGATCAACAGTTTTTGTCCGTCAGTGACGCCAGTCGATGAAACAGATATCTGTATTAGTTGAAAACAAAAAAAGTGGCCCAGTGGGTTTCAAGCGTGTGTGACGCTACCTGACTGGGAACTCCTGACTGGCGGGTCAATCGATCGTCACAACCAAGACAGTTACTTGGTCGTCGTTCGATTGGTCGCTCACTCAAGCGTGTACACGTTCGCTTGTTCAGACATGAAAATTCAGAGGCACCCAACGTGCGTTGGTGGAGTAGTGGTAACACGCTCGCCTTGCATGTCAGATGTCCGGGGTTCAAATCCATTGGATATGCACTGTTGGTGAGCGAAACTCTAGTCCAGCGCTTCCCTTTGGTGTGGACTCACCAGAATGATTACGCCAGAACAGTAGGAGGAACGTTCAAACGAGAGTGGTGTGAATATGAACAAAATATTTGTATTACTAGAATATTCGTAAGGTCACATCTACACCTAGAGTTGTCAGAGAACTTGCCTGGTAAGTGAGAGACGATGGGTTCCTGTCCCATCCGAGGACTCCAGTTATTCGTCTGTACCACACGTATCTGGATCCGTATAATTAAGATTTCCAGAATTCCCCTCCGTGCAACATCAACTGGCTCACCGTCGGGCTTTCTAGTCCTACTTGAAAAGCGCAGTAATATGCATTCTCAGAGGCTTTAATACGTTGGTTTATTTGAGAGGCTGGCGGTATTCTACCGAAAGTTCAAGAAATTGACGCCAGCCCTTTGATGTAAAAGAATTAAGAGTGGTGCTCAGCACTGTTGTCACCATGCTTAGATATACATACACATAAGAAAGAGAAGTTTCGAAGGGAAAAACGTCAAGCCATTTTAATGATAGCAGTTAGAGTGTACTTAGCACTCAAGAATGTTCCCTTTTTGAATGCACAGTACTCACAGCTTGACAATGGTGGACTCACATTCGAGAGGGTATCTTTGTTGCTGCGTTATGTTATTTCAAACCCGGTTGAGAGGTAAAAAAAAGACGAAAACTGTTGCGTGCCTAAAACCAACCATTAAACTCAAAGATTCGACGTGAATAGATATCACCCAGGCAAAAATGGGAATCACTGAAAAGATTTTTACAGGTATTGTGTACGCAGTTTAACGAATGACAGATCTGAGTTACCATACCAACTTTAGTGTGCAGAGGAGAATAAACTAATTCAGCATGAGATGTCTCATTTATTTGTGCCTGCCTGTCAACAGATGCGTGTGAGTAGATGGGGGAGTTGGCGATAGCAGCGGGAGTCCACGTAAAACGTCGGCATCTTTGATCGTCCGCACACGGATAAGACAGATGATTATGCGGAGCGATAAAAGCTTCCACACACCCCTCACGACGCCATTCAGTCGGTGGTTGTCCAGCTGGGTTAATAGTGGAAGCTTCAAGTAGCTACCAGTTAGAAACCAGCAACAATTGGTGTATGGATTCGCGCTTACCACCCGGCTCACTCTTGGAGGACCATGATTCAAAGTGCGACCGCAGACGCCATGCATAGTCTGATTTATCTCCAGCTTTTTACGTCAGTCTGGCGTGCAGGAAACTATGAGTTATTTTAACGATACGTTAGCATCAATTGAGCATTGTCGGTTTAATCTTATAGAGTCGATAGACCGGAAGAGGTGGTGGCCAGGCATTCTGTGCAGATAGCGTAAATTGTGGTAGCCAACATCATTAAGAACGTCACTCTTGACTGAGCGGATCCAAGTGTTGACCAGCGCAAAGCACACGAGTAATCAAACACAGTTTCATGAATAAAAGGGCTACCTACATACTCGTGATAGGTTACGGATTGTCCGTTACTCGCTATTGGTTTATTTTTCCAGGGCCTAGCTAAACAAGAAAGCTTGCATTTTTTCTCTGAATGTGGATTGGGTTTTGCGCAAATTATTTTCGGGGCACAACTAGTTTTTATAATTTCTGAGGTTTCCTTTATAGCAAAAGACCTTGAAAAGGAGAGGAACAATGGTTTTGTATTGCAAACTCTTTCCAGAACTGACATGGTTTTCTTGATTAGGAATAAACCGGAAACTAGCGAGTTGTACAAAGTTGCTTCCCTAACAGTCCTGATATTCAAATCTTTCATCAACAGTTTTCCACCTGTGTGACTGCAGGACCTGATATACGAAAAAATGCTTGTGGTGCAAACATTTCATTGCAATATATACCATTGCATTGTTGTAATTCTGAACTAATCGGTGTACTTCATCTTTGGGGTACATTATTGGGTCGAAGTGTTGATTTCCTAGAATATCTGATCATCACATTGTCTATGTTGGTGCGCATCGAACTAGTCCGTGTGTGGCGAACTGTACTTCAAAGCAAACATCGCCCGATCTGTTTCCTTAATTCATAAAATTCGCCGTTGCTGTTGATGTCACATTGTATGCATACACACGGTGTTTTATCTAAATTAGTTCATGTCTAAGTCCAGTTTGTCGTCGTATGCGCCTGACCTAGCGCATACGAGATATTTGAGTGGTCTTTATCAAGTGAGTTATGACGTAGGCAGTACATTTTCTGTAGCGTATGTCCCGACCACAAAAACCGGTAAGATTTTCGTGGTCAACACAAGTTGTGTTGGTCAAACTGGGACACTTTGGTAAAAAAAGTATTGGCAACAGGCGTTATGTGGTTGAGTCAAGCATAATCCCGTTAGGGATGTTTTAGTTCTCATATAAATTTACCGGTACAACAATTCTATCGAAGAGGAATAGTATTTTCCCTAAGGACCGTTTGCCCAGGATTCTATTTCAAATGTAGTTAAAACGGGCCCGCGATTTAACGCAAAGAGGCCTATAGCATCGGTTACAGTGCATGTTTTCAAAGCTTTCCCTAGTTAAGACGACTAAAATCAACACAGTACTTCCATTGTGATATGGCTTTAGAAATTTAACGCAAAATAGTTGGTATCTTGGTCGCAACATGAATAAAACTTCATTATGGATGGACAATTACGAGTGATTACCACACGCAGATGCCAAATCCGTTCTACGTACAGTGCGAACTTGGTTTTGCCGTCAGTTTAGTGCTTGCTTTAGTTGCAAACTCCAGAATGCATAGAATGTCACGAATCCTGATCCGATAAACCTAAAAGTCCCACAGCGTAGCTGTGATCAACAGGAGTTAAGGTAAAGCAACCATTTGGATACCTCATTGGTGACTTCTAGGATTTCCAGCACGATTGTACCTATTATGTTTGGTGGTCTTCT
The DNA here is from genome assembly GCA_003604175.2 of Clonorchis sinensis. Classification (NCBI taxonomy): domain Eukaryota; kingdom Metazoa; phylum Platyhelminthes; class Trematoda; order Opisthorchiida; family Opisthorchiidae; genus Clonorchis; species Clonorchis sinensis. The sequence goes on from CM030370.1 coordinate 20,114,252, forward strand.
CTCCCCTCAAACAGGCTGAAACCGAACTAGAAATGGTGCGTCGTTTTGAAGGTGTTGAAACGTAATTTGTGGTTGTTGTTTCCGTTAGCTAGATCTAAAAAAGCATACGAATTGTTATTTGCACGTTGAGGTGGTCCGAAGTTCAAGCATATCTTCTGATTATTTTGTGACTAGTGGTCGGCTTGTATAGGTCACGCATTAAGATCTGCCGAGGTTCTGTGACCGCGAGTAGGCGCAAATGAACAAATTTCCTTGACATTTTGCGTATGACCTCTTTGGGATGCCTAGACACGATACATTTGTCTGGATGAACGTGAAGCAATTCTAACTGGTTGTTTGTTGTTGAATTTGTTGCCGAGCGAATTATATGGAGTTCCAGGGCTAATTCCAAGTCCTAGCGCACTTTTACCACCAAATAGTGGAATAAAATGACTTGTCAGTAAGTACTGAAAACCTGCAAAGAAAGCAAGAACTTACAGGCAGCTAGCTTCAAAATGATTGAAGTGAAAAAGTCGAAACATGAAAAACGAAGGCGGCACAATAACGGTGATGAAATCTGGCTTATGGAATGTTTCTTTGTTTGGAATTTTTCTAAAGCAGCATCTTTAAAGATCCACTGAAATAACTGGTTCTGGTTGAACAACCCGTGGCACTTCTCTGTTCGTTTGTCGTCCATGTTATATCTATGGTTGAACTAGACACCAGCCTAGGAAAATTAGACTTTGGGAAGTCATTTGTATTTGCTGTCAGCTCCAAGTAATTTGCCACACAGTCATGTAAATGCTGAATCGCTTGAAGAATGAGAGTATAAAAATCACCCTAAGTTTAGCTTTGGTGAATTTGAGCGAAAGAAATAATTATCGCCTTTGGAAACGTTTCTTAGTTATTTTTGAGTCATTATTCGTGCAATGGCATGTATGGAAATTACAAAGTAGCGGTGGAAGGCCAACACGAAGGTAGCCAAGAGAAAGTACATAAACGTATTGTTTGGAGGCAAGTCGCTCTGAACAATCAAACATCGTGTCGAAAGTGTGGTAAACAGCCTACGTACCAGAAGATGACGTTTCAGAATTCCCCACCCTCCACTACTTGAATTCGTACTGATAATATCACATTGAGTGGTGGTGAAACATTTCGGACTGAGGTGTCTCGCACAGAAACCAAATCGATGATGATCCGTGCAGCCTAAGTTACTAACGCCTTTTACAACAAGTAAGTACCGAGAAATGTTCTTTATCGTGCATCTCTTTTCACCTTTGTATAATGAACACTTTGGCCATTTCCTTTAAGTTTTAGTCACAGTACCCAGTAAATAAGATCCCGATGTCAAATACTAAAGGTAAGCATTGTAAGAGGGGACGTTTCATATTGTGAACAAGCACTCTATAGCCTGCCTCCAACCGAAGAGGCCGCAGCGCATTGGCCTTCGTCAGCGATTTATGTGATCCATTTGTATTCCCATCACTCTTGTTAGGAAATCCACTTTATTCTGCTCCGATTATTCTGGTTGGTACACGTCAAAACGGGTTAGCTCGCTTTATTTGAGCTCATTACCAGACCACAGCTTAGCCTTGCTGACGTTTAGACTCAAAAAAATATGAAATGGAAATTAAACGTGTTAACACCACGCCAAGGACATTCACGAATGATTTGGTTTAAACATTCTATCTGATTTATCCACATGACCAAATCTCCAACTGAAAGCACACCCCAACCAAGGGCTCGTGAGCAGACATTTTCTTGATTAACAACCAGACGAGAGCAGTTTGTACATTAATCTATTTTGAAAGCAAGTGCCGAGGAGCTTGGTGGGAGGCTAGTCAAATCGATTATTGAAATCCAAAGCAAACTCTCCCAGAACAATAAAACGCAAGAGAAGTGGATCCCGCTCAAATTCCAGGTTGATTGTTGAGACACGTACTAACCAAATTTCAGTCCAAGGAGGACAGATGCCCAGTTTTCTGTCACTCACGACCTAAATTTTGTTCCCCTCTATAGGATCTTTTTGAAGTTCATTTGGAACCAAGTTTTGGGCTGCAACATAACTCAGAAGATGTGTGTGCTGATCATTACCAGCTGCGTAAGTTGGTTTGGTGCGATGCGGGGTATTTAGAGGAAAATGTAGACTGATGAACACCTGTTGCACATTAGTTTGGATGCAGCTGTTCAAACGCGGTTTTACCGGCATAATTTATTAGTTAAAGATAGGCTTTAATTGGGCGTTTAGTGGTGGGATTATAGAATATTCAGTGGTTTCCGGGAGGACTTGTGGTAGGCTCAGCAACTCAAAAATGAGAATAAGATGACCAGTGTTTTGTCTGTTGCACAGCTGGAAAACAACCTGGATCACAGCATTTATACTTGCCGTTTTTCAGCAGAGATAGCTCACAAATGAAATATTCATACCTGGACGTCCTGGTTCCAATTATGTTGCGAGTAGATTGTTTGTACCCCCGTGCTGGCCCTCTTGGTAGCATGCGTACCGTCCCTGCGTAATGAGGCATACCAACACAATTCCGTTGGTTTGTCTCAGTATCCCAGTTCGATTAAGATGGCGTTCCCTCGCGGGTTGAAAGGAACAATAAATTCTTCCTTTCGCATGATAAACAATGATTAGACTGTTAGTGCCCCCCTCAGATCACATGTCTTTATTCTGCTGCTGTCTTTGCGACGTCCAAGAATAAAAATCATCACCAATGACGATGTGAGCAATGGAACCTAGCACACTGGGGAAATAAGTCCACTGAGTGTTCGCTCAACTTAACGCAGATGCTAGTGGCGTTGAAACAGACAATTTCCCCACATATCTTGCAACGAGCACCGATTAAAATTTTGTCAAAATCGGAAATTGCTCATTCTGTTGGTTGTTGATCAGGTTGGTCTGTTCGTCGAGCTTGGCAATTGGCTTGCAAACGTTTCGTCACCATACGAGGAGACATCATGAGTGCGCCCAGACCCACCCAACTGCGCACCAAATCCGGTGAAGCGTGGCCCCTTTGACAACCGTTGGTTCACAACCGTATAGTTGCCGCCGGCGAATCCGAAACTAGAAAATTAGAAAGGAACTGTTCGATTGCGGAGCAGAGCCTTCAATAAGGGGGTGCGTCCGACTACAATAGCTGCGGCGATTTTGTCATGTATTGCTCATGCAAAATCACAGTTTGTCGAAGAGAGTGCTATTCTCCGTGCCCCTTTAGAGCGGCGCAAGCTAACTGGGTAGCCTCGTGGAAAGAGGAAAGCTCTTCGATGCGAACGTATTCATTAACAAACACGGACTAAGAGGTTGCGAGCTATTAGGCAGGAATGTAAACTTCTCTTGTGCACAGAGTCATCAAAAAGCAAACATTCTCAAGCGTTCTCTTGAACTTTCTTCAATGAATATTAAACAATAGTAAACGAACACTGCAAAGCGATTCCATAAGTTCCGTAGTAAACTTCATCTTCCATCGGATGCGGGGGCGTAGCTTGGACATCAGACCATTGACTATTTGTTTGTTTCATCAGTACTATACATCATTGCACCGGTAGAGTGAAGTGAAATAGATTACGAAAATTATGGGTGCTGTCGGTGCGACTCTCTTCTCGGGATTTAGTTCTTGTGGTTCCTACTGTGCATGGCTAGGGACGCTGCAAGATATGGCTATTAATCGATGTCAGTGGCGTTCTTGTTGGCAGTTTCTATCAAGATTTTCTGGAGGCAGCTCGGAATGATTGTGGTGGAATAACGCAAAGTCCTTTTCACATCCAAAATAGTTTCTTCTTCACATTAAGGCCTCCAAATACATTCTGTTTGTACGGTAACAAATCATCGCTTTTGAGCTCTGATGTCATGATGTCAATGGTGATGATTTCCCAAATCCCCATTTTGTACAACAACACAAAAAAATTCGGTGGAAAGTTTTATCACCGATAATTCAAAAGAAGTCTTATGCGCCGGTCCAGAGTGTTTCGCCTGTAGCGTTTCGACAGTAATGCGTGACAACTTATTGGTAAAGTGAATAGTTGGCTGGGCAAACGTGCTGCAACGAGACTGATGGATCCAGTTGCTTTCCAACTGTGCATGTCGTTCACCACATATATACTCCCCTAGAGCGATTTGGCCGGGCTTCCTGAGAGGCGCCAAAGTAGGTGTTTCGAACTCTGTTTGTCCGACGAAGACACTTCTCGAGTTTCACTGCAAACCGATTGTGATCTAGCGGGATTGCAGAATATGCACCAAACCCCCCGATTGACCGCAGTTTCCGCGACAGAAAACTACCTCGCCACCATGATCACACTGTACGATTCTGATCCTTGTTCTAGGCACACCGGACCTGGATACCCGAGGAAGCGAGCGCTCTTGACCACAAACCGTCGCTTCGAAAGAGGTGAAGGGAACAACTATCGCAACCCACAACCAGCAACGCGGTTGCACAGACTGTCGCCCCAGTAGCAACCATTTCTCTCTTACTGTTCACGTACGGACCTTGGACGCGGATCGGAAGGCTGAGATCCCAAGCAAGCTCGTTAATGCATGATGAGTAATCGCATTGTGTAGTACTCGGCACTGTGCGGATGGGAACTTCTTCATACATGCCCTCTAACTTATCGGCATGGCTTGTCACAGGCTTGGAAGGCCGAGCCTACGATATTGTTTACCGGTCTGAATGTAGTACATTGGGTTGTCCATTGACAGACGTGGCCAGCCACGGATAGTCTGGCTGATGCAATTGTCCAGCCTTTAGATTGTGGTTCGGTGGGCTTGGCCGATCACGAGCGGTATCAAATAGGGCCTTGTTACGTGCATTCTTTGAGGCTTGACAACTGGAGGACGCGTCTAGTGTGATGCTCAAGTCTTACTCACCCTTACCTAGATGGATTCTGTGGGATTAAAACTCCCATTAGTTTCACATCATAATTTAATTGGGGTATCTAGTATCTGTTGCAGACACACACAAGTTTGGTTCGGATGCGAGCACTTACAAATTGGAATTTAGTTTGGGAACTGTATAAATACAGAATGTGTTACTTGGAAAGCAGAATGTGCAAATGGGAGCTTTATCAAAAATCTGAGGAATAACGAAAAAAGCGGTGTTTTTCCAAACTGTAGATTAGACAAATATAATATAATTGTTGCACACAGGTCACAATTTTTCTAAATTGATGGAACACATGTTGCTCTTAAATTTGCAGAGGCGCATTGAAATTACGGACTCTGCGCTAACTCGAATAGAAGGTGAATTAGTCGCACTTTCATTTTGCACAAATTTTTGGACCCTTGTGTCATATTTATTCAAAATGCGTTCACGATGGTAAATGCCCTAAACATTTGCTCGCATTTATCCAAAACATGGATAGTTTTACCTCACCAAAGTTTTGGGAATTTTGTACTCCGGTCGCAAACAATGTACTCTGTCCGTCGAGATAGGTTCGAACCTCCTAAAACACCTGGATTTCCGGTTCATTCCTTAGTCCTGCAGCTTTCCGGATCAACAAAATCCAAATTTTGCTGTAGGAGCATTTGAGTAGATCTTTCACAGCGTAGAGGAAGACGGTCTGTAGTATCGATGAAATAATTAGTTCTGGAAACGTTCTCTTAGGTCCGGTGAGATCTGTGCAGTCTTCTCAAAAAGGCGGGAGACGTGCGTGATTTTTATTTGTTTAATTGTATGCGGAACCAGGCTGAAGTGAGCGGTTTTGATTCGGCTCAAAGCCTAGTCCCGTTAGGCGTGACTTTCAAGTGTTCATCATATAACTATTTTCTACTTAGGTATTCAGAGCTGCTATGGCCAAGTATGATTGATAGCCCCAAGTGACAAAAGATACATGCAACGAAGCCCAAAGTCCTGTCGGCTCCCTAGCTTGGTGAGAAGGCGGTATATGACGTGACCATGTAACCATTGGTAACGCGAGCTGTTGCGATTCAGCATGGCAACCGAGGACTGTTTTGAGGACAAGCCGGCATTTTTGTTGACAGTTACATAGTGGAATTGTCGCGTTCCAATGGATGTTACTTTCGTACCAAAGTAATACAAGAGAACATTTCGGGGACAACAAAATTACGCTCAGCCTAGTCATGATCATGTTACTCAGAAAATAACATTCCATACTCCCGGATGTCTGCAGGTTTCCTCTTTTTTGCTATTGCAGTTTAGAATATTCAAGCAAGTGGATATTCATGACGACCGAGTATTGCCGATCTCTCTAGTGTTCATTGCCAATTTAGTTTCAGAGGCCTACACATGTCCACAGATTTTGTTTAAATGAACGTGTAGTATAGCCCTCAGTTATCCATTCCTATCCCGGGTCACAAGATTCTAAGGAATCGTTTCCTCCGATGTTCCATTGTTGATGAGGCCTTCTTCTGGTGGTGCACGAACTTAATGCCACCTTAGCTGGAAACACTAATTTCCATAAGGAATATTCGGTGAACGATGAGTCCATATTGTCTGGAAATTATCACAAAGTGTTGCATGCTGAAACTAACCTCACCAATAAACAAGAATATGAAACCCAATAGGTTTCCGATTAAGGTGATTGTGTAACCGCCTCAGTTCGTTCACCCGAGGATGGTTTACCATCCCCATCAGCATCATCTTCAGCTGTAAAAACCGTGTACTTGCTGTACAGTGGTTATAGCCGCCGTTCATCTCTGAATTGAGGATGTTGGGGTAGATAGCCACGCATTTAAGACCTCAGCTGACATAACTGATACATGGATGGTTATCTTTTGGTTCCTTGACGCTTCAGTGTAGGCTGTGCTATCCGCTGTACCTTCGTATTTGATATCACAGCCATTCTTTTTAAGCTCAGTGTAAACAAACCTATCCTATCCATTCGACTTAGGATTCCTTTCATGTTACTTCCCAATGCTGTTTCTAAGATTGCTATCAAAAGAATCCCCGTTTGACTCCTTTCTCAAAACATGCCCTCCTCAAACGGCACGATTCGAAATATTCATAAATTTCGGAAGACTTTACATTCATGTTTTATTTGCCTAGACGTTTAAGACAATAAGCGCAGACTAACTTTAAAGCACCGCCAACAGCCGTTCGAGGCATTATCGACATGACTCGGGGTTGATCTCTACTTAAGACATCATCTTCATATTTCACTGATCTCATTGGTTTTACTTACGCTCTCCTGAGTTCCCCGTACGAATGAGAACTTCGTATATGTATGTGTTTTACAAGGCAACGTAGCATAGGAAGTCACCTAGATATGACTTGAATGCCAGGCTTTTCCTAACCTTTAATGAATTAGACTCAGGCAATGAAGCCGCTTGGGGGCTTTTAATTGAGCCTGTGGAATCTGTGAAACAAGTCAGAATAGTGGCTGGAATTTTTTCTAAATTAAAGAAACATGTCTTTTCTTCTCGGATTTTACTTAAAGAAGATGATTGTTATGATGAATTTATCCACACAGTAACTAAAGCTAGAGAAACCGAACCCATAACTATATCATCTACCGGCCTGTTTACATCTATATTTCTTATGCGTATATCAGATCCAAATCACCCCACCCCCAGTCCGTTTCAATATCGCGCATACATGGGATAAAAATGCCATTAATCCAGTCTGAAAACTTGTTTTTCCCAGACTGCACTGTCATACAAGCAAAGATGAATGGTTACTCTGCATCGTTCATATCATCGAACACGCGTAGATGTGTATAACCCGGTGCAAATAGCGTATCTAGCCGATTTCCAAAGTGCACAACGTCAGCAAACTTATACCTTATGACCTTTTATATGTATGTTAAGACCATTCAAGTTAAAGGGTATAACGTAAAATAAATCGATTTCAAAACCGACCTAGGCAATGATGAAGCTGAGGTCTGTCATTGAAACATGGCAACATTCATTTGCTGTTTGACTGACACGGTGCGCTAGTGGACGTTGCGCTGCTAAGCACTTATTTCAGAATGCTGTGATGATTGATTTCATTGACCACTTAGAAAACGGCGACAGTTCTGAGCGTGACACAGCAAGCTAGCCGAAACCGAAGATTGGATGGCTGGCCATATTTCTTTTGTTTTTTGTAACCCAACTTTAACGTGAGAGTTTCACTCTTATGGTGGGCATCAACGTGTGTCTTCAGAAACACTGTGTAACACGAGCATAAATTTACCGTAAATTGTGCAGTTAACTAAGAGGCCCGGAAAATGTATTCCTAATTAACAATTCCAATTAACAAATTAACAATTAACAATTAACAAATAAACTCATTTGCAAATCAATTTGCTTACACAGTCCGTTGAAAATTCCATTCATAGATGACCCTGTCTATTAAGTGATAGGCAATTGTTCGCTAAGAACACGAAAAATGCTTGGAAGCTTAGTTGTGCCCTTAATTTTACGATACCATGTAGTTTAACCATTATAGTCCAAAAGTAAAACTAAATAGCATGGAAGAAACTACTCACAAGGTTTCTGAAAACTCTTCTACAGCCCACGACCGGTTTCGCTCTCCTTGGGGCTCAGCAGGTAGGCGCAGTCCCGAGTTCTCGTCAACCTTACGTCCACTTGAACCCAAATTCGACTGATTTCGAGAAATAAACTCATTTGCAAATCAATTTGGTTTTCACGGGAGACTCAGCTGAATCTCTCGTTTATTTTATTCTTCAACTGACTGTGCTGTACAAAGGCCGCCTCAGTTGGTATATGGATTGGCGTGAAAGTTGACCAATGGACAATGAGCTCCTCTCAACAATCTCTCCGCATGTTATAAAGTTCTGACTTTCATTTTCGTACAATTCCTATTTTTTGGTTCTGCTATCAGTCTACATCTTATATTTTAGCAGGCGATCCACCCAGAACATAAGGACAAGCGACACACTCCCAAGAAGCAGGTCAAACTACTCTCAGGTGACAGCAGAGATTTCAGTCACAAACGAATTCCTCATGCCAACCGAGAATCAAAGGCTTTGGTTAGTAACACTCAGCCAACAGCACACACAGAACATGCAAATGCTGCAAGTAAGTCATCAGTGACTGTAGTAGCTTCATGATTTTTGGCTGAAACGACCCTCAGGTTTACAATCTTCAGGGCTTTACAAGGTCTGTTCTCAGATACACGTGGGACCATCAACGGAAGGTTGGTTTAAAAACGGCACTCCATCAGTAGAAGTAGCAGGGTCTACGACAAACAAAAACTGGTCGTCTGCTACACGGAGGTAAGTGAGAATGAAATGTTCACCATGAAACTTTCTGTAGAAGGGTTGGTTTAATATACTGCGATATTCTGCGCACGGAGATGAGTTCCAAAGTCTGGTCGATATTCCGGAAAATCATCGATCTTGTGTGCAGCGCCGCTGCCACTACATCTGAAGCATTGCTTGCTACACTGCAGAAGTCGGCTTTGATATGGACAAAGTGATGAGAACAGTCAGTCATCACGATGCAGCCCATTAGTATACGCATAGCCTTCCGGTCGTGTTGGGGCTCGCGGAACAGCCTTCAGTTAAACCAAACTCGATTGTCTTGATGATAGTCATGCACATTATTTTTTAAGATCCTCAAACGCTTTACAGCATGATATCAAAGCGTCCCGAAGTGCTCTAGAAAGCTCAGCGGTGTGCGTGCGAATTACTCCGAGGTCGGTGAAAATATACTGTCATCTCCAAAATTTGATTGTTCGTATCCAGGTTTAAAAAACCCTCGTGCTTTGTTGGCCGACAATGGTAGCTGCGTAACAAAATATAACCACAACCTGGATATCTGGTATGATTTGATCAGTTAAAATTTACTTCAACGCACATCGGGTAGACATTACGTGTCTCAAAAGCAGGACCACTTTGTTTGGGGGTTACCGACAAACTCTTGGAAAGAAATATTTGAAAAAAGTTGATAGTTGTACTGTTCACTGTGCCTGCTGATTTCGTTGAGAACGATTTTTCATCAGCCGAGGTGATATCGCCAATGCTCCGTGGTGCGGTGGAGCACCGTGGTTCAGTGGAGCATTGATCGACCCACATTACACATTGATGTTGTTAGCCGAATGGGTGATAAACACATACAATAAAATTTCCAAGCTTATAAAGCGATTCAGCAACCGAATTCAAACTGTGAATTGGGAATTTTCTCCTCTATAAAAAACAAAATAACATTTCCAACTATTACAGGCATTTACATTATCTGCTGGCATCGCGCAACTACTGCGTACTTGCGGGAATCAAAGTAGTACGGACGGGATCTACAAGAATACATCTTAAACCGGATCAAAGGAAATTGTTTACGTTCTTGATTGGTTTGTCGAAGCATCAGTGCGGAATTTTATGATCTCAGAGGATTACAGTTAATTTTTCCCCCGTCCCACATGATTGGTGGTTAAACGGGTGGCGGTATGCTAGCTTGTACAGGACAGAATGAATGGATTCTGGAAGTACTAAATTGATGTAGGATGTTTTGTATGCCGTTTAAGGAGTGTTCTTGGAATCTAACAGCGTGAATGATACCACATCCATCCCTTCCTAGAAAAGGCACCTATGTGACTGGTTATTGCATTCAGTCAATGGCTAGCTCACTACCGACCCTTTAAACGGCCCTCGTATGCATAACGGATACATCAACGATGTAAACAATTTCGGATCTTGTGTAGTGTGGACATAATGCTTTGTTGGCAGTACTAACTCTAGACCGTTTAATCCGTGAGATGTGAAAGGAAAGTGTGATTGTTTTCATGCACTCGACAGGTGCTCAATTGTTTTACCTACGATCTCTTTAGCTGCACAGAGAACAACAATGTCAGCTCCACAAAGCCCAACGCTGAATCTAAATTTAAAGAAATTAAAGACGGTATTTCTAATGCCGAATTTGTTGATTATAAATGCTTGGTTAAGTTTTTGAAAAGTTAGACAGTTTATAAAGACGGTGTACGAAGCTCTGTTGCGGGTTAAGTGTAAAGTATACTGTACTTAATTGCACGAAACCAACTGCTGGTTAAACAGTTGGCTGTTCGCCGAGCTCGGCAATTGGCTTGCAAACTTTTCGTCCCCTGTCGAGGAGACACTATCAGAGCGCAGTTGAGTGGGTGCTTCATCCGTGTCTAGCTGCGTTTATCTAATTTTTGAAGAGTACCTAATATCCTATCATGTGATTGGCTAATTGGTATATACCTCTCATGTAGCATTATTGACCAGATCATGATTTGCGCTTCTTTGTGGTCTGTAGGTCTCATATTCTATTGGTTGGTTAGACGGCTGCTTTTGGGCGTTTCAGGTCCATTTCCGATTGGTCCGTTCCTGGTTTTGTTGCTTTGGTTGGCTGTAATGGCGATCTACATTTTCCGTAGTTTCCTTACTTCAGTCTGATTGGTCCGTTCTTAGTTTATATCGAAATGTCATTTTCTTGAGTCTGATTAACCGCTCGTACTTTCGCGTTTGATATAGTTTTTTTGTTCTCGTACTGGCCAGTTTGGTGCAGTTCGATACATTGCACGAAATCATGTCTTTTTGTTGTTGGTTCTCCTTGAAGCTAAACAGCCATCTTTAGTTATTGCCCTAAATGACATTCAAAACTGCCTTCCTCTACCGAAGACTGGACACTCCGAACAATGGGGGATACAAAAGACAGTAAATTCAGTGACGCTTCCTGTTCTGCTAAACGCGTAGAACTATTTGTAATTAGAAAAAATCAGAAGGATAATTTGTGGCGTGATTACTGTTGTTTCTAACTGTACACATCTGGCCAAAGAGGTGACCTAACAGATAGAGCTGACTTTACTATCAAAAGCTTCCTGGATATATGAGACGAAAAAAGAGACGAACTCGTACTGAAGCCTAACTACGCATTCATATTCGAGTGGAAACTGTTTGCATGCCTGACCAGTTCCTGTCTTGAGTATATGTCACTGGTTACCACCTAGAGTCTGTTCGGGTAAGGAGAGATGCTGGTCCACAAGGTTCGCTGACATAGGAGACGCACGTCGAACTAAGCACATATCCTCGATCGCGACCAGTTCGTTTCGGAAGGAAATGTAAAGTTAACACGCTTTTACATCGTTATTTTCAAACAGACCTTACGGTGGGTCCATGCTGGTTTTAGTTAAACAATAAAGCTTCCGGAAAAAATTGGACAATCAGTCAGATACTGAGCCCATTTTGCGGATTTGTGGCACACACACAGAGAGACATTTCAGTTTTCAACTCAACGACAAAGGTAACTTCAAGGAATACTTGGTATTGTGCCACGATGAGATAGTCTACGAACCTGTGACACTGTTGTTGGTTTCTATGGGCTTTGGAGCTTTTTGAGTAGCTCTTTCGATCTCTACAAAGTTCTTCTGAAGCATCTGACCTTCGATGAGTAAAGTGACCAAAAGCTCGGTCCACAGTACGAAAGTCGTTTGTTGTCTATTCACTAACTGGGTTTATCAAATCCTGAACTTTCCGTATTATCACCGACCCTAAAAGTGCTTCTTAAAAGCCACCTTGTGTTAATGAGTTCCATATCATTTGAATGTGTTTCGCAAGAATTTTATGTAGATTAGAGCGGGATCCGATTTTTACCAGATGCCAGACTTTATGAAATCACTGTGGCAGTCCAGTCTACGTCGGAAGTTTGACAAACTAAGCGCACACACCCTGATATGATAAACTATGATTGGTTCCATCAATATAAAATGCAGAAGGTCTGTCAGTAGTCTGTTTACTGCCAGTAAGCAACTAGCAGAAGAAAACGCTTTAGCGAAATGCATTCATTTGCAAACAAATTTGGTTTTGCAAGAGACTCACCTGGAACCCAGTTGAATTTCTCGTTTACGATGTCTTTAACGCTTTATTGAGCACTGCCATCACACTTTGTTTACATAGAGAGGTTTTACACCACCTCCTTCAAAATGTACTTTTTTTGGTTATTGAGCTGGTCGCCTACCCAACAAACACAGATTGGTAAGAAAATTGGTTTGAATTACAACTTTAGAGGGCCGAACATAAGCTGTTCTTGACTTCACCGTCATTTCCATTTCCGCAGAACATGAAAGCTTTGCGGCCTTGGAATTCCCTACCAAATTTAGATACCTACGCGATTCACCTTGTGAAAACGAATCATTTAACCACAAGATGCAACGTCTAGATTGCGTGTTTTTTAGATTGTCTAGGAAATCTGGGAGGAGTCATTTGTTGAAGCCCCTAAAACCAGGTTGTTTTGAACGAACGAAAAAAAACTACATGACAATTCGCATGATAGCGCAACTCAGTTCACAGTGAATAGTGTTATAAATGCTAAATCTCCTTTATGAGGCTCGTTGAAAGGCTGAAGACAAACGAGTTCATCAGGCTTTTACCTTCCTACCTCCTCACGTATTTTAGGGAATCAACAATCCGAGCGTAGTTTATACCCATAGCAGGGCGCATTTGGCTGTGGACCCAAAAATATCCATCGAACCAAATTGGTCGCCTTGGTCAACATGACAGGGCAGAGATAAGAGATAAACAGCTGACAAGCGGGTGGCGGGAGATAAAGGCAAACCAGGGCAAACTATTCTACATGAGTCGGTTTGGATAAAATTACTTTGGCAGCAGATGTCGAAGTTCCCAGTAATAAAGACTAAAAAAACCCATTAAGGTCCCACTATAATCGGATTGCACACAGCTGTAGGACAAAAATGATTAGGTTGAGACGCGCTGTATTTACGACCCAGTTTATCAGTGGGAAAAATGTTGAAAATTTCGGTTCCTCCTGGTCACAGGTTTTTAACGAAACCTCGTCGGCCTCGGTTCCGTGGCCTGATTTTTTGAGTTGGAAATAGACTGCTGGATCATGGGTTTACCCAAATGCGCCAGCTCTGTTCGTTAAAATATACGATCTATTCTTTTATGCAATCTGATCAGGATAATTTCTTGGCAAAAGGACTACACAAAAAACGGCCCGTGCAATAGAAACCCACCTGCTTCTGAATTACGCTAATAAACAAATATAAGTATCAGGCATGCTTCAGTTTCCAACGATACAAGTTGAGCTGTGCACACAAATCTGACGTTAGAATTCGTATAAATACGACGCTTCTTCGAAAGAATTTGAGGTGCTTGAGCTTCACTGGTAGCTCGTTCGTTCGATGTTGGGTTTCGCTTCAGAAGGGAACGAGATGATTTGGAGATGATGGTTAGAGCACGAATTTACTGACCGGAAGGCCCATGGTTCGAACCCGACCCTTTCCTCTCAACTTCCCCTATCTAGGCCTGGGCAACCTGGCAGTATCCCAGCCCTCGTACTTCCTTCCGAACGCATGGCAGCTGGGCACCGGAAAGGTGTTACAGCTGAACGGTTTTATTTGCTTCAGAATATAAGCTATAAAGCACTAGAAAATATTAGAAAGGAAGTCGCGGCGAAAAAGATACAACGTTTCCAAATTCAAATAAAAGCTAGTTTAGTTAACGTAATGCAACAAACGGGAGTAAAATTCTCCTTAGGACTGACAGAAGATATGCTACAATATGTAAAAAGGTTTTTTTTACTCTCTTCAGCTGCTGAAGGAAAATATGTGATTTATATACATACAGAGTAGAATACATTGTCGGACAGCTGCTGCTTGGCTGATTCCTGTAAGTCACCTGATCAGTAACAGGGTGGCCAAATGGTTCGCTTCAGGTGTTTTTGCGCACATAATCTAGCCTGGTTTAATTCGATTAACATCGATTAGTTTGTCGCTAAGACCATTGGGTTTGCGTTGCCCAATTGGATTTGGAAGTAGCTGACTGGGTCACTACAGTGTCTGGCTGTTGTCGATAAAGGGTTGAGATTTGATCTTTAACCCGACGGTTTTCCTAGCAGTATTTAGACTACATATTTTAGAGTGTGTTCCGCTGCACTAGGCGTCTCTCCGTCCTGCGATGTAAGCGTTTCTGCGGCCTCTTGAGTACTCATAGACTAGATGCGAAGCACATAGATTAAAAAGCCTGGACTCACGCTTGCGCAGTGCAGATCTTCTGTTGATCGATATGAGAAAGTCCGGCTCCACTGTAAACACTTTTTAACGAAGAACTGAGCTTGTGTCCTAAGTTGGTGTTAAAGTGGTCTTTTTTGAACTAAAAAAACAAGTTTATACTTTCGATAAATACACGCATTTGCAAATCAATTTGGATTTTGCGAGAGACTCACCTGGAACCCAGCTGAATCTCTCGTTTGTGATGTATCCAGGCAAGGGAATGTGCTGCACCAGGACGCCTCATGTTCCAGTTGCTACGATATTCGAGATATCGCGATACATGTATATTCGTAATGCACTACTCATAAGATTGGTGAAAATTCTCAAATATCGTGGCAACCGAAACATGAGGCGGCCTGATGCAACCCATTCAGTTGCTTGGAAACATCACAAACGAGAGATTCAGCTGGGTTCCAGACCAAATTGATTTGCAAATGAGTGTATTTATCGAAATCAGTCCAATTTGGGTTCAAGTAGAGCATAAGGTTGACGGAAACTAGGGGACTACGCCTACCTGATGAGCCCCAAGAAGGGCGAAACTCGTCGTGGGCTGTCGACGAATTTTCAGCAACCTTATGAGTAGTGCATTACCTATGTACAAGTTTATACTTTTATTACTGGCTAAATGAACCGGGGCTGCTTGTATTCCGGTTCTTCTGTAAATTTCAGCAAAACTCCCTGGATGACCATGTTGCAGCAGGAATTCTTACTCGTGCACTGTCCGAGCTGGGATACATATTCTCTTTGCTGTGTACAATAATGCCCCTACCAGCTTGCTGTTGGGCTGTAAGTGGAGGACTGCACGTGTTATTTTGATAGATGGAACGATCCAGGGGCCCGTTGGTACGTTTACAAATAAGTATGTTTAGCAAAGGTAGGCTGCCCTTCGATCCCCACTCAGATGCAACAAGAGTTTTAGGGCGGGTGTCTAGTAGGGATTAGAAAAGCCCTATATCAGTAGTAACGAAAACGTCACCAACAGATTGCTTATACAAAAAAAACTTGGAAGCTGATCAGTAATATCTTATTCAATGATGTCCATAAAGATATCCGCTAATGATGGTCCTAAAGGACTGTTCATTCGTCGACTTGTCCCGCAAGTTCACATCTAATACGGCTTTACAGAGTAAAACCAGTTTTTTTTTAAAAAAATATAGTCAGTAAGTAAGATGCTTATTATGTTGGGAGATAAAATCACATAAAATGTTATCTCTCATGTGGATGGGTACAATGGCGAATAAAAAAGGAAAGTTAATAGAAAATAACTTTTGAGCACTACCGAGTCTGTCATCCAGATCGTCTGCCACTTCGAAAGACTTCTTTAACCAATGTAGAGATAAATTTTTACATACTGGGCCAGGAATGCAAATATCATGTATGCAACTTTGTGCTAGAAAGAATTGTTCATGTACATGATCTGTCCTTGTGTATTTTGGGGGCACCGCGCTTACGTGGAGTTATAGTTCTCATGGGTTTCAGCTGTTGATGTTCCGCCTCTGTGATGTAACCATGAGGCTTCGAAATATGCAGATTTCCCGTGATCTGTTTCATCAAAAATTTGGTTATTTTCCGGAACAAAATCACGTTTAAGCTTCTGAGCAACCAAGTGGATAGTAAACCTAACAAGAATAGAGAAGGCTAGCTAATAAGCCTTCGAATACCCCTCCTTTGTTTTAAAGCTGTCCTCATGCACATTAAACAGGGAGTGGATTTGGCTGCCATCAAATTCCTCAAAGGCAAAACAACTGCGGCAAGCTTATGTTTTTACTAGGATGGCACTCGTGGCTACATGGTTCATGGTTTTATGCAGCGATAACATACTACGCTTTAGGTGACTTAAATGTCACAAAACAGAGAATACCGCCTTTTCCCATGACACCGGACACCTATGCTGTAAAGGACACTTTGCTACAAGCTATTAATGTGCCACCAAGTCTATATTTATGAACCACAGTGAACGTTTTCAGACGCGTGTGTACCCCAGTAGGCTTAGAATTCAAACCAGAATGTAGTTGAACGCATGGTGACATCGTCTGCAAGCACTGGGCTCGACCAGAGGCTAGAAGACATTCGTAATGCATTGCATTCAGGGCCAGTGAGCAGAGGGGCATGAAAGTCCCCGTAGGGAGGCTTCAAACTATTTCACACAACTGTGCTTCGTTCTTTATTTCGAGTGAATCAACAGGAGCATGCTAAAATTTTGGAGCCCATTTTTCGGAACTGAATTCAGATGCACAGACTATAGCAAAAGGCTGAGCGGCATCATCAAACTGCTTTAAATTTATTGAGAACCAATAAGAGTGCGAGAAGCTGAGAAAGGAATCAAACCCAAAACAATTCGGCTAGGATTTGCAGATCCATACCATGAAAAATATTTTCCTCATTTAAAAGTATGGGTAATGCTGTTAACTGATAATATCTTACAAGGCCATATGGGCCTTCTGAAAAGTGAGACTAAATCATCAATTAGGTAAGGAATCAGGCCACACTGTTGATCACTTATTCGTTGTTCAACTTCTGGAAGGACTAGTGAATCCTCGAATTCCCTTTGACATTCCTAAGATGACAATTGGTGTAGATTTCCCTAACTTTGCTCATGAGGTATCAAAACACACAGCACAAATTGACGGATGGACATAGACAGCTGAACTGAAAAGGTCCTGGAAAACCATTTCATTCTTTAGGGGTTCTTTAGCGGCTCCATGAGGCACTTTATCCTAATGCTGATCTCTGTCCTGATAATCTCTACACATACTGCATCAGAATTATCGTCCTCAGACGTCTACCTTTATAGTAACAAGCTAATGCGTGCATCTGCCCAGCTTCGCCTTGTTACATTGGGGCTCCCGTAAATCACCTTTTTTCTGAAACCAAGCATCTAAAGCTTTGTTAGCATTTAAGATTTTTGGATTCGCTTGTTACAAACAGAAGTGTTCATTGCTTCAATTTCCAGTCCCCTCAGAAGAAACTAATTGTTCCGTTTACAGTTGATGGTTTCTTCACCATAGGAACAACTGTAAAAAGTACTTCGTAACTTGGAGTAAGCGAAGTGTATCCCAAAGAGTTTAGCGTATGAAATGAAATCTATTGTTGACTTGTGATTAACTTTGTCTAAATGGAACCTAGCCCGATTGAAAAGCATTCAGCAGGTGTCTCTCAAGACGGGCATGGTTTCGTTCAGAAAGGTATGACTGCAAAGAAGTCAGGCACAGAGAAACATAGTGATTTTTGGTGAGACGGCATGGAATGGTCAGACACGTGGCTTCACGAGATGGAGGACAGGAAACTATTACGACCAGTTATCTACTAGACTCACTGAGTTATACCACTATAAAAGTGCCACAGTTAGTGAAGGACTTTTGCGAAATAATCAAATAAATCTAAGGTGATTACTCATGTATGTATTTTATGGGCTTTTTGAGTATACGGATTTATAAAAACCAGTGTTACATTGTGAATGAGCCTGCAAATTATGGAGCAATCGCAGTATTCATCAACAGAAAATTGATAAGCTTATTTTCTTCCACTACCAGATGTTATATGATGATTTAATTTTGCTA
The DNA here is from genome assembly GCA_003604175.2 of Clonorchis sinensis. Classification (NCBI taxonomy): domain Eukaryota; kingdom Metazoa; phylum Platyhelminthes; class Trematoda; order Opisthorchiida; family Opisthorchiidae; genus Clonorchis; species Clonorchis sinensis. The sequence goes on from CM030370.1 coordinate 20,132,715, forward strand.
CTAATAATGGAAGTTGCTGAAATCTAGATAATCATGCCATTGTGGAGCTACAACGGGAAAAGCACGACAAAATTTTGTCGCTGAACACACTACTCACAAGGTCGCTTAAAACGCTTAGGCAGAAACATGAGAGTATATTGATAGTTTTGAATATATATCTTGTAACGCCTTAGCTGAACTGTTTGTCACAGGTAGATGCATCCATTCATGACTTCTGTATGTAACTAATATTTTTTTGATTGACTGAGCGGGAAAAAACATTCGGGATATATTCTATACTTGTTCCATACTTCATTGCTTAAGAGATTTAGGCTTCGTGTAGGTCTGTCTTTCCTATCAAGATATATTGATGTGTACTACAACTGTCCATATATGTCAAATACAGAAAAAATGTCCTAGAAATTTTTTGAGATAACTGACACCCATGTTTTAAAAAATACGTCAGACAAAGCTGACGAGCTTATTGCAAAAATATTCCCAGCTTAGTAGGTATTTCGCGTAGTATATCGGATCTACGGCGGAACGGCAGCGGGAATGTATCAATGGAGGCGATTGCAGGTTTTACAAGACGCAAATCAAGAAGCGAGGATCTCGAGAAATTCACGAAAGTTTGCGTTTCATTTGCGTTTTATTTACCAACCCTACAGTCACTTCATTCATGGACTTAAGTGTTTTCAGACATAAGAGCATTTTCAACCACCTGACACACGATGCGTGATATTCTCATGTTGACAATCAGATAAGACCTTTCACATTCGACAGTTATCGGTGTAGAGGTAGACTGACTGCATTTGATGATATCAAGTTCAGAACTTGGCTGACACGTACGAAAAAAGGAAATTTAGTATAACAGCGTTCCTTATAATCGTTAATCACAGGAGAGCGTCCTAATCAGTTAGTGCAGTCCGAACTTTGTTTCTCCTTGAAACAAGACAACTATGCTTATTAAGGTTTACTTTGCGAGTAGTCTAACTCACAAAAACTTCGATTTTGCGACACATTCATCGTAAAACACAGCTGCTTTTGTGACAAGTTGGTAAAATTAAGAGTTGCAGAAGAACGGACAAACTTTAACGTGTGCAAATCTTCTTTCAAACTATACTGGGCTTAGAACAAATGGCATTTTATCATGGACTTGTTCTAACAGTTTCGCAGGTACATAACTCTATCGTTAGGTTTCTCACCAAAATATCTACAGAAGAAAACACATGTTTTGATAAATACTCTTATTCGCACACAAATTCGGTCTTGACAGGAAACTCAAGTGATTCAAGCTGAATCTGTTTATGATGGCCTGCTTCAGCTGAATGTGCTGCATTTGGCCACCTCGCATTTAAGTTTGTACGATACTCGATATATCGCAATACGCAAGTGGACCATCATAAACTGGAGATCGCAGTTGGATTTGGTTAAGTCATCTGCCAAAACAAAATTCTTTTCCAAATTAGACTATTAGCCAGACTATCTAATTTGGGTCCAAGTTGACGGAAACTGGGTGACTGCGTCCACCTGATCAGCCCCAAGGAGAGCGAAAACCGTCTTGGGCTGTCGAACAGCTTTCAGCAACCGCATGAGTAGTGGATTACGTCCATGCAATGTATCGCCATATCTTGAATTCGTGCCAACTGAAGCATGAGACGGCCTGATGCAGCGCATTCGGTTGCTTAGGAACATAAACGAGAGTTGTAGCTAGATTCCAGGTGAGTCTCCCCCTCAAAAGCAAAATGATATGCAAATGAGTGCATTTGTCGTTATCTGTACAGTTTTAGTTCAAGTAGAACATATGGTTGATGGAAACTGGGGTACTGCGCCAACCTGATGGGCTCTAAGAAGGGCGAAACCGGTCGCGGGCTTTCAGCGTCCTCATGAGTAGCGTGTTATGTCTGGAAAATAATTTTGTTTATCATTCGTAGGTTAAACAGGCGGTTGTTGTTTCTGTTCACTTTGGGAAGATTCTTTCCTCGAGAAATGACGTGATGAAACTTAAAAAGACCTATTCATCATTTCAGAAAGCCATACTCAAGAATGCAAAAGTGGTCAGCAGGAATCAGCATGTATCACAAAAATGAAAACGTCGCCGGAAATCTCACGCCTCCCTGACCTGACCCGTAGTTTGGAAGCAAACAGAAGGTCAATTACCTCTCCCAACTGCTTAAACCACGAATCGCAAGGCAATCCACTGCTCGTTCCTAAAGTTCCATGCAACCCCAAATTGGTGGATACATACAGGTACACTAACTATTGTATGTTCGCAAAAACTTTTTTTCCATTTTCGCCTAACTTACTCGAACGCATTGGCTGGTTGAGATCATTTTCGTGTTAAGACTTACACGTGTACATCTGTGACAATCAATAATCTGGTCTGCGACTTCCCCAAGACGTCAGTGAGAACAGTGAAGAGAGTGTAATCTCCAGGACCCTCAGTCTTGAAACTGAAATCATCCGTGAAAATAACACTTGTTCGCAGACGGCTCCAGCCGAGGGAAGAAGTGCTTTCTTGGTTATTGCTTGGCTCGAGACATAGCCACTCAATAAAATAAGGGATTTCATTCGATTTCTTGATTTTCTCAGATTGCCATGCAAAGGCTTTAACAGTCCCAGGTAGTTGGACTGATAACCAGTAACGCTGATAATGGTGTGACAAACGAGGTCAGTGATCGAGCTCCGAAGAGCAAATTAGTGCCAAGCACAGCAGCGAAAGAAAGAATTCTGTTATAAGCCACTAGGCACGAAAGTAAAGATCTACTTGCATAGCGTATTTGAAAAGAGGATATTCTCAGATGCCCTCTTAAACTTTCCTGGAATTATCTGAATAATAGCTAACAACTAATAAACGCTGCAAAGCAAGTCCATAATTGCAGTACCAACTTTCCATCAAACGTGGGCACGGAACTTTGTCACCTGACCAGACGCTACTCATATGTTTCATCAGTAGTTTACACGGAAACGGTGGTGAACGCCTATATCATTGGGTCTAAAGGATCACGTGTCTGGGCTTTCATACTCTGACTCTGCTATTGGAGAATCCGAAACGTCTTTAACTATTTGGTTGTCATTTTCCGTGAATCGCCTTTCATATAGACCAGCTCCAAAGGATCCGCAGGATATGATTGACATACAAGTGTTTGGTAGAATTTTACTTCATATCTGTATTTGGTGCTCCAAACTGTGATAATTTAGTCATGTAGAATTTCGTTTATTTTCGTGTGTGCCGAATTCGAAGTGGTGCTAAACAAAGATTAGGCAAGAGTAGGCTTGGTGAAAGCGAGCGGAGTGTATTTTGGAAAGTTTGAATGCTACCTTCCTGGATGGGGTTCTTGTTATCCTCATTGTGTGTGGCTGCAACATGAGACCGAAGCCAATGATGTTCCTGTTGTCAGTCTTCATCCACTTTGTCTGAGTGAGTGCTGGCAGTGTGTGCGCTTCCTATTTTGGCACTAAGTTGGCGTTAAGCCCAACTTCTCTACGACTTATGTTTTTCCCACACATCTCAGCTTTCTACATTTGGATTGTCATACATATCCGGCAGTGGTTCACTCGGGTTTCAACTTCGGTGTTGCTGTAGGCTAATATCAAGAGCTGGAAATCGAGTGATTTTCATCCGAAACACTTTGGTCTAGAATCACTGCACTACACAGTATCCATAATACCTGGTCATATGGACAAAAACTCTCTCCAGTGTGCTCAGATTTCTAGACACAGTGGATTAAGCGTGGTTTGTTATCTGTGTTAGAACAGTCAGACTACTTTGCAAAATGGTCAAACGCTATTTCCTCAGCTAGCATCCCAGTGTTGCAACTGTCATTAGTAGTAGCCGATTAGGCGAGCACAAAAAACGTATGAATCACCAAGTACTGCGAACGGTTGCTAGTTCCAAGGGAGCCAGTTTGATAAGCTAACCAAATATACGGGCATCGAACAACTTCAGTGAACAAATGTAGCATCAAGTATCAAAAGACAAGGTGTGCGTTGGCCAGAGTCATGCAGTTCACGTACTTCATTTGTAAGAACGTAAGAACCATCCTAATTGGTCTGTGGAAACCATGGCCAAACTACCAATATCGTGTTCAGCTTTGGATAGGATGTAACGTTTCCTATTAAAAGGATCGCTTCTGGCAGCATAACTTCGTACAGTGCGTATCTTTGTGGGAAAAATCTCCAACTTCTTCGCTTCAGGTAATCGGTGAGATCTTGTCAAATCCGTTATCTGATTAGCTTGTGATGGCGGTTTTTACGTGTCTTGGCAAATTTGATAGAACTCTAGGGTAAGTACACTGTTCGTGGCGACTGTCGATTGATGTCTGGAGTCAAAAGGTAGAGTGATCTAACCTCGTGTGATAGTGAACACAGGAAGAATTACAGCTCGATTTGAGAATGAATCTTAAACGAAGTGCGGTGTCCAAACAAATTCTGGAAGCCTTTAGAAAGCTAAACCGATGATACCGATACCCCTTTCTTATATAACTTTTGTTAAAAATAAACTCGAAAACAATAGCCTGAATCTCGGATGACGTTTTTGCTAATGTTATCCGAATTTTCTGGAAAAAATTAGGTGTATATTCCATTACTTTTACTGTTAGCATCTGTCGGCTACTACTAAAGGGAGGTGCAGTCTAAATATGCTAGCTGTCTCAGAAAAGCTCTCAGTGAAGTAAGAAATAACATTAAATAATATTAACCGTTATTTTGAATTTCCGACTTAAATATTCGTTTTTTTTAGTTATTGTGTCACAATTCTCTCACTCAATAAACTTCCTCGAAGACGGGGCTTATAAGGCCCATTCAAATTCCACCAGACAACATTGGTAAGATGAAATTTTGAGCAACAACTGGGCAGCGAAAACGAAACAGTGTAGACTTCATACACTATTCGTTCAGATGTTATCACCAGAATGCTTTTTAGAGTTAAAAACTAAACTAGGTCCTGATCAAACGATATTCCGTAGCAGATTAAGTGAATCACGATTAGCATGGACTAACTGATTGCCGACGTATCGCCCCAGATCTAATCGATCCTAAGTGGTTTTCGCGCGTTCCAACGATGTTCACTCTATCTAAGCTGGGGGTATTAGTTGGCAATGCCTGCTGGGCTCCTCAAGTTCAAGACTTGTGAGTTGAACACGCTACTTGAGCGCTGATGAGGTTACGGTTTACACTGGGCGAGATGCTGGACAAAGACTGTCTATTGTGCATATGACAGCTGAGTGCAGAGTCCAGCCAACGCGTCACAAACGTCTGTGCTGGTCAACCAGCAACAACATCTTGCATTAGCAATTGAACCGCGGTTATGAAAATGTGATTAGCTATTCACTGAGTATACAACCCAATATGGTTACAACATTTCATTGTACAACATCTATGCAGAGACTTCAAAATTATCGAAATTCAAGTTATCAGGGTTCCGGGAAAAGAGAAAACCTGCAACAACTGACACCAGGTCAGTGTAAAGCTCGGAGGCAACAGCTCTGAAAATATGCTCGAAAAACGGTTGCGAGTGGAACTGTTAAACAGGCGGGTGTTTCCAAAGGTCTTCCCTAGTTCCAATCAACCGAAGACAGCGTATCATCAATGATTACAAAAATATAAGCAGCGCAATACACAATTCACACAGTAGTGGATTTGTTGCCCGTAATGTTCTCGAGATGCTCAGTAAGTCCCTGTTGGTTTAAGACAAGCCATTGGCACAACGAGAGCAGGTTAACCGCGTTGGTTGGTCACGTTATCTAAAGGAAGTAGTGAGTGTTTTAGGTATGCCTCAGTACGGTACTCGCATGGCGTAGTTTTTAGTGAGTCGTGACGGTCGCAGATTAGTCGAAAAATCTACTCTGCCTTCACAACGATGTCCCTTCCCCCAAATCGCGTTTTTCAGGCGTTTTTACACATTCTAGTGGTATGCGGCGTATGATTTGAAAGGCTTTGTAAGGACATTCTCATCTTCTAGTTGAATAGAATGAATAGAATAAACAAGAATTCGGCTCTCGATCAAGGAATTTGAAAACGGTCTCTTAGACCGTGCTTCTACATCTACTTCAAAATATTCAGTCTGCCTCACTCAGCTTGTACTTCGATTTTGAACACCGTTCAGTGCACCAAAATAAATCTTTGAGATCAGCAACCATGACACAATCTGAAGAAAAAATTCAGATTGACGTCCGCACCCTAGTGTTGAACCCAGCTACGGTTCAAGTCGCTGCGGTGACGCTTCACTTCCTTCCATTCGCGTAACGACGGTAGACGTTCTATGTGCGTTTTTGACGAACCGTGTAGTCACGTCGTTGAAGTTGGGGCCTGAAGCGTAGTGGCATTTCCGGACAGGCAGTTCAAGTGCGAAACTCACACTCCGCCGTACGCGCACGTGACTGTCTCAACTGTTCCCGCAGGTCCATTATCGATGACTCACCAGAGTAGTCCATTTTGGTGAAGCGCAGTGGCGGACCGACACGCTCAACCTGCGGGGCGAGCCGTACAATACAGTCTGCTATCAGGCCTCGGCAAATCAATCGCTCATTTTTTTTTGCCGGCTTGGTGACTATCGTGGCGTATACCCTAGTTTCCAGTTGGGAAGTACACGATGTAACGGGGAGACTGTTTCTCCCGAAGGACGATACAGGCAAATGTGAAAAAAAGTGATAATACAAATGCAAAGCTGGGCTTTGTACAAAACCATGGTAAAACAAGCATCCAGTTTCAGGCGGATACATCATACCGTCGAGAACAGTTCAAAAGACTGTGGTAAACGTCGAAATCTGACTAACTGTAGAATAGGGCGGTCATTTCCTTCGATCACGTAGCAGGCCACTATACTTGGTAAGAATGAAGTGCTGTGGGATTTTCTTGCCTGCCAACAGAAGACGATAAACTGAAGCCTAACGGAGAAAGTAGTAAAATCCTTCCCTAAAAATAGCGTGGCTTGCTGAACAGCTAAATGTTTCGGCGAAACAATAATTCCACCTACTTTCCAACGGATTATCGAGACGTGTGGAGCCAAAACTTAACATTTTCTGACGAAATACAATCATTTGCATTCCAATTTGGTTTTGACGGAAGACTCGCTTGGAACCCAGCTGAACCTCTCGTTTAGGATGCTTTAAAAAAACAACCAAATTGGTATGCTAATGAGTGTGTTTCACCAATTTTGTGCAGTTTGGGTTCAATTAGAACGTAAGGCTGACGGAAACTCGGGGACTGCGCCTGCCTGATCAACCCCAAGAAGAACAAAAGCGGCCATAGGCTGTCGAAGAGTTTCCAACAGCCTTATGGGTAGTGTATTACGTCTACACATGCATCGCATGAAACATGAGGTGGCCTGGTGCAGCGCATTTGGTTGCTTAAAACATCATAAACGAGAGATCCAGCTGGGTTCCAGGTATGCCTCGCTTCAAAGCCAAATTGGTATGCAAATGACAGTATTTCCCTAATTTCGTGCTTTTTGGGTTCAAGTAGAACATAAGGTTGGTGGAAACTCGGGAACTGCACCTACCTGATGGACCCCGATCGTGGGTTGTCGAAAAGTTCTCATCAACCTTATGCTTAGTGTGTTGCGTCTCAGTATTTACTACTTGGATTAGTTATCTATCGAGCTATTTTCGGATCATTCCGCATTTTTCCGTAGGTAGCACGCTTAGTGTAGAAACAGTGTTCACTCTAGAATTTGCGAAGAGGATTTTAGTGACACCGGAATCACCCTTTCGATTAGTGGTTACTTTGTACCATTAAAGTGGGTAAATATTTGAGGTCATCTGTCTCTTAAAGTACGTGTGAGGAACATGCATCATGCATCATACCTTTAGGAAATCGGACTTCAATTTAAGTGGAGGGAGAAGAACTAGTTGGTAGTTTCAGCCAGATTCCTGTGTTTGAATCGGACATTTCCCTCAACAGCTGTGATCGCTGCACAAAATGAACGAAAGCTCTCAATTCAATAACTCATGCAAATACTCAGTAGCAATTGGGACTGTAACTGTACGCTACGGACAAGCACGATTGACGAAATCAAGCTGCGCCGTTTCATACTTCATTCTACGTTACTTGTTCACTGGAGATTTTGTCCCGTCAGTGAAGCCAATCTATGCTGAAAAGCTGAAAAGCATAGCACCACTTTTTCATCCTCACTGGAATTCATCAATAGTGTGCTACTCAAGAGAATCCAGAGTTTCGAAGTGACTACCTCAAGGTTGGGGGTGGAAAACTTAAAATTTCGGCCATGATCGGGCAGTTTGATCGAAGGATTGGTGCACTATATCCCGTCTACTCACACTGCGGATCAGCTGTTCCTGACCAAACGGTTAAAAATTCAACTACCACTCCCGATGTTACACTTTCGATTCCCTGGAGATTCGTGGGACGCTCACCGCTGATGGATCTCAGTAAGATTAAAACATCCCTAAAATGCTTCTGGGATTTCCAGCACAGGCCAACGTCATTTATGGGACAAAAGCCTCATAGGATATTCCCAAACCTCTTCACAGTAACAACAAGAGCTTTTGTTCAACCTAACTGTGAAACAATTTCGTGCCTAAATAGATCAATAATCCCTCATATAGACCTGTTAATTTCACCATCTTGCCGTAATTGTTTGCAACTCTCACCAGAGGTCGTACTTCTGAAAAAATCCCCACCGAAAGGTCTTGTCTGTTCAAAATCCCGTGAATGGCTTCTCCAAAAGATACCCCTGATACTCTTGATACTACGAGAGCGAAAGTCTCCTTGTACGCATCGGCTGGTGTCGTTCCCCTAACCTATACCGGCCACCACAAACGACGGAATAGCCCAAGTTTTTGATTATCAGGGGTAAACACTAGAGTTTATGTGCCATCCTTTTTAGTTGTATTCCACCCGCACCATTTAAACTCCCCATAATCTACTGCTACTATCATTTCCAATTTCGTCCAGAATTTCCGGTCTTTCCGGCCTTAGTGGGTGCATTTCAGCGGCCGCTTGTTTGTTAGTTACCATCGCTCATTTGCTCACCCACGTGCACGTCACATGAACTTTCGGGTGCACTTCGAAGGTTATAATGAAACGGAAGCGCAGACAAACAGGGCAGACATGTGATTCGAGGGGAGAAGTCTTGATAGAAGCCTAAGCAGGAACATCAAACGAGCAATCTTGAGAAGCGGAACTACTTACAAAGTTGATAAAAACTATTCTGCAGTCCAAGGCTGGTCTCTCTCTTCTTGAGGCTCTTAATATTATCAGTAATACGTAACATTAGCAGAGCGATCCTCATGTCAGTGAAACAAGGTGACTGTTTAGAGCCACTATTCTCCCTGTGGATGGTAAGTTCCAAATCAAAGCACCATTCTGGTGACCAAGCATTCATAGATCCATCTAGTTGACGGTCTGCTTGGTTAATAAAACTAAAAAAGCGAGTGAATTCGAACAAACTGAGTAAATCTCATTGGTTCAAAAAGTTCAGAAAATTCAAGGAAATGGCTGCCCTACAGAGATGTTTGATAGTATATTTATATAGTTTATTAAAATCTACCATTGAGATTATGGCGATAAGTTAGGTGCTAAAGGACCGGCACATATGTTTTACTCAAGTTTAGACATTCTATAATACATCTAGTTGATTTTCCTGATCCCCCTTAACAGCGCCTTATTCCTTTATCTCATCGGCCTCCGCTTCCCTGGACAGCAATTGAATGATTGCAAACAATCGGAGTTGTCTTGCTCGGATCATAACTAATGTCCAAATTTAGCACTGATTTTGATGACGACATCGCAGCTTACTGATAACTGAACATTTGGGTCACAGTAATGTTCTGTCGACTTTAGAGGTAAATGGTAGTTGTTAGTGGTATCAAACTCAGCACCGAGCCCAATACGTAATGAGTCAAGCTAACGTTGAACGCAAATGCCTTGTTCAGGTTTATGTAAGTGTATGCTTCATGGTTCGGTCATCCTCTAAGCCAGAGCTGACCACATTATTGATCCGCTGCTCGTGACCAAACGCTCAAGTGTTCAACCACTGACCGGAAGGTCGTGAGTTCGAAACTCTTTGAGTTTGGCGAGGTGCATACTGCTGATGATTCGTAACAAGGATAAAACAACCATACATTGCTTCTTGACCTTTCAGTATAGATTGAAAATTACCAAATCTCCTCATATCCTTATCCGCTCGGAAGTTTTTTTGTCGAGGCACTTACAAGTATCAGGAGATCAGTCGACACAATTATTCAAAGAAAAACAGCATCTGAATCAAGTTTATGAGTCATAATGGAAGTTGTTGAGGGAGTACCGCTTTGCTGAATCAGTCGTTTGGTGGTTAGGACACCAGACTTTGAACATTGCATAATTTGTTTTGAGATCACCTGTGTCTAGGAAGTTGTCAACATTGTCGGACAGGTGTCCGTGCTCTTCTTCGGTAAAAACAACTTCAGACGGCCTTATGTTATTAAAGTCATGTTAATCACCGACTGTCCGCTTCTGGTCCGTCCAAAATTCATGCACCCATCACCTTCGCATGAAGAAGTTTATTGTGACAGGTGCTTGGCCTTGACATCAGGTCAGATGAACAATCTGAGCGCTGGCTGTGGACGGCTTTTGAGTAACAGTTTGTGGAGTAATGACATGACATACTGAGCAAGAGTTGATGCGGTCGTATGGCCCAAGTAATTGGTGTTAATCCCATGGGTTTCAAAGCTGTCCATATGATTTGTGCTTAATTGCAAATTAAACTGTTTTTACCGGGAGCTCAACCGTATCCCAGATAAATCGCTTGTTTATAATATTCCGCGTAGCCCGTCTCAAGTTTCATTTTGAATGGTATATGAGCTAATGTGGTACAATGTCTTAACAACACACTGCATTACCTATACGGTTGCTGAAGACTGTCAGTTTCATGGACTGTTGAATTGTTTGTGGTGTTTATGTCAGTACAGGATATCACCGTGGACATCCGTCGAGAGTATGATGGTGAATGGAGCGCGCTCCAAGTGCGTGAGAACTCGGTCACTCTAAGGGTTGTGAAGGTGCTCCCTCAGCGCCTCGGATTTTCTGCTGACTTCAATGACATCAAGTAGTCCCTACCTGGAGAGGAGGAGTTTTTCTTCGGTAACACTCTATGTCCATACTCGATCATTGTTTTGGACACCTGGCGGTGAGCTTCTAAAAGGGCGCACCAGAAACAAAATGAACACTTTCTACTTCCTATGGACACGAAGTGTCAGATTTTTTTTACATAATTTTTCTCTTCTGACTTGAGAAGTACTGTCAGAACATCACTCTATTTCTTGCTAGGTCTCTATTCAGTCACTGGTCAGGATTCCAGACTGACATTTGGCTGAACCGCATCATATCGTTGTGGGTAGCAGATGGTCCCCTTCCGAATAATACTTCAAAGGGGAATTTAACGAATACTGAATTATAGTATATTGTTTACGTATTGTTAACGATACTTGTAACGGTTGTAGCAGTCTTTGAGGGATAAGCACATCCACCATTTGTCTACCATACTGGGACAATTCAGGCCAGGTGACTAGCAGGTCAGGTTCGAATGGGGCGTGAGCTGCAGCGGATACACTGAGCGGCTTCACCCGGGTTCGCTTCTGGCAGTAAGTCTACCGCATACTTTGGCTACCTGGTCAAACCGTTGTCCTGACGATGATTGTGGTGGTGAAAGCGGTGGTTGACCTTGTGTTATTTCGGACTCACCGCGCTCTCGAATACAAGGGGGCTAAAACAGTAAACATGCAAATCCAACTTGCAAAAGAAGCTTATCCTGGTTGATGCGCATTTTGGAGGCTGCAGTCCTAAGAAGAGAATATAAAAGACTATTGCGTGTCTGGAGTAATAAAAGAGTATTCCTGCATTCTTTGGAAAACGTTCGTGAAAATACAAGACTCCTATTTGACAAGAATACTGATTTGCTGAGAGGATTTCTTAAGTTATTCTGAACAGCAGCTTCGGTAAACACTCAGTGCGTCGGAATTTTTCGGCTATTTCAAAAGCACTTTTAGTGCATTGTAATTTGATCATGATTAGGGAAGTGGTTGCGAGTCAGAATTCAGCAGTTCTCTTTCGCTTCTCTTTCATTATTTCAGGAGTTGTGTAAATAACCTTACGCCCAGATATTTATTGTTATCTGGGAATCTAGCGGTATCGCGTGTGAGTAGGCAACGTAAAAGTATAACCGTCCCTTTAGTGTCAGGACTGAAACTACGTTGTCCAATAGTATCATCATTCGGACTGTTTTTGTAGCAGTTTGATGGTTGAGATTACTTGTCCAACGAACAGTTCGTAGCAGGTGCCCACCGTCTGGATGACAGAAAAATAACGAAACTCAACCATGAAGGTTTACTGTTGTGTCTGACGGAAAACTTCTTCTATTACTTACATAATGAGTTGTAGGAAAACAGAGGACCAAGGCTGGGGACCATGTAAGGAGAGGAGAATCTAGCGAACTGCGCATGAAATTAAAGTGTGCGCACTGATGATATCCCAAAGATTGGTGGTGAAACGCTGAGAACAAATTGTTGAGCTCGGCGAACAGATTTACAGCCGACTGACGCACCCAAGCTACCGACATTTCGACATATTGTAAATGTTTGGACCAGGGCAACAAACCTATGGCCATGCAGGTATAAGTTCGCTTCAAAGTCGGTATAGACAAACCCAGTGCGAACTTTTGACTGCAACCTGCCCTGATGGTACCTTGGAGCTCAAAGGCACCAGCCTTATAAACCGTAACGTAGTTGACTGGTCATTTGGTGTTCCATTAACTAGTTCGCCACGGTAGACGATTGTAAGTGGAAGCAGTTCACGTTTTTATTTACCACGCACCACTTCAGCTAACCTCTCTCACACACGTAGATCGACTACTTTTCCGCTGGGCACGTCAAGAACCTTCGCTGTTGGGTCACCCAGAGCGCAGCCAATTCCAGCAGCTTAGTCAGCTACTTACTTACCATCAGATCCAACATCGTTCCGACCACGTGGAGGTCGCCAAATAATGAGCTAGACTGACATTGAAACAAACCTGAGTGATCCATGCCGATTTATACCACAGTTCAAACTTCGTTTGAATATGGTTGTGCTGGAATTTTCTTCAGTTTGATAGACACCTAAAGGTGCACGCGTACCCTAAGTAATACATAAGTCCGCTAGGGCCTACATCGAACAAATGAGGCTCCCGTCTGATCAGTTCGTATGCTGGGTTCAGGTCAGAGACAACTGTTTCGGCAAATTTGCTGTCATAGAAAATAGATTACCTCACGTGTTCCTGTGTGTAAGTGATTTGATGTAGCATTCACATTGAATGTAATTTTGTGGATTATCATTTGTACGTCTGGCAACAAGGCGACAGAGAGTAACATGGTTTTTTTTAGTGAATTCAGACTAATTTAACCTATCTGCAACACATGGATTTACATGGTCCCAAATCACTTTAGACAAGGGCAAAACAGCACAGAGGAGTTTAGGTTAAATTCTGCCGTCATTCAGTTGTAATCGGATCAGAACCACTTCGTCTCGAATCTTGCTTCCATTTCGAAGCACAGAAAAAATTTTGGGTAGTGAGGAACTACACACCAAGGAAGAGGATTGGGCTTCCGCACTATCTGTCTCACTTCCCACGTCTTGAATGACTAAACCCAAGCAAAGCATGCGGTTAACGGCCAATCAATTTTTTTCGCCCAAGCGGTTTTTATTTTTATAGATCGTTGCTCACGTTTAGCCTGATAACCTATGTTTTAGTTCGCAAGCAATGATGTGATGCAGATATGGATGTACTTTCGGGCTTTAAGAAGTCATCCGTCTACCTTCAGGACGGACGGACGGACGGATGGTTGATGAATTCAAACACAGTTGGAAAAAATTATTGTGAAGAGCACATTGGCGAATTAATAGAAAATGAAGTTCGTGCGCACTAAATATTGGCCTCACGGATGCTTCACTTCACTTCACTTCGCTTCGTTTTCATTTCCAGCTACCAATGGAACCAAATTGGCCATGAGCTAAATCGTCACAAGGAAACCGTGTGGCATTCAAGAGGTCATTCACATCCTGTTGATTTATTCATTCAGCAAAGATCAGAGACGGTGGATTGGAGAGGATCTGAAGGGCTTACCGGTCACATCTGGTCATCATTCAACTACGATCGAACTGCTCTTGACAGGTCGTTCCCAGACAGTGTTCGGTGGAACAACCTGGAAAAAGAGCTAGAAAATGATGTCCGTGAAGGCAGTTCAGATCAACTGCCGGGATCCAGTCTCAAGGCTCAAAACTTTTGCTGTATTCCAAGACGAACTTTGGGTATCTCGCCTAGTTGGACAAGGAATGGTCTTCTCAACGGGACATCCCACCATGATGAAGGTTCATATCCAGGAAGACAAGCAGTGATGGCTGAGAGAACAACTGATATTCAGGTGCAGCGTCAAGAAGATTCTTACTCAAAAAGTGAACAAAATGACCAAGAAGAAAGATCATTACTCCGTTCGAACAGGGATGTGGACACTTCATGGCGCCTCCATCTGTTCAGATACCTGAGGAATGCGAAAGATAATTGTCCTTCAAATGTTCCTGATATTCCTCCTCCACTTGCATTTCAGACAAATTAATTGCTTGTTTAATCTGTACAGATATTTGATTCACGAATAACCCACAAAGTTCTTATCATGACCACCGTTACAAACAGGTGGAACAAATGTATCAAGGATAGAGCTTGATTTGAGTTTAGCTAGGAAGGAAATAGGCAATGATGAAAATCGTATTGGCCAGAATTCAGCGCACAAAAAACACCAAAGAGATGAGTTGGGGTCACCCAGTTCGTTCAGTTTGACAACTGTTAACGGCGTGCTAAGATACGATTTGTTTGGGTAGCCAAAGCTTGTGGCAAAGGATAGGGTGATGGAGAGGGCAAAAAAGACACTGAAAAAAATGAAAGGTTTGCCAATTGATAATCAAGAACAAGAGTAAAGATAGAACAGATCCACTGGTTGCCTACATCGAACCAGTGTCATTGTGAATCTCTGGTAGCTCAAACTTGCAGACGATATGTGTCAGTGCAGCCACGAGCCTTTGGTATGTGTTTCGTCCCCCGTATCCGGGTTGAGCTCTGCCCACCTTGTGGTGTATTCTGCCTTCTTTTGCCTCAGAAAACAGTCCAAAGTGGGTTGTCCGACCACCTGACCAAGTACACGCATTTGGTTCAGCCTAATGTATTCACCAACTGGGCAAGTAGCTGATTTATTGCCAAAACCCAATCATTGCACTTCGGCATTGCCTGTTTGGATGTTTCGATGATACGTGTGCAAGGCTGATTCTGGTGGTCAAAGACAAGCAGTCTTCTCTTCGCGCCGTGGGCAAGCTTCACAGCAGGAAAGCAACACTGAGACGCGTTGTAGACAGAGCTTTTCACTGTCATGTAGCCCCAGAGGTGCCTATGGTGAAGGAAAGTCGAATGAGCTTTTGCAATTCTGGCGCATTTTCTTTAACACTGCCATCATCCGACTTGATGCAACTACCAAGACAGATAAATCCGTCCACTAGCTACAGTGGTTCTAGTGCCATGACCAGCCTTTGTGTTGTACTCGCCCAACCATGTGTTTGTAATTTGCACTTCGAAGCTGCAAAGCGTACATCAAATGTCATGGAAACTGTAGCAAATTAACAATTGACAATTAACAATTAACAAATTAACAAGCAAAGTAACCAATACAAAATCACAAAATCACAATAAGAAAAGAACGAGTAGCCAAATGAGGACTCACGAATGCGTAGATCCAATGGTCCACTACACCGATCCAGATGCAGTAACCAGCTTCGAAAGAAATATTCACTCTTAGAAATTTCCCACGGATGATTCACGTGTGAGTGATATATTCCACGATAGGAAAGTTATTCACGGCTGAAAAATGTCACGAGGATTTATTGTGACGTTCGACAGTTGACGCAAACACGGAGATCTAGTCCCACTGGTTCAGCAGTCGGCAAACAGTCCAACGGAGCGTAAATACCCTCGTTCAACAAGAAGTCAGCAAGTCGCTTCGGAAAATTGTATATTCGTAACATTAAAACAAACTTCATAATAAAATATGTACGACAGTTACAAAGTGTAGTTTAAGTTCAGGAAAAAATGGTAAATATGTGAGAACGGATTACAGACACTGCAAAACAATATTTAGATTACTTGTTGTGTTCTATACCTACATGGAAAATGAACCGTGTAGTGCAACGTCATCAGCATACTCCAAGTCTTTCTCGAGAAGAATCTACGAACCAGATGTAGATTCCTTTAGGAAGTTGCAAAGGGAAGTTGACAAACGGCAGTCCCGAAGCACTCAGTAGAATAGTCTCCACAATCATTCAGGCGCCCAGTGTTGTTGGAGAGTAGGGACCAATGGGGTGTGGCGAAAGTGTTCTAATCAGCTCTGAAGGAGAGGTCGTCACAAGGCACAACCGTAGACTGAAGGGAAAGATACCTTTAGATCTGAATAGACCGGTTGTTGCCCTATACACGTGACGCAGTTTTCAGGAAGTCGTCGTAAGTTAAGGATGTGGCCAACAGCCCGGCCGGAAGCCAGCTTGGTTTTCACGATTCTGCCTCTTGCGAACGCCGGTAAGCCGTTGTTGGATGATACCTTTGAGCAACTTAGAAGTGATGGTAGCTCAACTGATACGCAGATGATTACCATATTCCAAACTTTTTTAAAGCAGTTAAAGACGGTAGATAGCTGCCGTCCCTGTGTTACTTCATTTGCCTCTCGGATATTCTGCATGAGTTTTGTCAGATTGTGAATGAGTCCTTCCGATTCATCTTCAAACAAGCCAAGGTGGGTGATGGGCAGAATAGGTTGTTTTGCTTCTCCTGAACGGTCTGATTTCGTTTTTTTGACTTCAACTTTTGTTGGAACGGTGCGGCACACGTTCCGTTGTTAAGCTGGTAGAGTGCGGATCGATAAGTCGGACGACTGAGGCCAGCTAAGTTTTTCTTTGAAGTTCAAATCCTCCTGCTTGTCCACTAAAGCATGCAGTGGGAGAAGTTGAGGTGTCAGTCGGAGGCTCTGTGCATAAATTGTGACTCAAATGTTTAAACCCCGAGGTTCTCGTTTTCTTGGGAGAAATGACTTACTAATCTAACCCAATAATTGTGGGAGGATAGTTTAGCCCGAAGGCACAGATAGTGGGACTGTCTGTCTACTGACTGTCTTACTCCACCTAAATTCTAATACTACTGCGCACAGAGTGTGCCTTCTGAGCTGCACAAGATTCCATTTTTCAAAGTAATTCAAATTGAGTTGGATAATGCGCGGGTGGTCACGGTCAACCGTTGGGCGATCAGACTGTTTGCTCTTTGGGACCGATCCTTTCCAAACCCTCATTTTTGGAGAAGGACTGCATCACTTATACATAGTCAGCCATCCGGAGGAAACGTCTTACCTCCCCTATATTCCTGTCAGTGAAGGCAGTACGATATTCTCCCGGACCTCCCCGTATTACGATTATTCGTAGTAGGGTTTAACTGTCTTTTTGGTTACCCTGGTATGTTTGAACCTTGAGTAGAGAAGTTACAGTCATTTTGGCCCGCGGGCTTATTACAACACTGGAACCCAACTACCACGTTAAAGTGGCAGCTACTGGTCGGAACAAGCCCAGTATTGTGAAAAAGTACACCGCTATTATAGGAGAGAATGCAGCACAGCTTATCAATCAGGGTCACCTACGGGGAGAAACAAAGTGCAAGATATCTCTAATTCAGAGGCTTTGTAAACATACACCAATGTACCCAGTGAGAAGAAACACGTTTATCACTGGCTTTTGGACTTGGTATACAATGTAAATATAAATTGAACTGTTTAATGTCCTAAATGATCAGCTGTGAACATTTGCCTCTTGAATACCTCCGGGTTGCCTATCTCCCTACTGCCGTATGCACGTATTGCGGTCAGTGAAAAGTCTGCGTCATGCAGATGTCTTCCTTTTGAAAACCCTGAAGCATTGGAAACCCTGTTCTAGAACTGCCCTCCCAACATCCGTACAAGACTTGTGCTCAAGATTGTAAAAAAATGCACTGCTTTTGGTAGTGTATGGTAAACCAAGTGGGAAGTCGATCTACATATGTTACAGTGAATATTTCCAGTAAACTGCCGTGCCTCAGGAGACAAGTTATTCACGTGACCACATAGAGAGTTTCCCAAACTTGAATCTTACGAGTAAATTATTATTAGCCGTCACGAATAGACAGGATCTTACTGCAGTGCGATGGCTTATTCACCTCCATAACCCATTGAGCTATACTGAGGGGCATAGGTGTAAAACTCAGAGTCTCTCATACCAGGTTGGTCAGTGGGTATAGGTCTGACAAACGCAGTATCTTGGTCCTCCAGGGTAGGGGCGAGTTGACAGTAACCAAGCCAACGTACAACCATGAACTGATCACTTACGACTAATTTTGTGCTACATCGGCAGTTGCTTGGTGCTTTACTTGCTGTGTACAGCAAGGCGGGTAAGCAAATCAGAATACTGCTGACGCATCCCTTCTCTCTTTCACACATTCGCTCATCAAGTTCCCCCAATTCCACTTCTAGTGACATTTCCGTAGTTCCATTCTTAAGGACTGACAGATCCGTTCGCCACTCATTGCCACTAGCTGCAATGTCTACAAATGACTCACGGCCACGGCCAAGACACTTCAAAATCATCCTTCAAGCCCCGTCGCTCAGTTCATCCGGTTCGCACTCCGAAACAAGCTGGACAAATTACTGCCATTGCAGGTGCGCTGAACTCACTTTCTGTTGATGTGTGCTGTCTGTCTGGAACCAGGATTCAAGACCCAAATACAATTGTTGAACTGACCTCCCCGTTGATTTCCGCTCGCTTCTGGTTACGCAGCTGTGGTGTGCAGGACGTCGCTGTTGCTGGTCCTGCTGGGTTTGGTACTGTTCTAAGCTTTCGAGCTGAAAGATCACTGGCTGAGTGGACACTGCTGATAGTTGTCCCTGTGCATTTTGTTTGGTAGTTTCTGTGATTGTCCCGTAGACGCGCCGATAATCGCTGCCTGTCTATTGTATCTGCCTACGTCCCAACAGACTGTAGCTCTGCTACACTCTAATACAGTTTTTACGATACTAAAAAAAGCTAAAAGCTCAGACATTGTGGTTGCCGGGGCTGCGAATGCGCAAGTAGGTAGACTTTGTGCTGCTGAGGCTCAACTGGGTGATTGTTGAGGGATGGAATCGAGACACAGACAGCGGCGAACACCTGCTGCAGTTGTGTGCTGTCACAGACTGTTTCCATGCTGTACTAACTTCTGAAACTACCGAAGACGGCCGTTCACATGGTGCCTCTCGCATTCGGGTCCACTTTCAGCACAGATAGATTATATCGCCATCAGCTATACTCGATTTGGGTCAATTACTAACTGCTTCTCGTTCCGGAACACCTATGTGGATTCGAATCACTTGTTGTTCGTTGCTGCTTCTCCTTGCACTTTTCAGTGGCGTGCACCTCACTTGGCCATTGAGAAGCCCTCGGATGCTGATGTGAAACAAGCCTACAAAAACCAACGTACTTAAGTCCCTTACGGATAAGCCGTCTTCTGATATAGACTCTTACTGGAAAGTGCAGTGAATGGGGTAGTCACAAAAGAATTAGCTTGACCTCCGTTGTGCCTAGAATCATTGCGTCGCTTAGTCTACATCGCCTTACGAAAGCGCGTGAAGAGAAGGCTCGAGAACAGCAAGCATGAATGGGTTTTGTGGACCACATCTTCGCGCTCCGTCCAGTGCCACGTCTTCCTTCCTTCTCTAGCTCTTTCTTTTCCCGATTATACGGCTTCATTGAAATGAATTGACATGGTTGTACGGCAGTCTTCTCATCTGGTGCTGCTGTCAATGGTGGAAATGATACTATCCGCTCGAACGCGCGTTAGAAATTGGCGTTTCAATAGATGAAGCATCCACAGATACCCGTATTTAGCTCTGTATATTTACTGTCACGGATTACAACCAACTCTATGTACAGCGGAGGTTCACCTTTTCGAAGGTGCATGATTTCATTTGTATAGATACACTATAGGATTCTGTTAGTTAATGATCCGAAACTGTTTTGTCGAAACACTTGTTGCCGTTCTGATATCTTGCCGTCCATATAATATAATCGCACATGTACATACGCGACTGACCGAGATGAGAATGCTGGTCCTTACACAGACTGGTCCCATAAATTGCTTACGTTAGGGGATTTAGGAATTTTAATAGAGATTCCCTCTTGTGAGCTGGCGATTCTAGTTGAGGATGAAACAGCTGTAAAGTGCTTCTCAACTTTTCAGCGTTGAATGGCTTCCCACACAGGACGAAATCTCAATTGGAAATTATCAGATCTCCTCACACTCCTATCAGTCAATAATTGGCTCAGAGAAGGAATAATTTCACAAGATGAGTGAAACCTCCTCCTGAAAAGTCGTCACTCGAGGAGCCAGTCAATACGTGACCACGTGATGTGGTTCAGTGATTTAAAAACGAGTGGCGCTGTGTCCTGCCTAAATGAACGGTAAACACACTGCTGATCAGTCGCCCATGGCCGAACGCTCAAGTGTTCAACCACTGACCGGACGGTTGCGGGTTCTTTAGCTGGGCACTGCTGATGATTCTCAATAAGGATAAAATAGTTGTACAATACTTCTTGACCTTTCAGCTTCACTTACAGGACGAAATATTCCTTCGGGAAAGAATTATTTATCGACTGGCCTTATTCCATTGCAGACATCCGACAAACAATTCTCCAAAACCTAGGAGGACAGCGTGTAGTTTAGGACTGACTTTCAGGCAGACACCTCTACTCTCAGTGGTCAGGTGAAAAAAAATATGTGGAGGGAAGGTCCATAAGTTAAGTCTGGCCTAAGTAAACACACAGCTGATTTGGGTGATGATTAGTCACGGAATCAGGTCACCCAACATGGGATAAAGTGGAACTGTTTAGAAAAGCATTCTTGTTCACCCGGTGATCAATCTTCTAAAAGTGACGTCAGGAAAAATATGGCATCATCGCTTTAGAAATCCACCCCTACTCGCCAAAAAATTCAGGCACCAGACTAAATAAGAGGGTAACATTAAGCTAACAGATTCGCCCCTTAGGGAGCGGTTAACATAACCTGGGTCCGTTCGGTGCCGTGTTATCCTAATTCCAAAATGTTCCCACACATGAGTGCCCCTGTTTCATGGTTCCTTATTTGGAGATCTCATTTTATTTCTGATTGGGTCTTCAAACGCTGGGTTATCCTATTAGTTGACATGATAGCCCCGAATAGCTCCTAGGTTAGGGCGTACACTGTTGGTCAAAATGGGGGGGGGTCTGCCCCCTAATCTTTCCATCTGTTGATGATGCAGAGAATATACAGACGGAGTAGCTGATATGTTACCCGGAAGTATTACACAAGTTTCGCCTCACCATGTCTGTTCCAGATTCGTTCTTCCTGAACGGTTTATTCGCATAAGAACAAAAGCCAGCTAAATACAAGCAATACGACATACTACTGCACACTACTACTAACAATACTACGTGCATCAAGCTGTGCAGACTGCAAGTATCAGTCCAGATTGCCTAGCCAAAAATAATGTTACTGTTCGCACTAGGGGGACGAGGGTAGTCTTTGTTAGCTTGCAACATCCAGTACTCCTTATCGGCCTGCCAACAAAGAACAAGGATAGCTGTGCTACCGTAGGACTCATACACGGTAATGTAAGCGAATATTACAAATTCAAATGTATGACGAATTGCCATCTTTAAACTCCTATTACTGATGGAAAGTTAAGGTTGTTCTAATGTCGAGTCAGCTAATACAATGCTAGACTTGAGGATGTCTCATATTTTTCTGGTTTCATCAGATTATTTGATTCGACTCTCTTGAATATACTTTTTACTCAATTAGGTACAGAGTATGACTAGTCTGGATTCATTTGTCATAGCATGAGTTTTTCCACACCAGACTCCACTGAAATTACAAAGTGTATTGATCCTTTGAGGTTGAAGCTTTTGCGCGCTCGGCCAAGACAAGATCACGATTGTCTGAGCACAGTGTCATCATACTCCAGATTTGTGGAACATGAGAAAGGTGACAGAGGAAGAACGGATCCCCACTCAATTCACGCCCCCCCCCAACTTGCCAGCTTCAAGTTAAGTTATCTTGAAATATGTGCTGGACAAAACAGACTGATAAGAATTCGTCCTTGTATAGAAGTCAACTTTTTAATCGAATTTTCAAAACTCATAAGATAGAACAACGTGCTGGTCTCATCAGTCTCATCAGCAGTCACAGCTAACGTACCAACAGCATGACAAGGAGATCGGGGGACGACGTTTGGAGAAACCAAGGCACAAACTGCCGGCCGAAAGGATTTCCTTTTCGAGTCCAGCCCTTGTTGTTGTCTGGTCGTGAGTGAGCGAGACACACGTCACTAGTTGAGTGTCGGAGTAAAGAGATCAATTCACCATGGTTCATTTCACCGTTAGTTTGGGAGCTCTAAAACGGCTGTGGCGACACTCATAAAGGCAATTCAGCTACTGAACAACTCGGTCGGGACTCCTTCTCCTCTGCTTATTATCACCCTTTGCTTCTCCAACGGGCCAACCGTGTCATATTTGACGTAGTAGGTAAGCTACCATAGTGAATGTACTGAGAGAATCTGCAAAGAAACTGCCTCCTTTCATAGCTGTGCTTTTCAAGTTGTGTTTGTTGTCTGGAAAAAATCCTGATCGTTAGATGTAGGACAAAAATGAATCAAAATAGGATTCATTTGCTTGCGTTTTTGTTCTCCCGAAGGTCCTCAAATACTTGCTTCTTCTACGAAGAAACAAACATTGCAGCTGGCTAAGCAATCCAAAATTCAACTTTAGTTGCTTTGCTCAAACGGCTATCTAAGCCAGGTGTTGAACAAAATGTAAACATGACTACTTCCGAAGTTGCACACAGTGCACGGCACATTCACAAGACAAAGTCATACAAGTAGTTGGTGTTCTTCAGAGAGCCCTTCGTTTGTTCGCAAGGTAAAGGTCTTCCGACAGCCATCAGCCACGTTGTTTATAGTTATGTTGATAGTATTGTATTATATCGCGCTTTCTGTCCAGCACGCCGCTCCCAATTTACTTCTTTGAGTTTCTTATGCTGGTCAATCTTCGCTCGTTTAACTTGAATGCTCCATCTAGCCTACACCAAGACGCGCTACTTGCCTGTTGTTGATGATCCTGATGACAAGTGATTAATCCAGCTCTTTTGTCGACATCCCATGCTCTCTCCGAACATCCCGAAATATTGGTTGACCTGATGAAGGAGCTTTCGTTCTTACTGACCCATATGCACATATCCTAAAGTCTCCCGTAACATTATCTGAGTTCTTGTCACTGTTTGTGTTCTGCTTCGCTGGCTGTAGCATTCCCCAGTGTTGTTGCTCAAACCCGAAAGTAAAAGTGTCCAGCAAGTGTTTGGTGGTGGTATTAAGAGTTTACAAGCACTTTAGATTATGCCCATAGGTGTGGCACAGAGATGCCAGCGGATTTCAGCCATGCCATGGATACGGCTTCGCCTAGGTTATTCCGCTCCTTCCACGAGCCCCAAACTTACTTTTTCCTCTGCATGCAAGCCAGCGTCCACAGATGGGAAGCTTCTTAGTACTCATGCGAAGCTGATCGGTGTTGGACCTGTACTGGTTTTTCGTTTGACTATTTTCTGGCAGAACTCGGCTAGTCTTCATTTATAGATTTTTTGTAGCTATTAAGTTTCATTATATGAGTACACGAAAGCGCTACTTAAATGACGGTGGAGATGAAAGCGAGGCGTAAGAATTGTACCTCAGCGCCGTTGTTCCTTGTCGGCTATCAGATTCAATAAAGATAACCAGGACGTATGATGACTGAGGCTGGTGTTCGCGACTTGACTGATGCAGTGCTAAGTCAAAGCACACATCCCGCAGCATTTTCTAAGCAACACATTTTTAGAAACCGATTTCTTGGAATGAAAAAAGTTTGCAGGAGTATCCGCCCCATAATTTCTCCAAAACCATGGGTTCGTGAACTCCCTACGTCGAGGAAAGAAAGAAATTTGTTCTCTCTGTTCACTGCAACGTCTTACATTCCATCTCTGATTTCCATCACAGTTTACTTCACGTCACCAATCTATTTTACGCTATGCATAATCACGGCGCTCTCGGTAAAAATCCATCACACCATTATTCACAGCACAGTCGCGACATGCATTCAAGCTGATGGCTTCAGTCCATAACCACTGTAAAGCATGGCGCTTGACGGGAAATGCCAGTGCATTACATTTTATAAACGAAGAAGTCGTCAACCATACTGGAGGGCCAGGAAACTATCGGTCAGACCTCTAGCTAGTGACCAATCCGGTGGGATACTCAGAGCGCCGGACGGCTAACCCAGGCTTAGCTGAGCGGGTTGCGGCGGGGCAAAAAGCACCGCACCTCAGTAAGGTTTAGACTCTTCGTGACGGCGGGAAACCATATCCATAAGCTTGGAAGTAATGCACTGTTGAGGGATATCGATATGAGTGCCGGAGCAAGGGAAGTGTTGGTTTGGGTCACAACTATTCGGTAACTTAGCCTAGCCTCTTTGTTACTACGACGGTCTCGGACGGTCCTGAGGACGTCTTCATAAATTTTGTTTTCTACTTCTGCTAATTAGTTTGCTATAGAGTATTGTGTTCGGACTGTAGGAATGATTCATTTTTCGCTCTAAGACATTAGTAAAAGATAGACTCTACACCATACTGTTCCATTCCAGTAATACTGTCCATGTATTATTTCGTCGTAGGGACACAGCCGCCCCTTACTTGACTGTTCCTCACTGCATATTGGCATTATCCTCTCGATTCACCTACATAGCCGTCCAGACACACAATATGCTCATCACTCTTATCAGATTTCCTGGGAGCCTTTGGCTTTTCCAAACTCCAGTTAGTGCTGTCAGAGTTCAGTGAGAACAGTGGGATGTTCCAGGTAGCCTTACTCCGTGTTTGGGTTATGTAAGTGCAGTCATATGCACTGCTTGTTGGTGTGGCATTTAGACAGGACCACTCACTTCCATAATACCACCTGGAAGTTCTGAAGGTCACTAGCCTGAATATCTTTAACGCCCCCATTCATCAGCCGACTTTGCACAAACGACCTTGGATTTCATTAGAACTGAGAGAAGAAATTGCATTCGTTGATGTTCGTACATTGGGGATTCACCCAACAGCTTCGTTTAT
The DNA here is from genome assembly GCA_003604175.2 of Clonorchis sinensis. NCBI lineage: Eukaryota > Metazoa > Platyhelminthes > Trematoda > Opisthorchiida > Opisthorchiidae > Clonorchis > Clonorchis sinensis. Next base: position 20,157,916 of record CM030370.1, read on the forward strand.
ACGGGGAAAGTGAACTCAAACAAGATACACACAAGACGATGAGCTTGCATTTTTGAGCTTGAAAACAGTCTATGGATCGAAAAGTAGTGATCAATGCCTGCACTGGCCGCGCTAACATTTGACCATCAAAACGAGTGAAATGACCAGATTACTCACGAGTAGTTTAACCAAAACTGGATTTGATAGCGCTCCTCGTCTACTCAATAAACTGCTGTAACCGGGCAAAGGAATAACAAGTCGCAAAAAAATGATAAATATTAACACAACAGGGTAAGACAGAAAAAGTAGCTGCAAAATACACTAGTTTATCACCAAATGAAAGCATTGTGGTCGATGATCGTATATTTGTTCGAGAGGAAGGTATAAACTGTACACACTGGGAGTTCGACACCGGTTCTAATGAACAGTATCGCACTCCCGAAGTCAACCTAGGTGCGAAAACCATTCACGCTACTGACTGTCCCCCGTACTCTGGCCCTTGTGACACGTCCTAGAAAGTGCGACGTAGTACGCCGTAGGCTGACACTCTGCCATGTCTTGAAATCCAATCGGCCCCAGTTCACAGTCGGCACAGGTTAGGTATCGAATCGAATTGACCGAGTGCGTAAAGCCAACGTTTTCGAATGTGTACATGTCATGCACAGCCCAGAATTGCGTTATCATATCTGTAGGAAATTCGTTGGACGGATTGGATAGTTCCGACTTTTTCGCATACACAGGAATGCTTTGCTGGAACGTGATACAGGCAGAGAGAGATAAACGATTACACTATGGTTCAGGCAGCAAGTGTCTACAAAGTGACAGACAAACTAAAGAGCGTGAATGTTCCTACAGGGGACTCCATATTTATAACTGATAGGCATTGACGTATGAATCAGATGGATATATGTGAATAACAGGAAACAAAGCGAGAAATCGGCATTGTAATATCGACTCTGTTAGCGGACTCGACTGACATGCTGATCTGTGATGTGTGAAATTTCACCAATGCGTCACTCTAATTTTGTTAGGGGTAAACAAAAACTCATCGTCGTCTTTGAATAACGCCGGTGGGAGTTAACCTGATCCGGCATCCCAGTGGCGTTTTAAAGACTGGACTTACGGATTGCCTAGCCGAATTATCCCCTGAGCCCGATGGGGTGCTGGGTCTCTCGTCAGGAAGTGGCAGTCATCGTTCAGAAATCCATCGATTCCAGTGTACGGGTTCGGTAACCCCAAAATCAGTGTCAGGCGTGGTCACGACTGTGGTTATTTCTTCCAAGTAACGACCAATGATCTCCGTGGAGGTCGTCGAATACTGATACCTGATAAACTTCTCCAACTTGTGGATAAGAAGTCTTTTCTACGCTCGGATTGAGTTCGTCCCATAGGTTCATCCGGAAAACTTGATGGAAATCTGTACCGCACGAAAACACTATCTGAATGAGCGTGTGCATTCCAGAGTGACAATGAGTCAAGAACCGAGCGTCGCCATCAGTAGCTGGCGGCAATCTCATCCATTTAGCTCTATGGCTGTTCAGCAGCAAATGGCGCCAGGTGCTACAATCGCGCATACTGTGTCTAGACCCAGTACTATTGAGAAACAAGTGGTGGTCAGTGCAAATTTGCGAAAGACATCCACCGTTACCATCAATCACGCGTGGCGTAGTGAACTAAGGTATTCTGTTTGTGCGCTAAAGTCACCAGCTACAATGACGGTGTGTGAACTCTTCATAGTGGATAACATGCTAATTATATTCGTAATGCACTACTCATAGGGTTGCTGAAAATTCTTCGACAGCCCACGACCGGTTTCGGCTTTGTTGAGGCTCATCAGTTAGGCGCAGTCCCCGAGATTCCGCCTACCTTATGTTCTGCGTGAACCCAAATTGCAAGAAATTAGCGACATACACTCATTTGCAAACAAAGTTGGTCGTGAGCTGTCGAAGAATTTTCAGCAACCTTATGAGTAGTGCATAACGGATATACATGAATCGCAATATCTCGAATATCGTAACAACTGGAACATGAGGCGGCCTGGTGCAGCACATTCAGTTGCCTGAAAACATCACAAATGGGAGATTCAGCTGGGTTTCAGGCGAGTCTCTCGCAAAACCAAATTTGTTTGCAGATGAGTGTATTTCGCTAATATACTGATTAGTTTTCCATAAAGCGCCTTTCATTGAATCCGGGCTACAACTGACTGATGGACACTATAAATCAAGAGTGATTAGTGTTTTGACCAGTGCTAGTTCATATGGAGATGAACACCAACACAGTACAGATACAATCAAATAAGGAAGCCTGCGCTAAAATCCTCTACAAAAGATGAAGTTTGCAGTCGACACCGTCTAGATAGCGGAGCTTCTGTCAGTTCAGTTATTGTTCTTAGATATTGTATTCGAGTTCCGGAAATGTAGCCACTGTCTATCGATAGGGTACCTAAAGTCCCGGACTAAAGCTGCGAGCTTGACGTGGTGGTCGGGCTTGAGTGCTGCAATGATCCCGCGAGCCACACTGGCTGGAACGTCGCTCCACAAGGTGCAACCATGCCAGGAAGGCCAAAAAGGAGCAGTCAGACCAAGAGCAGCGAGACCCCGTATTACGAGTAATCGTGCTACGAGGCGGTCTGGGGGTAAAGTCGTACTGTCCTATGCGACAAGAGTGTGAAGGCAGTAAGGCGTTTCCCCTAGGCGACAAACATGTCCATATTTATGGAAGCAGCGATGCTGCCTTCCCCTGAGCAAAGACGGGTTAGAAAAGGCTGGCCCCAAAAACCGCGCACTCCGATCGTCCAACGGTTGACCGTGACCGCCGGCGCATTATCCACTACGGTCGAAATACTTTTAGAACCAAAGAGTCCCGTGCTGCTCAAAAGGCACCTTCTGTGCACAGCCGCATCAGGAATGAGACAGTAATGCCTTATTCCCTGCGCCCTCGGGTTAGGCAAACCCCCTGCAACCAAGCAGGTCAGACTATTGAGTCATCGGTTCCGGACAGGGTCCCCAAAGAAAACCCTACTGTCCACTGCCTCGTGGGTCAGACTTTTCAGTCAGAGGGTATGGACAGGGTCCCCGAACAAGACCCTACATCCTCCCACTGTCTTGTGGGTCAGACTTCTGAGACAAAGGCTCAAGGTGGGGTACCTCAACCAAACTCCCTTCTTCGGCCTGGGCAACCGGGAAGTATCATTTGCCCGCGCAGTTCTGTGTCCACCGATGTCCCTCCCCAACCCCTTCCCACCACACAAGCAAACGTGCTGTGCATGCCAGTCGACCGAATTCCTCGAAGGGTGCTCTTCGCACAACCACGTGAATGGTGGAAACGACCCAGAGACGGTCAAACAAGGACTTGGCAGCGAAGTATAAAAACCATTACCAGCAAACTCAGCTGCGCTGGTCACTGCCGTCTTCCTGGATGGGGACCCCGAGACGGGCCACATCAATGGCTAGAGACATTGTCAGACATGGCCCAGTCGCGCCCTCAATGGCGCTCGTGCATCTAAGCTATTGCCTTCAATGCATAGCTTCCTTCCCAACCCCCCACCTAACAGCCCATTGACAGTGGTGTATTTACGCACCAATTAATCAGCTCCCGCCTCCATTGCGCAGCTACCTACCTTACCTCCCCAAATCATCGGCGAACGAAACTGTGGCAGCTACAACCACTGTACGGCAAGTGCACGGTTCTTACAACTGACGATGATGATGATGACCTAAAGTGCATGCATCAGCGGCTCGTGCATCGAAAGCTGTAATAAAGACAAGGAAGCGAGATTTGAACGGCGGCAGGCCCCAGCGCTGGTGTGCGATCGGCCACTTTCTTGGGCACCTGACTGACCTGCCTACAGATGGCATCTGTAGAAGAATGATTAATAAATGGGACAGAACGAGAGTTAGGAGATAACAACAGGTAACATCGGGGCGTCAGCAGTCACATGTTTCCTATTCTCCATCATGTGGTATGCAGCGAACAAGGTGACCCGACTGATGCCACCAGGCGATGGCCGATGTGGTAGGAAGATAGTTTCATTGGTGAAGTTTACGGCTTTATGTGGGCTGAGATACTGTTAAGGCACCAAAATCCATAGAGAAGGACGACTGGTGTCCACAATCAAAGCTTTTAGCTCAAAAGCCTGACCGCAAGACATCGGTGGTCAGTGTGAGAATAACTGAATAGTCCAAATTTTACGGAAAACGTTGCTAGACTTTCTCCGACCACAACCAAGACAATGTGTTTATAAGACATCTATCCACTGACCAACATGGCATTGGAAGCTTCGTGGACGCTATACCAACACAAGTGATGAAAATTATCAAACGTGATTCGGACCTTTGAGATTCGTGCGCTGACTTCATCAAACAGAATTTCGTCAGAGCTAATACGACTGGTGAGGTATGTAAAATTCTCCACAACCTTCAGTGATTCACCATGAAGCGTTAGGGGTGTGGTCAGAGACTTTACGTTCTGAAGCATGACTTTGCACTTAGAAGGTGATAGGCGGATGCCGAAAGATAATATGACGGTGGTCAGTCTATTCAGCAGGGCTTGTGCTTCGCCTGGGTCTTCAAAGATAAAAAAGCGGTGTCGTTTGCATACTCCAGATCGACAAGGTTCTCACCAGCAACAATTTGAACATCATGGTTCTGAAGACGTTCCAGCGTTTGCTTCATTACTTCATCGCCGACGAAGTTGAAGAGCAACGGATAGAGTGGACATCCTTGTCGGACACCTTCTGTGGGGAAGCTTTTAGAGAGCTCACCATAAGTATGTGAATACAGGGACCGGATTATGTTTACAAACTTCTGGGTGAATTCACCCAGAAGCATTGACACTCAGCACTGACAAATCGACAGAATCGAACGTACCATTGAAGTCGAGGAAGATCAAGATTCAGGTCGTCTTAGATGTGGCTTTACTCCAACACCTGATGGAGTGTGCACATGTAGTGAACGCAGCCACCACTCGGTCGAGATCACAGCCGATGGTCATCGGTCAAGGATTCGCGTGCCGCCGTATGACGAAGTATCAGTGATGCCGGAAGCCTTGTCACAACAGGAGTCAAACTAACGCTTATGTGGTTACTAAATTCACTGCGAATGCCCTTTTTGGAAATGGGTACTTTTTCTACTCACCCCAATTTTCTGGGGCGGTCACTTTCTCCCAGATAGACCCAGGCTGGACAGGCACTGACTGATAACTCACCGTCATCCTAAAACAGAGCAGGCGGGAGATCGTCAGAACCAGCAGCACGATGGCGCTTGAGTACAGAAATACACTCGGATACTTCTCAGACTGAAGGCGGCTCCATATTCACAGTCCATCTTTCTGTTGAAGGCCGGGATTCCGGATGGGAGATAGCAGGTGGTCAACTGAACTGCTGTTTGAATTACTGTGTCCAGCGGTACGAACATTCTGCCCTGCTAGATAGTAGGGGGCCATTTTGGTCCCTGATAATTTCGCTAACAAGAGGTTTCCGAGGACTGGTCGAGTGAATTAAGTGGAACAGCTTGCGTACGTTTCCAGGATTTTTTTGCATCTTCCATTTCTTCGGGTCCACCAAGCTTCTCGGTCTGCATGGACACTCAGTTTTACCTGGCGTCGAATGATGCGTCAGGTGGAGTTGTGGTTGCGGCTAGGAGGAACGTGTCGCCGAATCTCCCGCAAAGACATGGTCCTATGAGAGACCCAATGCTTGGATGAAATTGGCTGGATTGTACTGCAAACAGACTTTCAGGCTTTGAGTAGTGTTTTGGGTATCGTTGCAGGACATCAGACCGTCTGGCAGGCGGTCGAGGAGCCGGTTCTGAAAGTTTCGTTTGATTTCGGTGTCCACTACATTCCCAATGGTTAAGCGAGGTGTGCGTTTTGCATAGACCTAAAAGCGCAATAGAAAACAGCAACGTACAAGTGTATGGTCGGAGTCCACGCTGGTATTCCAGAAGGACCTATAACTGACAGCGATGTGGTCTATTCGGAGTCGGGGTTGGTTGGTTGATGGGCCCCAAGTTGTCAAGCAATTTCCGCTGTTCTGGAAATTGGTACTGCAGAGCGATAGACTGTGGTCGGTGCACATCTGAAGTAGTCGGTTTGCGCTGTCCATGCATCTCGTAGTCAATCCAAGACGACCACCCAATCGGGCCTGAGTGGCGCTTAGCCTACCGACCTGAGCGTTTATGTCAACATCAATCACAACGATATCTGAGCCTTTAATCCATTGTAAAAGAGAACCTAGGGCGTCAGAGAAACCGTCTTTAGCAGATTCAGAGTTATAATCAGTTGGGGCGTAAGCAGACACAATAAACAGGTTTCGACAGACCTCACTTCCCCTAGATTTTCTCACAAACGTTGCCAAACGAACCGCGCAGAGGCGACTGTCAAGAGGTACCCAATCAAGTAGAGACGCATCCGCTCGGTCGCTAAATACAATACACACTCCAGCATAGCCAACTGCAGCGGTCTCTGTATAACCAGAAGTTTGCAGCCGGAACCTGGAAGAGAGCGAAGGGACAGTCAGTTCTATCACGGTAATTGCGCCCTGCAACCTTGTTTCTCACAGACAGCATATATCAATGCAGAGGGAATCCAGTGTACGAGCGAGAGCCATCTGTTGTCCTGAATGCTTCAGTGTGCGAACATTATAGGCGACTAAATAGACAGGTTTTCGGGATTTGAAAACGGTGCGAAGTGTTTAGGGTTGTTACTGAATTCGGATGCACAGAAGCTGCAGATGAATGTAATGCACGGCGAGCGAAACGGTCAGTTCTGATGTTGGGACCTGCGGATAGAGTATTCAAAGTTGGACGAAGTAGGGTGGGAAAAGTACATGAAAGAATAAGAAGGGGGGTGTCAGCAGTAGCATGTTTTCGCTTACCCGCCCCGCTGTATGCGATAAGTAAGCCGACATGGCTGGTGACACTACGGGACGGCCGATGGGGCATGGGAGTATTGTTAGTTCCGAGTATCATGGTCTGGGCACCCTGGCAGTATCCCAGCCCATGTACAACCATAAAGTGTAGATATGGGACAGTTGGTTCATAACGGCACGTGGGTTCTGAAGTTCTGTTTCTGACGTCTAACACAGTTTGGTACCAAGCGAGCCCAGTGTAACGGAAATGGTGGTCAGTCATTTTGCTTGGTTCAGAGTACCAGCCAGATATGAGGTTTTATTTCGAGTTCGACAAGGCCGTCTGTGAGGAGTGACGTGCAGATATCACAGCTAACGAAGACGTAAGAGGTTCTAAGGTATGGGCCTACAAGCTGTGTACCATTAGTGAGGTGGAGGGAAGAAATATGTAGATCGGTATATTGGTTTCGCTTATCTACCTTGTACGTAGCAGGGCAACCCAGTTGACGTCATCACGCGAAGGTTGGTGTAGCAAGAGGTTCATGTGTTCACCTACGAACAGGGTACTGAGGCCTAGAAAAGTGGGTGACTAGAGTTGTAAAACAGTCATGCAACTCAAAAGGATATCCAAAAGGCAGCAGTATTTGGCAAAACAATGTCAGGAGATTTCGGGTTGTGAGGAATGACTGACTACATACTTTCAAATTTCCAACCCGGCGGACCAGTAAAGCGTATTAGCCAGACCGCTATCCACCAACTAAATGGACACAAGGCTCTGTGAGTATCACAAAGGCATCCTCCATAAGAACACAATGGATCGCCCCCCTACAAGGACCAGTCTCATTGTTGTGGCTGAAACTTGCTGCATAATTCTAAGCACGGGCCGAATGTCTGCAGACCACATATTTGGAGAGAACAGACATAGTTTAGCTATGTCACACAGAAGTACCCGACTTGACACAAATAGAGTACCCAGGAGTAGGTTGCAGACGGTGCAACTTATGGCATACGTCCATCGACCACGAAGAATCTTGTGCCGTTTTCGTTGAGTTGCTATGGTTACTGCGTGCGAACTAGGTTTGGTGAGTAGGTATTTGTCAGAGTTATTTTGCTTGTAAGCCATTGTCCCTGATAACTCAGAATTCCACATGATGCTGCGATGGGGAGCATCTGAAGTGTGATAATGCCCCCTGAAAATACAGATTTGCGCTCACATTATTCTCGTTCAAATAGTACTCCTGCCCTGGAACAATTGTTCTAGTGGGCATATACCAAAGAGGAGTTTGGCGGAGAGTTTAAGAGCAGAGGAAGGCCCGTGTAAAAGTCAACGGAATTTCGGGACACCGCGAGTTTACCGGACAAACAAAAACAAAACAATTTGTCAAATTATTGTCACTATGATGATCAGCTATAAACGACTTAAAAGTGCTGGCTTTGGCTGCAATCGACAACGCTGTGGAACGTCAACTGACCTGTCGTTCGATCAATTTGGCGGAATTCTTGCGCAACACGACGCTGCCACATCGAGGGCAACAAACATCGAATACATTGGTACCTTCTCCGGTTATAAGATCAGTAGACCCGCTGCTTTTTGTAGCTACCCTGGTAAAAATTGGAAACGTCTACCAAACACTAACTTACTCCACAGTTGCCATTTTCGGAACTTCAATCGTGAAAGCAAAGCAACTGGAAAAAAGAGGTCATCGGAGAATGAAACATCATAAAAGTAGACGAACAAAGACGTTTAGAGACTCAATGGCGAACCAGAAATTATGCGAAGTGACAGGATTTTACCAAGAACTGACGGTTTGCGCTCCTGCGTGACCCAGTGAGATATAGTGGGGTTGGCCAACAAGAACGCCACCGGCATCGATTATCAGCCATAGCTTGCAGCGTTTTTAATCACACGCAGTGATCACGAGGTCCCCATTCTGGTAGACGAGTAGCACCGATGTTTCATAATCACTTTCACACGCCTCTGCCAGATCAAGGGTTGGCCACCTCTCCGCTTCCACCACTCTAAATTGGGCAAGAAAAACAGCATTCTCTTAGGGGAGTGGTGGTTCGTCATGCGCAATACATGGCCTAACCAACACAGCTTCTAGTGCTGGACACATTCTTCAATGGAAAAACCCGTTGCATAACCGAAAGCTCGTTTTCTAGTTGTCTCGTTAAGGATTCGTCGAAACCAACCCACACGAGCTAGGGCTCTGAGACAACGATTGACGAACACCTGAAGACGTCTCAGTTCCGCTGATCGAACAGGCCAAATCTCAACCATAAAACAAAACAGCCCGCACTGCAGCCTGACACGCGCATCACTTGAGATTCTGAGACACACCACTTTGATGCCATAAATGTCTCAAATGAACAAACACGACCCAGACTTTGCAGATTCGTGCATTGACCTAAACTGTAACACTAAACTCAGAACCAATACAACTTCCGGTGCCTCTCCTTGGATTGTAAGTGGCGTGTTTAGTAGTTGCATGTCCACGAGCATGATCCTACACTCTGTGGATGCAATGTGCATAACATGACTTTCATCAGTGCATCCAAAACCGTCTGTGCCTTCTCCACCTTTTCGAAGACGAGGACGATATCGTCTGCACATTCCAGATCGACAAGGTTTTCGTCGGAGGCTATTTGAACACCAGGGTTTTGGAGGCCTTCCAGCGTTCGTCTCATGATTTCATCATCACGAAGCTAAATAAGAACGGAGAATGGGCATCCCTGACGGTCACCACTTTGTGTACGGAAGCTTCTGGAGAGCTCTCCGTATATTCCCACACGTCCGGAAATCTGAAAATACAAAGAACGTATTATGTTCACAAACTTCAGGGGCATTCCTCGATGGACAAGCGAGTCAAGAATAGCAGACCAGTCAACCGAGTTGGATGCGTCTCGAAAATCCAGAATTACTAAAATTGTGGGTCATTTGTATGTATGGCGCCGTTCTAGCACCTGACGGATTGCGAAGATTTGGTCAACGCGACCCCTACCAGGTTGGAGCTTGCTGCTATCAGTCAGTTTCACGAGACACCATAAGGCGACAAGCAAAAGTGACGCGAACAGTCTCGTTACGACCGGGGTAAAGCTGATTCCCCTGTGGGCTGCAGATGGGTGCCAGCTGATGGCCATGACAATTGTTGTTCGAAGTATTCGGCCCATCGGTCGAGGCGTTCTTCTTTATTTGAGATGTTCATTCCACTCCGATCCTTGATGGTTTCGTTCAGAGGTGATTTCGGGGACCGGTCGTACGGACCAAATGAAACAATCTTCGGGCATTACCGGCTTTCTGGGCCTCTTCCATTTCTTGGGCTTTCTGTGTCCACCACACTTCGCGGTCGGCTTGCACGCTCATCTTCACTTGACATCTGATGAATCCTCGCACCGGGTTATGTTCGGGACTGGCTGGGATTCTTCTCCGAGATTTAAGCAGTGTCACCGTTCGGTCTGATACCCAGCGCTTGCGTGCGCCTGGTGGTACCGTGCCACAGGTACCATGCAAAGAGAGAGCAATCTCGTCCCATTATGCGTCCACATCTGATAGCGAAGCATTTGGAAAAGACTCTAGAAGCCGATTCTGGTAAGTTCGTCTGACATTCGGATCTGCCAGTCTCTCGGTTGCCAAGCAATTTGTCCTCACCTTACGCGGCCCTGGAAAACGTAGGGAAAAGCCACTTTGGACGAGCGCGTGGTCAGCATCCACAAATGTGTTCCTAAACGACCGGCAGTCAGTTATTGATCCGCGTCATCGGTAAGTGATGGCAATGTGGTCGACTTGAGTTTGTGGCCGGCGTATCGTTGGAGGGCACCATGCGGTCAGACGACTTCGGCTGTTTCGGAAGTTAGTACTGCACAAAAACAGCCTGCGATCAGCACACAGCTGAAGCAACCATCCCCCATTGTCCGTACGTATCCAGTCCAATCCACACATTTATGGGACCGTCTCCTTCTCCCAGATAGACCCAGGCTACACAGTCACTGACTGAAAACTCACCGTCATCCTAAAACAGAGCAGGCGGGAGATCGTCAGAACCAGCAGCACGATGGCGCTTGAGTAGAGAAATACACTCGGACACTTCTCAGAATAGACTGTGGTCGGTAAAGATCTGGAGCAGGCGGTTTGTGTTGTCCGTGCGTCTCGTAGTCAATCCAAGACGACCACCCAGTCGGGCCTGAGCGGTGCTTAGCCTACCGACCTGAGCGTTTACGTCAACAGCAAACACAACGATATCTGAGCCTTTATTCCGTTGTAAAAGAGTACGCAGAGCGTCAGAGATTCCGTGTTGTGCATGAATCAATTCAGTTCTCGCTTGTTTTGACAATCCATCGTTCCTTAATTTATGGGCCTTAGAGATTCCTTGGTCGCACAATGCTCTTAGCTGCAAAACCTTTGCAAATGGAGTAAGACTTTTCACGCCAAAATGTTGCACTTTGTTGCGTATGTGCTCAAACCAAATCCACTTTAATCTACATTCATATTTCTGCAGCTCACCAAGTTGCATCGTCAACTGAAGCAATCATAAATCTGGCGGCAAAATTCTGGTGGATTACTTCACTAGCATCGCTGGGACCCCGGAACGCCTAGACGGAGCCTCAAAGTTCGGACTGGCACTTTGAAATCAAGTACTTGGCTGTTTAGGCCCATCAGGGACACCTCGTAGCTTTCGAATATTCAATTCCACTATGCGAATACTGAACGCCTGCGCCTTAGTGTTGTGCAAATGCGACTTGGATACCTGCACCTCCTGACCTGTGCACAACTAACCAATCAGATTGCTGGTTTGTGCATGAATCGCATGTCCTTTTATTGAGGCAACAGCTTTATCATTTCGGGTGGTTAATGAGTGGACTAATGTTCCTCCGACGATTGTTCACACTGCATCTAAAATCCAGTTCAAAGCACTGTTAAATGTTTTTATGTGAGTCCTCGCGGTGGTAAACTTAGTGCCCAGCACTGAGAACTTGACGAGCCGTGCTACATCCTTTTTCCGTCTGCACCTTTCAGGTGGACGGAAGCCACTGAGCGACAAGAACAACCCCGACCGGGAAGCTTGAGTGAAAGCCTAGATCCTGTATATCCATCCGTGAACCCATGTAACAGTTAGTTTTACCATGCAGAATTCGAACCACCTAAGTTGGTTTGACTGGCAAGCTGACGCCAGTAACCACCATCAAAATAAGAAACAGAAACAGGCGGTTCTTGGTTTGTTGGGGTGGTTTAATTCATCCACGGGAATCCGAGACCACGTCAAGAAAAAATATGGAGTTGGGTTGACAGGTGATGACTTCCGGGTCCTGCGCAATAAACTGTGCCACTTTGACAATCCTGATTGTGCTAGGCAGGGTATCCGGGAGTCCTTGAACACATATGGACCCGGGATAGTGTGTTTGTGATGACGGTTGTTTGAACGTTTTGTCGTTCACTTCGATACGGCCGTGTGGTGTTTTTATTTTTCTTTTGCTTCCATTATAAAATTATGTATTTTGTCATTAACAAACGTTTTTTGTTTGAATAAGAAAGGCTACAAAAACGCACATTTGTACGATTTCACGCAACACAAACGTGGTCACGCGCTTTGACTCTCTGTTCTGATTTCGCTCAAGTTTACGGCGGTCATTCGCGAGTTTCATGTGCTAACTCAGGTAAGAAAGCATTTCAGACCATCTTTGGATTTTATTATATGTGAGAACTGTTCAACAAAAGACCCCTGGACAACCATGATCGGATTATTATTTATTCGCCTGCTTGGGCCAACGACGAACTATTTTAAAGAGTACAGTTCATAGTGAGTCTGTCCCATCTGACCTCTTGATTATTGTATACTCAATCTAGCTTTATTATTTTTATTTCTTTGCCACTCACTCTTGGTAAAATATCTTTAGGGTAGTCAGACCACTACAGCTGCCTGGTCGGTTTGCTGTGGAAGCTGATGCGACGTAGCAACTTGAGAGAGGTGGTTACCGCTTGTGGTACGTCTTAATCCTGGATTCCAGTGGTGTTGGTCATAGGGTGCTTTACTCCCTTATATTTAATGAATCACAAGTGTATTGTGATGTAGCTGTTAAACCTTTTGCGAGAATGATGTCATTGGTGAATATTGTTGGAACGACTGCGGTAGATAAGAATAAGTCTTAGTAGCCTGAAGGCAGCAGTGCCCAATGCCACAAACATTTTCCGTTTTTTTTCACGTGTGACAAAGTTTCAGAGTCAGGATTAACAAGCTTGGGGGAGTGATGCCCTCTGGTAAAAAAGTTCTTTTCGCCTGGTCAAAACGAATGGAGCACCCTAAGGAAGCTTGTGAATGTGGAGTATATAAGCAAGGAGCGACACGCAGCAACCGGGTTCGTATATGGAGCTTATTTGGATGATCTAGTGCCTCTAGGCCAGAAAAAGGCAGGGTCTCTCCGCACATAATGAAGAGTATGCTAACACATTTGGCTCCTTATTACTTAGGCGTATCCATTTGGTGTCTATCATCCAAAGGATTATTTACATACCAATTAGACGAGCTTTAGATGCACACCCAAAATTCCTCTGAAACCATAGTTCGGGGAGGAAAAAGTTAACATAAAGTTTCAGCATTTGATGGCATTTACTCGGTCCCTTAAGATCTTCCCATGCGGGCGCAGTTTTGTTGGAAGTTGTTTAAACGTACTCGGGGTCCACCATGGGCGCGGAATTTATATTTTAATGGATGCCAACGGCTTCGCGTCATGTATCTCTGATGACGGTGAAAAATTTGTGGAAGAGCCGGTTCTTCACGTGTTTTATTTTGCATTGCGTTTGGAAATAATCTCGCAACGACAAGGACAATGATTTCGCCCTCTGTTGCCGCAAACTCACAGTTGAGCAGCCTTAACGACCTGCGTATGAAAAAGTCTCCTATCATTGTGGCAGGTGTCCTGCAAAACCAAGCCAGGGAATTCGTCACAGCTAGTAAGTTTTTTGTTTTTTCATGATGACCAGTACATGTTATATCAGGCACAAGCTATACCAAACCATCGATAGTGATGTTCGTAGAAGTAGTGCGTTTATGAGCAGAACAAGTATACAGCACAATAATTTGGCCAGTGCTTTCAAGTCCTGGCACAGATTAAACTGATTAAGGCCATCTTGTGGGTGCGCGTAATACCCTCATCTGGCAAATATTGCGGGTATGGTGAACTACAGGCAAACCATCAGACTGGGTATGGTAGTCGCGGTACCGTCATCGCGACGCCGTACTTGGGTCCGTACGTGGGCCCCGTACATGAACATCTTAGGTGAGTCGTTTAGGGTTGCTACTGTAGTTAAGATTCGCCAAGGAATCGTCACAAATCGAGACTGGAATGGACTAAGGGTATTCTTGGGTCCACTGGGGGCGCACGGTGGTTCATTTCTGTCATTCAGACAAGGCAATAAGACAGCCGCGTCTACATCGGGGACTCAAAATAGGAAAAGTCTCAGAAGCACTGTTAGAAGGCACCATGATGTGGGTTAGACTGCGGCCCGAAATAACAAGCGGCCAAAATTGGTCACAATTGCTGACTAACTGGACCCCGGTTTTCAAATATCCGACGAAAACCTTGTCGATATGGAGCATGCAGACGTCGTTCTCATCTTCATAGAGGAGGAAAAGGTGCAGTTGTTTTTGAAGAACTGACCGAAGTCACCCCGTCCTTTGGTATGCACCCTGCACTCACAGTGTAAGGTAATAATAATAATGTTTATTCACAACTGGTGAGTAGCATGACCATAAGCTTACGTTCAGAATGAAGCATGAGTTCGTTCGTAGTTGTAGCTAATGGGCTGAGTTGACGAGAAGGTATAGTCAAGAGTAGGAAGGGCTTAGTTGCGGGTGTGCTACCAAACTGGGTGTGGAAGTGCCGTGCCATGATTGCACTGCCGTGCTTCGGTTTCTGGACAGCCCAGTAACGGACGTCATGTTTGAGATGATTGGGCTGGGATGTGCAGTTATGTGAGCAGCGGGGTCTTTGAGTTGGCCAAGGGAATTTCCAGAGGTGGGACGAAGCCAGTGTAAGATCGCAGGTATTTTCTGGTCCGTTTGGGGATCTCTGGGGATGTAAATCACTGACCAGGTGGGGTGGATATCAGCAAACATGGCGTCCAAACCGAGTAGTGCCGGGTATTGAGCAGACTTGACACCAAGTACCCGCCCACTCAATAGGTCTTCGTTACCCCTGCATCCATGGGTGCACTATGATGACGCACGTGCTCCTTGGATCCCAGGGCTCAAGTCTATACCACTTGGTCTACGGTTGACACATATACACCCCTCTTTAGTTTAACTTCGCTGCGCCCAATAATGCATATCGTTGCCGAATACCACTATTGAATAATCAATGTACACACGGGACTAATTGAGCGAGTGGTGGGTTTACCCTTATAACAGTAAGACCGCAACTTCAGTGTGGACACCCAATTGGAACTGTGGACAAAGACATTCAGTAGGCACTTGGTGAGTTGGCCACTACAACTTTGTTTAATTATATGTTTTAAGGGGTGTCTACGGAGTGTGTACAAGTCGTGATTGCTTATACATTTTTCCTTTCAGGAATCCTGTCGAGTAAAAGCGGCATTCTGAGACTGAGAACTGGGTTGACCACACATTACGTCTGTGCCGATACAGCTAATAAATAGAAACGTGATTTTTTAAAGGTGGTTGTGTATTTTTAGGCATGGGGTTGGCACATGGATGACATGTATGGATATGAGGGACCGCCGTTGGTCGTTGGATTGGTCTAATATGTATGGTTGGCGCAATAGTCAGTTACGAGCGTGTGTACGGGCCCTTCAGCTACTATAAGCAGCAACGGTAGGCGACGTCGAGTACGGTTATAAGCGTGACGGGCCGTCGTTGGCCATCGGGTTAGGCTGATGAGCCTAGTTAAGGCTTCATATTCAACGTTGCACATAGAGACCGGCCTAGCAATTACCATAAGCAGCCAAGGTAGGCGATATCGACTGCTTCTATGAGTATGACAGGCCCACGTTGGGCGTTAGATTAGGATACCACGCATAGCTGAGGCCTTATTTTCACCGGCCCACATAGATTCTGGCCTGGTGTTTACTATAGGTAGCAGAGAAGCGACATCGGGTGCACGTGTGCGTGAGAGACAGTCGTTGGTCATTGGATTAGGCTATTGTACATAGGTGAGGCCTCATAAGCAGCGTAGCAGATAGACGCGGACTTAGCAGTTACAACAAGCATTCGAGATGGTTAAAAACGCGTACAGTTATGAGTATGAAAGACCGTCATTGGCCACTAAATTAGGTTGCCGTGTATAGATGAGGCCTCACAATCAGCGTCACACATGGACACAATACGTAGCGAAGGTAGGCGACATTGAATACAGTTATGAGTATGACGGGTCGTCATTAGCCGTTGGATTAGGTTATCGTGTATAGGTGGGGCCTCATAATCAGCGCCGCGCATTGACACGGACCTAGCATGCTGCAGTGGCGATAAGTAGTCGAGGTGAGTGACAACGATTACCGTTATCATGATGACCGCTTTATGACGTATTCCACCTATGGTGAGCAATATTCCTAATAGAAATGATGCCATTGTGTTGGCAATTCACCGAAGGTTACCTACTGAAGCTGTATTGTCCACGAACTATAAATTATGCATAGCTGAAAGAGGCAATCATCCACAGAGATGGCCCTCGCATCTCCATTGCACAATTCATGCTGTTTTTTGAAAATGGTATACTTAATGGAAGCTGAGCTCCATAAGAAAAAGTGTTGTGATGAAGTTCGCTGAACAAAATTATCTCCTCCGTTAAATCTGGGGAGCATAAAGCAAACAAACGTTGATGACCGATTTTCCTGGGTGGAATTTGCATGGGATATTCTGTAGACTTTATTTTATTCTTGAACAAGGCCAAAATATGGTAAAGTGCGATTTCTTCTTTTACCTCTCATAAACCGGCGGCCAAATGCGAATCGGTGATGGTCCGTGGCCTTAAAATTTCGCTCACGTAAACAAAATGCTTTGAGCAACATACCACCTACAAGTGTAAATGAATTAGACTAACTCCCCGTAAAAGTCACAACCTCGAAAACCCTATAGTTCCGGCGAAGATAACTTGAGTGTGCTTCTAGTGAGCGGCTACCAGTTAACGGCAGAGACTGAAACCAGTCAAAACCGGAGCAGCAGCTGCTAACTTTGTGTTACTCCAAATACTCAATTTTGATTGGCTAGATTACGCCGACTAATTCCGTCCATTCATCAAAAGCTTACGTTTACGATCAAGATGGACAATGACCTAGGTCAACGGCAGGCTTTTTCAAACTGCCGCAAATAAGAGTATCTCTGAAACAAGTACGCTGCGAAAGGAATGCTTCATATAAATTTTCCTCTCATACCACCCCAAGATTATTTCTTGGTCCAATAACAAGCTGCACAAAGGTTGAGTGATTCCGTCACTGAAATTTCAGCCAAGCACAATCGGGATAACGCTGTAATAGGTCTGATTGCAACATGAAGCTAGTTATTTCAATTCATTTGCACGTTTCAGTGATGCGTTGCCCACAGTGTTTTGTTTAAGTGAGCGAAATTTCAAGGGCACCGACCACCATTGCATCAATTATCAACACCGCTTTGCGAGACAAAGCTCGAAGTTAACTTTTAGAATACTTAGCGTTCTGCGGTGCTCTTCGCTAGTAAGGTAACATCTAAGGATTATCAGATACAACTTCCACCCAGGTAATCAGGTGAATAGTGTTTGTATGCTCTACAGTCCTCAAGCATAATTAGGTGAGATGAGTTTGTTGAGCGATCTTCGGTGCGACACAGTTTTTTAGGAAGTTTGTCTTCCATTCGGTCAAACGATGGAATACAACTTGGTGCATCGTGCAGTAGTGATGCGAATGTCATCTTTATGAATGATATCCATTCCCAGACGAGCATAACCAGCAAGTGGAGAACGTGGCGTGTTGAGATAACTGCGTGTAATTTGGCGGCACAACAATATATTTCTCATTGAAAAGAATTACGCTCCTTAGCTGGAATACGTCATAAAGCCCAACTGCTTTGACGAAAAATAAGGCCAACCATTTACGGTCATTAAGATAACTGCGCGCGCCGCCGCCTAACTTGAATACTTATCGTGACTGCTAGGCTCGTGTCTACAAGCGATATTAATTTTGAGACCGAACTAGACACGGAAGTCTAATCCAATGACCAATGATGGCCAGTCATGATCGTAACTGTAAGCATAATCGCTTCCCTTCGCCATTTATAGTGAAAAACAGGCCAGTATCTATGCGGACCGATGAGATGAGGTCTCAACTATGCATGGTAAACTAACCCAACTGCTTCGGCCATGCAAATTATACCGATACGCTCTAGGTTTCTTGTATGTTAATGGTATATATTTGCAAACGCAACCCGTGACTGATTGCTAAGTACAAGACTACGCCCATCCAGTCTCATTTAAACATTTGGTGTTACCAACCTAGTTGTGGTAAGCGTTAGGTTTTTCTCTCCATCGGTCGCCTTTGTCCTATCTGATGCCTCTTCAAACTCACCAGGCTTTACTGATCTCAACTAATTCTCGCGTCTTTCTAAAATTCGACCTTCGATATTCCTCACTTGGAACGCCCTCTATGGCCCTCGTCCACTCCACTTCTATAGGGAAACTTCAACAGACCTGAAAAATACCTGTGATCCCACATCGGCTTTGTTTTGCCTCTTCGGAGTTCCTTGGCCAACTTAAGATATCTCGTTGCTCACAGAATTGCACATCTCAGTCTAATTACCTCAAACATGATATCCGATGTGGGGCTGTCCAGAAACCGAAGTATGTCAGGCCAGTGATGATAAGGCACTGCCCCAACCAATTTAATAGCACATCCGCAACCATTCCCCTCCTACCCTGGATTGCATATTCTCGCCCACCCGTCCCCGTACCTGAAAATGCGAACAGACTCTTCATTTGGACTAGCTGCCTCCGGGGCGCGTTTATTCTAATTTGCTGAACCTTTTGTTTGGATTTTACCATCTCGATGGTTTTTCAGTTTGTGTTTCCCACAACGTTATTAGTTTTTTGTACATTTCCGCATTCCGTCTTGTGTGTTGTCACCAACTCATCCCTCCAAGGACTTTTATCACCCGACTCCACTCCAACAGTGACATCAGCGGGTCTCAACAGTTTGAATGTACACCATGATTCTAAGATTCCTTTTACATTTATCCGCATTGCTAATTCTTCTGCTGCATCATCTTTTTCGTGACCCTAGCCATAAGCCTAACGGTCCAAGACCACAAGACCCCAGCGGTGGTTTTTGGTCTTAATTCAAGTTGGCCGGCTGGATTTACCCCAACTCTGCGGCTTTACCAGATCCGTTGTTCTCATTCCTCATTTTCCGCATTTGCAGTTTCCACGTCACTTTTCAGGCAGGATGCCTCTTGTTTAGCCCTCCCTTGTTTTGTTTTTGCCCATCACGTACAATTCCTAACGAGTTGAACTTGAGTTAAATTGATATGTTCCCAGAAGGAAAAAACAACGGTGGTAACTGAGCTTTCTTGACCGTGCCGGTTTAGGCGTGTCCGTGTCTACATAGGAAAATGCCCACTGTTCGTGACATCGTTGCTTTTCCGCGCAATCCTCAGTACCCGCAAACCCTGCCAGTCATGTTTTATCATGACTAACATTATACTCATGCCTGGTGGTATGCAGCCCACCAGTTGAGGGATATACAATTTTATAATTAATAACTACTGATAACAGTATGCGGCCCTTCATACTCGCACCTGTTCAACGTCTGACATGCACACGCCTGCAAACTCCAAAACCACCGTTGGTGAATTTTAAGTTGTTATTCATCGGATGCACCGGTACAATCGTATTGGGTGATTACTCAAACTTTTGTTTTCCGTAAATCATTTTCACCAGAGAGAGATTTTGAAAGGAAAAATGTTCAATGAAATAGGTATCATGTATAGATTCCGCAACGGTATCCAAACATTATTGTCTAATGAGGTTTAATATGCCGACCTACCAAGTGCATCATAATCCCTGTCGTGAACAACCAACAATCGATGTTTATTGAGAGGGCATATCCGGATCCAGTGATTCGCCGTGGGACGCGGACAAAGTTGAGGCTAGGGCTGGGGAATTACAGAGCTATCGTCTTTGAAGCCTTAATTTGTGGATAAGATCTGCATTCCATAATATCAACTGGAACCTCGGGAGGATAACAGTTAGTTTTCCAAGTGTGGCTCCGAATGGGGCCTGCGAGGATCTTTTCATAAGGAATAAGACAAAATGCTCTTCACCCCGGGATTTTGAAGCAAGGTCTGCAAAACGTGCGCTTGTAAGTAGCCTTCAGCTTGCCAGTCTCCGTCCGCGCCGAAGTAAGGCAGAATGGTTCTATTACAACAACCTTACGGGTCACGTTGGGTTGGGCCTTCATGGACCGATCGAGGTCGACATTACGCCATGCTCTTGGCTGATATATTGATCGACGGAAGACTGCGTTTTCCTGACAAAATGCCGACCAAAGAAAACGGTATCATTGCTACGTGCGCACTCACCTGATGTACGTGCATGAAGATCCACACACAATGAGTATGTCTCGGTATTACAATAACTGCCGTGATATAATAATTGGTCCCGCGGAAACCAGCAATTAACAGGGTCAGTCGGCCGGCCACAGGGAACATTGGCTGTCAGCGCAGAACGCCACCTAGTTGGGGACGGTTGTCTTCCAACACCGTGGAATGACCATCCAGTGCAGTGGCCGAATGTTGACGTAACATCAACTGTGTTCGCACAATCAGATGCTTCATGCAGCTTGTAGCCTAACGTAGCTCCAGCAACTTCAATGTGCCGACCAACCGTTTAAGCTATTTCTACAAACCTTTTACCGGTGATGGCTGTGGCCCGTGAACCAGAGATAGAGGTGTACCTCTGGTAGGTTGTATTTGGTTAGCCACCGCTGATCAATTAGAAATAGATATATAAAATGAATACTTGAATACTTAACTTGCTGCAGGGGAACGAGTGGCCTCAGAGTACCAAAAACAGGTGTACGCAGGGCAACCACATAGATCGATAAAAGGTGCGCGTGCCGATACCAGCTGAGGTGTTTGCCGTTTAAGAACAGTTTGGCCGCATACGTTGTCATTCGGAAACCACACGAAGAACGCAGCTATTTTTCTTGGGAATTTCTCAGAGATCGGTGATTTGGTGTGTGCCTCATAATCGCGCATGAGTTACCCGCCGTGCCTGGGGACTTTCCGGATGGCATGTTCCAGGCTAAAAACGCCTCCTCAAAAGCCCGTTTGCGTTCTCTAGTCGAATGGTAGCCACATTCCTAGAGTATACCAACCCTCGCTGCGCACGGGTTGACTCACGTCCGAGTGATGCACAACCAGTGAGTGCTCATCTGGGGGACAAAACCGGGGTCAGGTTTGTGCGAGACCTCTAAAACTTACGTGATTATTGTCCTTTACACAGTCGCATACTCAGCAGCGTTATCAAAGCTGGCCACGAGGTGAAATATGTGCCGGATGCGCTTGAAAACCGTCTTCAACAGTTATGACTACCTAATGAAACGTAAGTGCCCCCGGATGGCTTGCCGTGCATGAAAATAGCACGGATTTACGTTGCAGCCGAACAGCTTTTTCAGCCCACATCTACAGTGTCAGCTTATCTGTGACGAACGTTTTGACTGAGAACTGCCCATAAGTTATGTCCTTAAACAAGCTGAAAAACCTGCGCGAAGGCGCAAAATACCTGCTTTTGACGAAGGCATAAATGACGGGTCGCCTGGTACCCATACCATCTGTCACAGGGAGTAGTATGCACCTACACATTGAACGCCAGGTGGTCAAAAATAATCTACCTAAAATGGTTCATGCCGGTGTAGCATTACATTTACGACGTTCAGGAAACGTTGAAATAATGTGATGTGCTGCGTGCGGAAAAAACACAGATGCCTAAAGGAGGTCAATAACAGTACACAACCAACTTCTGAACTTTTGGCCAGAATCGATGACGTGTCATCCCAAAAACCAAGAAACATGATCGTCGACCTGCTGACAAATGGGGTGGTATATGTTGACACCCTGGATAGTCATCATATTCCCAAATTGACCTGCGACACATTGGCGAACCGCTAACAACGGAGTCGCATACTTCAGAAGCGAACTACATTCCTTTAATTCATCGCTTGTCAGGCGCCGTTTGATGGGGGCTTGTCAAATGAAACTTGCTAAGTGGGTGGTTATGCACCAGGTCGTAAAAAGTAACCATAAAAGAGTCATTTTACTAGCGAACATATAATCTGGTCAGGCACCCGTTAAAGCGTATGCTATCGGTGTTGATTCCCCGTGTGAATCAACGGCGATCAGCGGTAATTTTCCTTGTGTTCTGACTACTCACGAGTAATGTAACTTACGCCCGTTTATTATGACGCCGCTTTGTTTTTCTCGCTGCTGGTTTTTCCCCTGTTTCGGTCCTACTTATGATCTGCTTGCCATTCAGTAACTGACGTCAATATTTGTAGTCCGCCCGTCATTGGCCGCAAATTCGTCTCAGTCGTACCTATTCTCGAGCGTCTGCTCCAACAGAAAAATGGACCGACCGAGAGTCGAACTCAGCGTTCCCCGGATGGCGGGCAGGCGCACTGGCCACTACACCAACTTGACGCCGGAAAGACTCCATTTTTGTATCATCTGTATTCTACATCTGCCAGACAGCTTTTGGTGAGATTTGTTTTAAACAGCCCTAACCGCGCAGTCTGATTTGTCACGTGACACTAGTTACCGCCTCGCACCAGCGACCGAAAGACAGTCCCTTTACCTCCCAAACGTACTGATTGTTTCTGCGCCGTTATCACCCTATACGGCCAACTCACACTGACAGACTGCCCGTATATGTATGTTTGTGCATCGTTTAGTGCTTACTTGTTGTTGCTTGTAGAAATCCCTGCCGCTTCATTGACCATTTTCCGCTCCCGCCGATTGCGTCATTATTGATTGTACGTTCGCTTAATTTACGATGCTTACTAACCCGTTGTTTGTAGAACCAGTTTCTGTCAGTTTTCAATACATTGTCTGCTGCCCACGTCTGTCTGCTCTTATCGTCTACTGGTTACGAACTGCGTATAATCTAGTAGTCGCAATCGTCCTGTGAGATTCATAGCCACCCGGATCCTACAATCGGTGTTATATAGCGTAACTATAGACTTAAGAGCTGCGAGGAATTCCGCGGGCTTGTACTAAACTACAGGGGTGTCTGCGGCAACGGTAGAAAGCCTTTTCATACAAAAACCGCAAATTGCTTTTCTGATGGAGTTTGCGCGGACAAAATAACCGTTTATGTACTGTTTCAGAGCATTTTTGGATGCACTTGGGGGGCAAAAAACTTAGACGAGCTAACTGTTCCACAAAAGCGTTACCGTCCTTGAATCTCCATTCCATGGGGTGTTCAAATAATCAGCATTCTTTATTCAACGTTTCGTGGTACTAGGTGTGCTTCATCTCCTATCTGTCAACAGTCGTGTGCCTTAACTAGATATTTCATCGCAACTATAGTTGGATTCTGACCAAGAAACTCCAACGTTTTCGTCTAATTTGGCTTAACAGATCATTTTCCCCGGCTGTGGCGAATTTTTTACGGTTATGGAGGATGCTTTCAGCGTTCGCGACTTTTGTGCGCTAGTTCAAATTCGGCACTTACTGACCTACTAGTCCAGAGAACTTTTGAGAGCCGAAAATCCCCATTTGAAAACTGAGCCAGAAGAACAAGCTGTAATACTGATAATATTTATTCCCAACCGGTGTGTGGCACGCCTGACGGAATGGTCATAATTTTGCAGTCAGAATAAAAGCTAAACTGACGAGGTTGGTGGGTACAAGAGATTACGCGAAAAAGGGACAGTGTCACAAGCGGTGGGCATTATTCGAGGTACACATTAGAACGTGAAGGTGGCGGGCGGGTTGAGATCAGTAAAACCGTTAGAAGGTAGTGAGTAATAATAGGGAGAAAAACTAAAAGTTTTCCACAATCAAAATGGTGACACCAAACGATTAACTGGGACAGGATAGTGTTGAAGTTGTTCTTGGTAGACTAGCGGTCACTCACATTTTGAGTTTGCTAACGCATGCTGTTAATTACGAGAGGTCCAGATCAAACCGGTATGAGCACGCAGAGGTAGTGTGGTTAGGGAAATCAAACCCGCTAGGACTGACGAGGTTGGACTGCTGAGATGACGACCTAGTTTATCTGGAAAGTAGTACGTCAGCTGGTCAGTACCATAACATAGGACAGAAAGTGATTGTAAGAGAAATGGTCGCCAAGCCCCGAAGCATTGCTGTCAGATTCAATTAACAAGTGGTGCATCTAGTTACTTGACTTTAGATGTGTTTGAAAAGTTTCCCAGTGAAGTTACTGATTAAGAATGTTTGAACCGTGCTTATGATCTGCTCAAAATAGTTAGAAAAACGTCCGCCGCACTAGTACAAAATTGAAGCATGGTATTTAACGCATATACTCAGAAACACTCGGCAGCGTCGCGCAGAGTATGATACGCACTGTAATGTCCCACTATCCTGATTTGAACTGGAACCATATCCAGCATTTACCAATTTTATTAGCCGCAACCATCACCGAGTAGACGAAGCTGGCTGATTGGCTCACAATCTTTGTTTTTGTGTCACTGTTTTGGGTACACCTTTGGGGCCGGAATGCAGATCTAGTAGATATTTCCCGGTGTTTCATTTAAGGCACTGAAAAATGCCTATGACCTTATCAAGCTTAGCTATCACTCCATCCCATTCTGATCCACAGGTTAACCTGCCCCATCTATCGGCGACGCGAAATCGCTGGTATGAATCAACAGCAAATGACCGGAGGCATCGATCGAGATCATCCATCGAGACCATCCGGCTGCGTCTATCGCGAATATTTGCAAGCATTATATAACCGCTACTTATCTCCTGTACCACGTAGAACGGTTGGTTGCACATGCTGGTATTTTATGCGGATTCTTCGACAAATTATATGCAAATGCTGTCAAGGATTTTTGCCGTAGAATGTCTGAGGTGTTTCTTACCACGAGTGTATGGCAAGTTCAAGGCAGCTGCGCGTCAGCGACTTATGATCCACAACGGTGTTACAACACCTCTTGCCATAGACAGAAGTATTTGTTTTCTCGCTAAAAATTTGAGAAACTTGATAAGGGCCTCTTTTATGGATACAAGCTTGTTCCCTCTTGCTGTCTATAATCCACTGGGATTGCCAGAACTTTTCTGCATGTTATGCATTCAGTAGGTCCAACTAGCTTCGCAGAAAATTTTTACAACAATAGTGGTGCAAATCATCCCACAAATTTAAACAACCTCATTAATCAATTTAAAGGCTGGATGCCAAAGTAAGTGGAATGAAGTTATCTTGCACAAAAATACGGTATATTAGCATCTGGAGGCAAAGTTCTGCAAGACCTGAGAAAAGGGAAGCCTCCGGATCATACCTTATGTGTGGCGCGCAGTCGAAATATGGATCAAGTTAGACCGATATGATCAACCCCTCAAATAAAAGGTAGGGAGATAATAGTGGCCACGTAGTCGAACTAAGGCGCGGAAGGTGACTTCTTA
Organism: Clonorchis sinensis; assembly: GCA_003604175.2. Classification (NCBI taxonomy): domain Eukaryota; kingdom Metazoa; phylum Platyhelminthes; class Trematoda; order Opisthorchiida; family Opisthorchiidae; genus Clonorchis; species Clonorchis sinensis. The sequence continues at coordinate 20,183,362 of CM030370.1, forward strand.
CGGAAATCCAACATTGAATCCACAGATGAGGAATATAGAAATAGCAGCCCGCAATCGACAGAGTAATTGTGACCAGTTGGACAACCCTGTTACTCCGTCGAAGCAGTCCAGTCAAGGATTTCACACAGGGTGCAGTATAATTACGCATGTATATTCATTGGATGATGGACGTAACACATATTCGCTAATCCTTTTGGAAACCGTCGGCTTTGCTGATCTCACTGCCTTAGTTTCACTCAATATTGCCTCAGTCGGTGTGCTGCCTAAATTTTTTGTACGACCGACGGCTCTAAAACGATGGCTCCCGAAGGTGATTTGGCCACCTGTGGGGCTCCGCTTAAATATAAAACGTTGTCGTGCAAAGTGCGGCAGTTTCCAGTCAATGAATTCGACAATGAGTTTACCACGCAAAACATCCAGGGCTACCGCCGGAAGTGCGGACACGCTGTGCGAGTATGCACCTGATATTTTGGTCCCGTCGTGGGGGATAAAGTTTGGTTGGTCTTGGTCAAGCTTCTTCGGTGTTGTGTGTGCTAGTGTTAAAATGGCAGCAAGCGCGCAACGACTGTAAACTCTTCACCAAAACACGACAGTCTGACGCTCTTAAGATGTAAATATCGGTGTACCGGATACAGCCAATCTGTTTAAACAAGTTCTTTTGGAGTATATTATCCATGGCACGTAAATTTAAGAGCTACGCCGTGCTTAGACCAGAGAGCATGATTACCGGGCATTAAGTAACGTGTGCCTTGTAGAAGGCGAGCAGTTGTCTACCGCAATCAAAATGTTCAAACCCACTAATACCCGAATTCTGCCACCACTGGGACTAATTAGGCCTCAGTGACAGACCATTCATCTCTAACCTGACAGCACATTGGTTGTATATCACCAGCAAGCGGGTTGTTCATGAATTATCCGGAATAGTTCACCTTGGCACTGTGATGGACAACCCTCTAGACAATGCGAGTGGTGGTTCGGAAGAAAGAATGCACCACTCTGGCACTCTGAGGCGTGCTGCGCAGGTGTTTCGGAAGATTATCAGGTGAAATAAGTTTATGAGATTCGCATGTCGCATCATTGTAACAGAAGGAGAACCTATAGGACAGCGGCCCTGATCGTGGTTTGTCGAATGACCACGTATTCATCTTCCACCGTTTTGTGAGGCTCTTAGCGCCACGAGCTCCAAGAGTGCTATATTGCGGTATTAAAACTAACGAGGTAATGCGAACCTAATTTTACCGACTTGTAGTTTCTTGCGCACTCAGGCGACTAACACCTTTGCAAGTAGATGCGCCTGCTCCTTCTGCCAGTCAATGCGGCTTCCACGTTTTCTCTTGCTACCAGTTTTCAGGGAGCATTTTGTCCCATGCAATATGAAAACCTTATTTATTGATGTATCTTTAGGCTGTTTCTGCACCCACCAATAATAGTCGTCGGATTAAAATTTACCGAAGAAACGAATATCATTCATGCTTGTTTTGACTTCAAACCAACCATGCTTTGAAGACCCGTGGAAACATTGATCGGGTGAAGTACCGATTAGCTGGCGGAAACTGGAAAACCCAGGAACACCATGAAGCATTTGACTAGTTAACAGCAAATGTCGCTGTGCCGATACTTAACGTCCATTGAAGGCAACCTGCTCGCGGAGGTAACCAATAATAAGTCGCCTCCCAGGTAAAGGAATTAGCATAGGGAAGTGTTTTCTGTGCCTTGTGACTGCTGGTATCCAGCTTATGTATCAGTGAAACCCAACGGCTGTGCAGTAGATAGCCGCAGGCTTGTCTCCAGGGTGCGGACCGACACGAATTAGTGTTACTGTCGTCTGGCACTTCCAGGGAGTATACAGGTGTGGGCGTGAGGCTGTTTGTAGAAACATCTTAGCGTAACGTTGACTTGAATTGAAGTGCAGAGTTTGTCCTACTGAAGGTATCCTTACGACATAGGTAGTTGTCTCATTAAACATAATGCGTAAGCATAATAAGCTTACGGCATCGAGCGCACCTGTATTTCACCTACGGTTCTGGATACCTTGTTTACTTGGCATGAACCCTACGGGAAATTCTACCCAAAGAACTTGCACGTCCTTAAGTTTTCTCAGCTTTATCAGTTGCATCAGTGTTTAATGGAAAACAACGGTAGTTACTCCTGAGTTTGTATTTTGCCACGGTGAATGGCGGCCTCCAATTTCGGGTAGTTGGTGCGTGGAATAACCTTCCTCCGATGGGTGATGACGTTGCATCTAAAACCAATTTCAAAGCACTTATAGAGGCTTTTATGTGGGTCCTCGCGCTGGTGAGCTTGTTGACCAGCACTGAGCACTTAAAGGGTGGTGCTACACCCTCTTTTCGCTTGTGCCTCCCAGGGGAGCGGAAGCCGATGGACAACCAGAAGAAACCCGACCCGGGAAACTTGGAAAAAAGCTTCGATCCCGTGTATCAATCCGTGACTCCGCAAAACCATCCGTCACCCACTGTACAACTAACAAAGAGATCATGTTGAAGAGCAGTTTCTTGGGGCCTGCCAAGTTCTTTTATGGCGACTGTAAACGTATGAGTGAGGCAATTTAGTGCCTTCTTCAAGTCAGTTGGGCGCGTAGGGTATGAGAATGATCAAAGTGTCGAGCTTGTGGCATCTCAATAGAGGCCTGTTACATATTTGAGACGAAGTAGTGTCTCAGCAGGTGGTGTGTGATAAGCTCATTAAACTCAACTATCCGATGTGTCGGAAACCCTTGAAATAGGAGGTGTCATATATCAATAAGCTCGTTCTTGGAAGTGTTTTGCCTCAAAAATTACGGTTCAAGTGACACATAAACCTTTATGCACATATGTGTGAGAAAACGAGGTATATCTGCAAATACGATTGTATTATTCAGTAATAAAAGCCCATGATTTTCCATAATTTGAAATGCAAAAAGACTCCGTCGAAAAAATTGGGGTCTGCTTGGTTTTTCGCCGAAAATCTGGAGCAGTAGGGAAGAAAGAGGCAGTAGGTCAGTAGGTAGAAAACATGAGGGGTGCATGTGCTCAGGAATTCCTGTACAATATCAGCTGGTGCGACTTGGAGCTGAAATAGTTCTTCCCACGCGACCAAAACGAAATTCAAGACCTGAGCTGATAAATGCAGTTGCAGGGACAAAAAGGCAAAACACGGGTAGAACATAGTGCGCTATCCAGAAACGAAAATCATACACAAAAATCAGATGCGATACAACGGTATTGTTCACGGTAAGTTGATACAGGTGCAAAATTGAGGTGAGTTGGAAGGAAGCCATACCACACTGGGCCACTCAGCACGACCCTGAGTACAAACATAGCCCGCGGGTTTCACGGGGTTTTGTTGGCAACCAGATTTTACACAACTGAATAAATACGTCAGTCTGCCGAATTGGAGCAGAACTAGCTGTCGCTAAAATGATAAAACAAAAACCAAAAAAGCGCGACATCTGATTGTTTATGTACCCAACAAAGCTCTGTGAGCCAAAAACAGGCTCGCTTCGACCTAGGCTGATCCCAGATCCATCGATAGATCAGAATATTTTGCTAAGGCTGGCGGACTTCCTTAGGAGTCTGCTTTGTTGGACACCGGTTAGGCGGTCAGAGTGAGCCAGCGGGAGTTCTTACTTTATTGTTCATTGGTAAGCCTTTGGAGGCACCGGAATAAAGTCAGTTGGCTTCAAGCGATTTAAGCTGGCAACTTTTGGGCAGCAACTTAAGGAACTTGAGAGGGGTTGGTTTTGACACGAAGGCGCCGTGCGTTACCTCACATTACGATCCGAATCCCCGAGCTAAGTTGTTTGGAACGCAAAATTGCAAAGACGTCATTGAAGTTTGTCTGGCTGCGGAATGTTTAAAACACGCTGTCGTGGCCTTGCAGTAGGATTTTAGAATTAGATCCAGCTTTGTACGGATGATAGACATATATAAGCTTTCAAATACTTTTTCACCTGATCGGGCGAAGTTAGTTGGTGAAGTTACAAGTGAGTCTGGGGTACAACACCTTGCTCCTTGACGCAATTCATATTGTCTGTGTCTAGTCCTGAAGTGTCTGTTTGTGCGTTACTTGGACAACGAATAAGCCGCCATGTTGCGTTGCACGACAGTGGGTTCTTTTGAAAGAGCTAACGTGGTTTAAATTGAGGCCAATTTCCGAAGGGTTCATCATGTCATGTGAGGTATGATAACCACCCTAGTAGTCCTTGGCTAGCTGCAAGTAACGGTGAGCAACTAGCAAATCTCAGTCGGTATTGTTGCCAGCTAAGCATTCGCGAATTACCAAATCCGTCCTCGTGCTGCCAATAGATGTACATTTTTCGGTAGGGCATTCGTTTTCGTTGTCAATACCTAGGTGCTAGCTCTATCTGGGGTGTTTTTGGCAGATTTCCCGTGCTGGCCTGTCCGAATGCAATGCGACATTCCTACCATTTTCACAAAATGAAGCGACCTTTCTCTAACTTTTGAGGTGGGTTGCTGAAGCATACTTTGAACGATTTCGGATATTGGGCAATTTGTGTTGGAGGGTGACATTTTGCAGCCCATTCACCTAACTCCGGATTTACGGTTATGTAGAGAGTTGGCCAGCAGGTGCCTGGTCGACTAAAGTCTCGCAGCTCCCTAGCACCAACAACGAAATCCTAACACTCTTGGTTGGCGGCAGAGCCAAGCGTTTTCCATGGTTTTATAGAGCTAATTGAGGTGCGCACCCGCAAAAGTTATTTCGTCCATCTGTCGCCTATTTGACCACCGATACCGAAATAATTTGCTAAAAACTGATCGGAGTCTGTTCGTGTCTACCTTATGGAACAGTTTAATGGTAGCTTCTTCCTGCGGCGCCGTTAACGTAAGCTCTTTTGTCGACTTACTAAGGGGCGTATCATGACCCCAAGCCAAAATGTTTGCCTTAAGGCGAACACCCCTAAACCCGGGAGTCAAATGTAGGGGAATTTGGGTTATTTGGGACTCCGTGCGGATGCATTTGTGCTATTTCTAATAACAAGAATTTTTATTCCGAATTAGTGGGTGGCTTACCTTCAGGCATGATCATAATGTTACCGTCAGAATAAGAGAATGACTGGTGGGGTTTTTGGGTACTGGGAATTTGGTGGAAAACGGACGGTGACGTAAACAGTGGGCATTATCCGAAGTGGGGTTGGTCATGCCTGAGGCGGCATGGGTAGGGAACCATGGGAACCAAGGGAACCTCTTCCCTTCTTATGGGGAACATAGCTGATGAGACCAGCTGCGATCCTAAAGATTTGAAAGTGGCGGGCAAAAAAATAAGTGAGAGAGCATAGCAAGAAGCTTCCCGACTGGCACGTGATAAAAAACTTCAAACTGCGGAACCAGAATAACGGATCTGGAGAGGCAGCAGAACTGCTACGATCTGACCGGCCAATCTGAACTAAAACCCAAAACCGTCACTGAGACTTCGTGGTCTTGGACTGTTGGGCGTTTGGCCAGGGTCACGAAAAAGCGTAATTGGGAATGGTGAATGGAAGAATATGCAGTACGGATAAATGGTAGTAGGGAACTCAGAATCACAGTGCGCGGTGAAACTGGAAGGACTTAATGGTGTTGCAGCTGGAGCGGGGTCAGGCGTAAAAGATCCTCGAGAAAAGGAGTTCACGCAAACGAACAATAATCAACGCGAACTGCACGGAAAATGACAGACTTGGTAAAGAGTACAAAGTAAAAGACGCCGGGATGTTTAGATTCAACGGAAGGTTTATCAGAGTAGAAGGAACGCCTCCCGGAGGCGGCTGGGGCCAGATGGAGATCTCGATTGTGGCCGCAGTTAAGGGAACGAGTGGGTGAGAGGGCGCCGTCAAAGTGGGAAGTAAGCAGTTGCAAATATGCTGTCAAACTAGACATGGCGGCGCTGCGCACTGAGATACTTCGGTTTCTGGAGAGCCACGTGACGGACGTCGTGCTTGAGGTAGTTAACCTGGGATGTGCAGATCTGTGAGCATCGGGACGATGTGGGTTTGCCGGGGGATTCCACAGGGAGAGAAAAACTGACCCGGGTGTACGGGCGAATGAAATTATAAAGAGTGCACAAGAATTGGCAAAGATCTTGTTCAAAATTGTCTACCTCTGTTCTCTTGCTTCAGGCCGTGATTACGATGGGGCACATGAAGGCACAGTGCGACTGTTCCTGCGCGGTCATCATTACACGGGGTTCGTGCGTGCTTCAGTCAGATTCATATAGCAAATCGCACCTATTTTCAATCTGTGACTCCCGTAACGACACGGTGTTACATTTGCCTTGGTGGTGCTACCTGGCTTGCACGGCTCGCATCCAGCTTGAGCGTTAGCTGGCCACACATGCACCTTGCTCTGAGACAGAACCCTAGCGTGAAGTCTACAGATGAGTCGGATGCCATATTTTTCGACTTCTCAAAAGCATTTGATCGAGTCCCACACGTCGCGCTACTCCACAAACTCGAATCTCACGGGATTCAAGGGAAAATCCTACACTGGACCAAGGCATTCCTATCAGACAAATCATTCCGAGTGAAAGTAGGCTCGACCTACTCTTCTGCGGCGCCGGTCCCCATTGGAGTTCTCAAGGCTCCGTTTTGGGACCACCGCTGTTTCTGGTATACGTCAATGGCCTTCCAGATGTTCTTGCAAGTCCATGTCTACTTTTTGCGGACGACTTGAAATCGTGGAGTTCCAATGCCGGTGCCCTCCAAATGGATGTAGACGCCGCAAAGCAGTGGTCGTTGGACTGGCACCTTCCTCTGAATGACGAAAAGTGCGTCCATATGTCATTTGGAGGAGACTCAGCGAACTCCTTTGTCATGCATGGTGAGAAAGGACCAGAAGACATCACGAGGATAGATGCCAAAAAAGATTTGGGTATCTGGCTCTCTCCAAACCTGTCCTTCTCACTGCACCTTGAGAAATCGGCTCAGAAGGCATTCGCTGTTCTACGGATGATTCGGCGTACCTTCTCTCGTATTACTCGCACGGACTTCCAAATACTCTATGGGGCCTATGTCAGACCGCTCCTTGAATATGCCAACCCGGTTGTCTACTCAGGACGCACGAAAGACGTAATCCTCATTGAGCGTGTCCAGCGAGCTGCTACGAAAATGGTTGCCGGTCTCAAGTCCATGGACTACGAAACGCGTCTCGTGGTGCTCGACCTCTTTCCCTTGGAGTATCGTCGCCTCCGAGGGGACTTAATTCTTACTTACGCCCTGTTTGAACAAGGCTTGGCCAACAGGTTTTTCACCGTTGACCCAGCAAACACACGGCGGGGACACGGTAAGAAGATTTTTAAGCTCAGAGCGCACACCTTCATTAGGCAAACTTTTTTCTCATTTCGGGTAGTTGCTGCGTGGAATAACCTTCCTGAGACGGTTGTCCACGCTCCCTCTAGAACTCAGTTCAAAACACTATCAGACACTTGTTCACGCGAGTCTTCGCGCTGGCAAGCATACTGCCCCCCGCTGAAAACTTAAAGAGCGGAGCTACACCCCTTTTTCACTTGTGCCTTTCAGGTGAACGACAGCCGCTGAATGACAAGAACAAAACCGACCCGAGAAACTTGGGCGTAAGCCTCGATCCTGTGTATCGATCCGTGATTCCGTGAATTCGTGAATCCTAAAGATCACTGGCCTAGATCCGCACAGCCTGTTGAGGCTTGAAGAAGAAAGTTTGCCCCTAAAATCAAATGGTCCATGATTTTCCGCTTGTCAGAACACCATGAATAAGCGGCCGATGAAGGACAGTACGCAGTTATGGAGTAGACGTTGATAGTTCACCGGGTCAAACAAAGCTGTAGCCAAGTTGCCACCACCCACCTTAATTGGGAAGGAATTTGAGGAGGCAAGTACAGAGGACCATTGTTTTGAGGAGGAGGAGGGGTCCTCCACGGCCTTGCGAGTTCACTGGCTATGAAGTACAGCTTAAAGCCTACCTGGAGGTAGAGGCCTAAGCGCCGTACGATGCTGTAAACCGGGGCTAAGAAGTCATCCCGCAATCGCTAGATTGCATGGAATCATTTTTCGACTCACGGATTCACGGATCGATACACAGGATCGAGGCTTTCGCCCAAGTTTCTCGGGTCGGTTTTGTTCTTGTCATTCAGCGGCTGTCGTTCACCTGAAAGGCACAAGTGAAAAAGGGGTGTAGCTCCGCTCTTTAAGTTTTCAGCGGGGGGCAGTATGCTTGCCAGCGCGAAGACTCGCGTGAACAAGTGTCTGATAGTGTTTTGAACTGAGTTCTAGAGGGAGCGTGGACACGCTCAATGAGGGTTACATCTTTCGTGCTTCTTGAGTAGATAACTTGGTTGGCATATTCAAGGAGCGGTTTGACGTAGGCCTGACGGACGGCTATTCGTCCACTGTAACTAAAGTTGTCGGTCTGAGTTTTTTAATCCTTGAGCTTTTTCATAAATTTAGCTTATATGCTATCACACAACCCCTTATTGGTACTGGCAATTTTGGTTTGCCCCATTGAAAAATTTTGAAACACGCGTAATAGCTCTAAATCAAAAGTTTTGCTTGTGTATTAACTAACTTGATTGCAAGAACGTCAAAAAATGAGATGCCGGTCCCACTGGCTGTCAAGTGTCATGGTTTTAACAAGCGACAAATACTTTATTTTACTTACAACTTGGTCACATCCCTTCCAAATTTAATAAGGAGCTTATTTGAACGGAACATTAGGAGCCCGACGAATAAACGTTTATGTACGTTCGGACTGTGCTGAGTGTGCGGATTAATTTTAGCGGGGTGATTTTTGCAGACATGCGTATTTTTGCAGCGAGCAGGCATTTTGATGTCCACTTCATATGCGGGTTGTATGCGGTTCACAATGGATCCCTGCTTTTTGGATACCTGCTTGTAGGCTTGTTTAATCTTGCAAGATCCCATTCCTTTGAACTATCTGAGCTGCTCGGAAGCTATTATTTGAAAGGGTATAACAACTGAGGCAAAATTTTTGTAGAAGGCCCCCGCGTGTGTAATAGGATACCTATAGCTCTGTTCTTACCGCGGACTTCCTGATGGCGGCTTTTTATTCTGACATTTGAGATATCACGACTCCCGATTTTACACTAATAACCGAGTATATGTAAATCTGGTAGCCAGTTTTCTCCGACGCAAACATTTTGCCCGTTGACAGCTGGTAGGAGTCCCTCATCCTTTGCTTGGCTTAAGCTGTTCATAAATATGCGCATGTTCGTTACGCAGAAACGGTTTGGGAGAAATCCATGTTGAACTGGAGATGTCAAGTTTCTGTTTGAATGATGATTTAAGATAGTTTGCTTCAGAATGCGTTGCATCACCTTACACGACACGCTTGTGAGGCTTATAGGCCTGTAGCTGCCACGAGATAGTCGGTCACGAGCTTTGTAGCTCGGCTTGACAATCGCTTCCTTCCAAACAGAGTTAAGATGACTTTCGTCAAGCGACTGAAGAAAGAGCAGATAAAATTGAGTATCCAGTGTATACGACGCTTCCTTCAGGATCCTTGGGTGGACTTCTTCGGGCCCCAACGCGCAGAATGAGTTGGTCTTGTGCAGGAGTTGACAAACGTCCTCCAGCGTGAAGAGCAAGTCGTTAGAGGCCGTTCGTAGATACGCCTTGACAAGGGTGGATGTGACGAGGACGCTGGAACTGAATATAGACCTGCATAGTGTTCTCTATAGAACTCACATATCACTATTGGGTTACTCGTTGGTTCCCCGTTCCTGTCCCTCAGGGAGAACGCGGATGGCTTGTTACTTCGGCAATGTCTCGTATATTTAAACAACACGTTACTTTTTTTCCGGGCGAGTTCCTGAATAAGGACTTGTTTTCGTATGTTCGATTGGCGGATTTCCGACTTACAGTGGTTCCACATTTTATGAAATACCAGCTCATCTTCTGTCTCCTGTGGTCAACTTTTTGAAAAATAGTTGAGGCCTCTTTTCCAGAAGACGACGGATCCTTTTGGGTAGCCTGCGGCTCATCCGACTGCACGACAGAAGTTTCGAATCAACGTTTGGGGTTCGGGATTTCGGGTCCAGTAGCAGATGAAATCAAGGGCCAGCACACAGTGGTCGCTATGTCCCAGTGGAGCGTTAACTATCACCTGATCAACGAAGTGTCTTTCGTTGGTGATGACCGAATCCAGGGGGGCGGTTCTTGGCCCGCACGGTATCTGGTGGATGCAGCGACATGTTGAGTCCAAGCGCTCTGTTGAACAACTTCGGTGAGCGCCGATGCAAAAGGTCCACTTGATTCGACGCGCTGGAACTCCGTCCAGGGGGCCTTTGGTGTGTTGAAGTCATCTACCAGCAGATGAATTAAGTGGTAGCTGGAGGAGAGTTGCTCAGGGATTTGTATAAGGAATTGGTCATCTCACGGAGGACTCGATGGGCAACGGTATACCACACCGAGAAGGAGAGAATCGGACTCACGCAGCGGGACTTGAATCCACAGTGCATCGCAAAGAGGTGCGGGAATGGTATCAGAGAGGACAATCGGGATTAGCTGGGCCGCATGTAAGTACAAAGCAACCCCACCAGTCCTCCCTCGTGGATGTTTTCAGGTACTAAAGAGCACTCTGTAGGCTCTCAGCTGAAGCAGAAATCACACCACAGTGGTTCTTTGTTGGTGCAAAAAAACGCGTGGAAACGACGCACTGGCTTTCATTGAAAATACCTCAGAATCACCAGGACTAAAAGGACTTGAACGTGGCTGCTGTTTCTTCTTTTAAGTTCACTTATTTCCTCCAGTTGTTTACGGCATTTGATGCCCGTGTACACGTATAAATTCCGACGAGGAAAATCCCAATGTGTTATCCCCACAACTTTCTAACTAATATGTTCTGAATTGCACAAGAAAGAGCTGCCCCCACAAGACCTGAAAAAGAGTTTCTATCTATTTCCCAACAAGGATAAGTAGCCAAGAAACCGCTAGTTTGTTACAGATCGCGAGACTTCAATTGGCAACCCTTAGGCTAACAGTGTGAATTCTAGGGAAAACTATGTTTAACTGTATTGACCGTTCGTAGAAGTACAATAAAGCCAAGCGCGATCTTTTAAATACTACTACAGTAAGTTCACAATACTGTAGGCAGGGCTCTTTTTCATCATAGGCAGCGGTATAATGTATCATATCTTCCGAATTAACACCATGTAATAACGAAACGTGATTAAAACCTTAAAAGGTCTAAGGGCCGGTTATCGGACCTCCGATTTCTTCACACCTGGTGAAAGAAAAGACCGTACTTTCATAACCAGGGTAGAAAAACAAAAAACACTAGCCATAGCCCTGCACAGCTGTTTATTTGTACGTTTAATGTGCACGAGGGTGATGAATAGAACTTGGAAATCTGGTGGGGAACAGCGTTTCTACTTCCACATGGCTTTTGGATTTGAAGTAATTAGAAAAAAACAGGAAGTAAAAGGGCGAAAATACATTAAGAACAGTTCCTAAATGAATGCAACGAGCATTGCTGACGAAAAATAGTGCAGGCTTCTGGAATCAGTGAGTGAACCGGAAAGAGTCATAAAATGATCCATCTCTCAATGATAGGAATGGGGTAGTATATTAAACACCACAAGTATGAAACTATGAATAGTTGTTACTTAAATGCAAAGGTCGTAGAACTCAGAAATGAAAACCTAAATGTTGACCATTCTGACGTTTGCGACCATTAGCATTTTGGTCAGCTGAACGCTTAACGCATGATAACGCATGATGAGAAAAGAGAACAAAACAGCTAAAGCTAAACTTACGTGCAGACAGAAAAAATCTGGGATAATTACGGCCAGTCATTCTGGAGCCCGGAGGTCGAAAACTAGAAAGGATGGTGAGCGAGGACTACTGGGAATTATACCACAACGTCGAATGTAAACCCATGAGGCGCTGAGGTGAGGACTGAGGGATGGACCTTGGTTAGGGGCACGAAAAATGGAATGAGCAGCACTGGAGAACAAGGAAGGCTTCTGATACTTCAGACGACTCATGCTAACACGATTAAGGACACCCCCAGGAGACTGGCAGAATCAAAGCTATAAAATGCGGCTAAATGATGCGACAGGAAGTATATTTCAAAAACTTCTAGACAAAAGAGAGATGAAAGAGAAACTGGTTCGTGTTATTTGTCTTGGTAGCTGAATGAAAGAAATGGTAGACAGATCCAGATCATTAAAAATCATGCCCGGATGCATCGCAGTGATGATAAAGGAGAAAGCGGACGATGGGTACGGGAGAGAAAGAGAGATAAAGGAGAAAGCGGACGATGGGTACGGAAGATGTCAACGAGTGAGCTATTTTTATTACTATTGGCACCATTAACAGCTTACATAAACATGTATATTTTTACCCACAACATGGTCATTAAAAGGGGTTGGCTTGCTTACGTGCTCGAGGAAGGCTGGTCGGATTTTGTCGTTTTGAGCAAGAGTTGGATTTGTCTGCAACTTGAGGGGTGCGACAGCTTGACACAGAGAAAAGGGAAGGTTTGCTCTATGTCGCATTGGCTCTGGGATGCAGCTTCACCTCATCAACGAGGACTACTGGGGGGCAAACTGTTTTCTTGTTGGCGTGGACGGAAAAAGCGTCCACTGTCCAAATTTCCGTCTTCCCATGGAGGGGAAACAAGTTTTATACTGGTGAGAATAAGGAGTTCCAGGAGATAGCAAGGACTCTACACTGTGCGCATGTAGATAACTTCAATGGGCCTTATGCCATCTTGGAGGGGCCCGAAGACAGCCAACGCTCATCAGATACGGAGACGTTTTGCAAACCGTCACTCATCAAAGTAAGAATGCAAGGCATTCGGTCGATATGCCAGATTGGAAGAGAGCAATCATTATTATTGACTAGTTTGTTTTTTCTTAGAATTGGAAAGGTCCAAGGAGGATCCTAGATTGGTCGTTGAAAAGTGAAGACCACCTACAGCTTTGTGCGGAAGTGCGCAGTAAAGGGCGACCAAGAACAAAATATATCCACACGCCAACTCTAGTGAGTGCAGACTTTGCAAAGAAGGTGCTGGAGTCTCACGTTTAAAGCAGTATTCACCATCTGGTGGGGTCGGTGAGGCTAGCGTACTAATACACATCAATATGGGTAAACTGTATGAATTGTACATCTAAACCATGCCTCTACGTTAGGCAAGGGGACAATCTTTATGTACAGGCTGCTTTAATTGAAGTTGCGCGCGGTAAAGATAGATTGACGTGTGTGCAAATGTAGCAGATGATAAGGAAATCGCGTTAAATATAGAAAAGCGTGGAGCGACCGTGTCACTCACAAGAGAAGAACGGAGGGCACTTAAAGTCCAGCCGATCCTTTGGGACAAATTAGAATATAACAGCCTGTGGTCCACTGTTCTTTTACCGTTCGCAGGCTGCGACTCTCAGGCAAATTCTCTGTAATCATGGGCGCTCCAATAATCGTTGCCGATATGAATCCCCAATGTACTTACCTCTTCGCTAGAAGCAGTTAAGAGATGGTACTGAAAAGAAAAACGTGAACCGAACGTCAAAGAGGAGGGTACAAGAATACCTCCATCCATAGTAAATAAGGGAATTGCGGTGATATAAACGCAGCATGATCAAATTATCCATAACTGCATGATAATTTTTATATTGAGAGATGTTCTAGTGATAGTTGATAGGATATAAAAATCTTAGGCCGACATCACAGAGTCCTTATTTTAAGTTGCGCGATTTTCAAGCAAACATTTCAAATCTATAAAGATGAATATTACCGTATGTGATACCAAATTTATGGACAGTACCATCAAATGCTCAGACACTGAATGTGTGTCCGCACTTAGTAGAGAGTCATATTCCTTGCCTCAAGTACAGCCCAGATAGATCAAAGGACAAATGCGTGTCTTACTATATTATATTTTATTGTGTACTATGGTAGAGGAAGCCGTCAGTTGTGTTGTACAAATCAAACAGCCAAAGTTTCAGCCTGGGCTAGAAAACCCGCAGCTTTTCAGCTGCGACCAAAACTGTGAACAGAGTATAGCAAATGTAACCAAAGAGCAAAAGGAAGGAAAGTCCCCGGCAGTTTGAGTAGCTATGAGTAGCATTAAAAAAGAGTGAGAGCCATGATATTAATGATTAGCACAGCTTTTAGGTCGATGAGGTGAGGAAGAAGCTTGTTGTTGCTTCGTCATTGTTCGCTATGGGAGAGGTCAATCCCTAAAACTTTCTGTACGCAATGTGGTAAAGTTCAAGACAAACCAAATGCTGATTGTAGGTTATGGTCTCGTGGCCACCAAACGGGGCTTTGGTGTACCATTTTGCTTTTTAAAAAAAACATTAATCGTGTCTAAGCCAAAAGAGTAACGTTTGAATGAACCACTTAACTAGCTGCAAGAAGTAGGCTGCATACGGCTTTCGTAAGCATCCCTGGCATATTTTGAAGACACTGTTAAACGCTCTCCGATGCTGAGCTATGCTCTACATGTCCTTCTGTGAAACGTCGACCTTGGGTGTACTAAGGAGGTGAGGATGTTGTGGGATGCATCGCTGAAGGGGTAATTTATATATTCCTCCAATAAACGGTTAACGCTGGGATCCTTATGTAAGGGTTCTCGATCAATAGAGGGACGAATAGCTTTTACAACAACAAGATCTTTGAAAAGGAAAGAGGATAAAAATAAGAAAAAGAGACAGTACTAGTACTGAACCACTTCGGTCAAAAACCTGATAGAAGAACGTCTCATTGTTGCAAGTAACTAAGATACAATAAGGACGGCTCATGACATTCTTTCCGAGCAATACTGGGTGGCGTTGGGCTAACTGTTCCAGAAAGTAAAAGATGAATAAAAAATTTCAGTTCCGCTACCAAAATTTTGTTTCCAGTTAGAAGTGGAGGTGCTCAACGTTTTTAGGACTTTGATAGAAATTATCCAGTGGAAGGGCAGTATCTTATTACAAACATCCTTGCGTTTCAGTGGATGACGATAAATGTGGTACCCAAACTTTGGATCAGCAACGTGGTAAACTTATCTAACTATCATATCAAATTAAGCCAAGATTGTTAAGACTGGGGCAGTGTCCTGCGTCAACTTCAGATGACTTGAACACGGTAAACAATGACAACCAAACCAGCTAGACAGTCCGACTAGGAAAGATTACATACCATTATTCTATTTTGCTTCTAACCTAGTGCAAACGAAATTACATGATCTAAGCCAGGAAGGTACAAAAGTCCTGTAGCATTTAGTTTGACGGTAGCCACCCGTTGCATAGTTCTTTCTTTGACTGACAGAATCTGAGCGTGCGAAGCAGATGTCCCAACCGTCCTATCTAAACGAGTTCCTACTGATTCTCAAGTGCCAATGATTCGTTGTCAAGTACATACTTACGCAAAACTTTATTGCAAGTGCGCGGCGGCCAGCTAACTGCCTTATTGTAAAGACACTATTGATGAAGAGTATGAATCCGTCCAAAGTTTTCTGATTGGAGGGGCTTGGTTTCTCAACCACATAGCAGGAATTCTCTTACAATTGTTTTGTGCGCACGGTAATTCAAATTCTGTAAAATTTACTTCCAACACCACCAGTAATGCAGATCTTCAAATATTTCTTGCAACCTGGAGAAACTGCGCCAGAATCTTACGCCACGGTGACCAAGTTCTGCGCAGAATATTCTCGGCATGTTTTTATACAGTTCTTGTCTTGAAGCGTGACAGCGTCTGAGAACTCTACACTGTCCCGGTGCGAGACTAATACTCTACTTGTACTCCTTGAGGGCTCAGAACTATCGATACAAGCCAACGAGAGTCTGATCCTGAAGTTTTTATTGAGTTTAGATAAGTCCCATTACTAGATTGCTGGCCTCAAAAGACCGGATAACCCTTGAAATCAGCGTCGTCCACCGTGCTGCACCTTGGTCCTCTAGCCGAATCGGCCGTGATGGCGCCTTAGTTTTATTAGTAGCCTAGTTCCTAATTCATACCTGGAAGACAGTGGCTCAGTTGTACTTGGCATAAAATTTAACTGGGGGTTATGGCGTACATTAGAGGCAACATCCAAATTTTCCCCGTTAAGTTCACAGATTCTGGTTAGACTGTAATTACTCACACCGCTGATCAACCGGGAAAACCCGAGTTTTAGTATCTTCTTTGGCTCATGAGTTGCACACTGAATTCTAATAAGGACAAAAGTTTTTAGGTGTAGAATTAGAATTTCCTCTAGGCTCTGATGCCACAATTCCTCGTTTGCTCAATATTTCGCGACGAGTTATGTGAGGCGCAACTATCTTTTCCCAGGCTCCCTGCATTTGAACCTCCGAGGACCGATTGCATTGGAAATCCAAAACAGCAGGAACCTCTGTCCCATTGACTACTCCCTATTGATAGCAAGAGCCCCGAAGGGGACACTACCACGTAATATTTTGCCCGTTTGTAAATTTACCTGTAGTATAAAATGTACTAAAATTCGTGATTTTGCCTCTCGTCTACTTTGCTTCTTAGTTTCTAAGTAATGAAAACACTAGAGTTCAACTGGTCACTCTTGCCGTTTCTTTGGCATTTCACACCATAAACAGAAAACGCAGTTATCCTAAAATTTGTTCTTCTGGGTGTGTTTATTACCTCAGTTGTCTGGCTGGCGAATTTTTCCTCCATATGTCCAGTACAGGAGTGCTGTATGCCAACGACACTGGTGTTTTTCGGAGTAAAGTTTTGTCTCCATTCCTGGTCACGGCTTATTAGACTGATCAGTAAAAGTGCACCCAGGTAAACTTCTTAAATTTGCTGATGACTTCGTTTTTGCCCCCTTATCAGATGCTGATTATCCTGAGAAAATTTCAATTTATAAACCTAGTTTCCCCGAGGTAAGCCTACTACATTAACTTTTCTAAATGCATACATTCACACCACTCTCGTTTGAGCGGTCATCCTTCTGTTCTGGCGTAATTATTCTGGCGAGTCTACACTAAAGGAAAGCACTAGACTCAAGTTTCTCTCTTATTAGAGCTCGTTAGCCAGAACAGGAGGACGATGTACACACGAATGATGTGAATATGAACAAAATACATATCTCGCAAAACCCCGCAATAAAATGTCCTCTTATTGCAGCTGTTGCCGCTTTGCATAGAAGAGGCATTAAGAAGCGCCCATTTAACTGTTTTTCGACTCTAGCTTCTTCAAGTATTCTGAAGTGTGTTTTATCTTAACTTAAGCTATTCACGTTGAAATGTTTTTCAAAGATGGAGCAGGTCACATTTTCTCATGGTGCAAGTGAGAAAGTTTCGTTTTCCTGGCAAAATTGCTCACGTTTTTTTGTTCGTCGTCATTTTTCATTGCTGATCAGATTTAACTTTGGCTTATTAGGCAGAATTTTTCCGTTCAGAGAAAGCTTGGGAACATCATAAAAGAGAGATTTAGAGAAAGATTTAGCCATTTTCATGCAATTTGCGTTCAAGTAGAACATACGATTGACGGAACCTCGGGGACTGCGGCTACCTAATGAGGCCCAGGAAGAACAAAACCGGTCATGGGCTGTCAAAGAGTTTTCAAGAACCTTATGATTAGTGAATTACATCTATGAAACGTATCGCAATATCTCGAACATTGTGCCATCCGAGACATGAGACGGCCTGATGCAACACACTCAGGAACTTCAGAACATTGTTAACGAGAGATTCAGCTGAGTTCCAGGTGCTAAGCAGATGAAATTTATCTTCCCCAACTGTCTTCTTACAGCCTCCACAACTTTGCTTGCGTAAACTCAGTAACACGTATCTTTTTATTCAGACAGCTGTTTTTTACCAGCAATGCTTTTCGTCATAATAGAAATACATTTAAATTTACGTGTTTAAACTTTACCGCAGGAGAATTCAGTTATTATCCTTTTAGGTAGTCTTCTAGTTAGCCTCAAAATAGCATAAACCTACTTTCAGACAGTATAATTCACTCAAGTCTTTTCTGTCTCTCGTTTTGTTTGCTTGTTTTCCATTGTTAACTACTTCCGTGGTAAGGATTCATTGATACCGTGCCACTCAGACAGGAAGTATATCTATCCACTCATTTATCTATCTAAACAAGAT
Source organism: Clonorchis sinensis (assembly GCA_003604175.2). Lineage (NCBI taxonomy): Eukaryota > Metazoa > Platyhelminthes > Trematoda > Opisthorchiida > Opisthorchiidae > Clonorchis > Clonorchis sinensis. The sequence continues at coordinate 20,201,383 of CM030370.1, forward strand.
TTTCAATCAGCAGTGATTGTACTTATATCTGAAGGTTTCCGTAAGTCCTTGTGAAAAGCACACTTTTGTCATCAGTGCAAACGGTAAAGCTTATTTTCACTACAAAATATGCAGATGGATATCAGTCTGCTTTACCGTTTTACAAAAACCAAAGTTGTGACGTCGTTGCATCAGTTTCACCTAGAACAATCGCCATAAAGGGTTGCCCACAAAACTAGAAACGTTGGGTTCTCAGACACACTTCAGGCCTGGTAAAACTAACCAAAATCGTTGGACGTTCAGATTGTTCGTTCTGCTTAGTTGTACAGATAGCTTGCCATTGAAATTAATAAGGTGTCGTCTCGAAGGGAAACTTTTGTGTGAGTGCTATTTCAAAACTGAAAAAAACAAAGTTGAACGTTATAGTGACTGAAAAAGAAACGGAAAACCATAAATAACAGAAGCATAAAACACTTATACCTGAAACACAGTTTTATTTAAAGGGGTAAAATTTGTTTTATGAATCTATCGAAAAAATACTACTGGGAAAAACGTCTCAAAAGTAACTGCTGTAGTATGGGCCATTTGAGATATGATCTTCTTTTCTCTTGTTTTACTCTCCACCTTTTGGTTTCAAAATTTTGAGGTTGATTCCTCTGATCAGTCTCACCTAAGGCTTTGCAAAAACAGGGAAGTCTGCTCTTTCGTTATCGTTTAAGTCATATTTATTACGGCTTTTCGCCAATGAGAGGGAATAACGTTTTTGTGTAGCATCGTAAATATTAAGTAATGAGCTTAAATAATATTCGCCAGAACATTAGAGTTTTATGTCCAGGTCATGTCCGTGCTTATTTCTAGGCTCCTTAGGTAGAGTTTCCACAACTCCACCAAAGTGCCAGAATGCTCAAAAGAACCCTTCAGTAATAGACTGCTTGAACCATTTGATCTATAAAGTATGATAGCCAGGACAGCTCTTGTTGTTCTAGAGAACTCACTTAAAAAGATTACTGCACTCGCTTTCTTGAACCTAAATCCAAGTTTGCTAAATCATCTAGGAGAGGATGCTTTCGGTTTGCCTCTTTAATCAGCCTTTTTGGAGAACTTTCATTAGGTACTGCTGGACTTTTTTGCGTAAATGTGGGCAATTTTTGCTATGGCATAGTATCTAACAACATCTGATATCAAATATCTAACTAAAATGGTGTGCTGAATGTCTCGTTCAGTTAGGATCTGGTCATTTACTGGAAAACTACGCCAGTGTTAACGTTTGGATGACGGTTTAGGTGTTCTGGCTTTACTCAGAAGAAATCTAGAAGAGCGGACACTTTATTGTAATATCAAACTATGTTTAAGTGACAGCTATATCGGAAAATAACGGTTCTAGCACTTTACCAGAATTCTTCTCATGACACAGTCACAAAACAGCCTAATATGCACAACCCCCCGATAATTTCTGTTGAAAGCTGTTCTTGATCCAATTAACTAAGGTGAGAGCCTTGTAGTAAGTTTACTTTCAAGTCGGAATGTATTAAACATACACCAGAACTTTGAACAAAGCTATTTCTTTTGGTGCTTTTTCCAAAACTCTGAAATCTTCAACTTCTGTTAAGCAAACAAGTAGTGACGTTTCACATTTACTAACAATTAGAAGCTCTTTACCCAGACCTGGGAACCAACTTGAATTCGGCGCAATATGCGATGGCTTTGATAATAAAGTGCAGAAGTACTGTAATCCTAAACCGATAAATATTTACGCCATTGGCGAAAACTATCTTTCGAGACCACTGATCTGTTCTGAGACTATTCAGCTTAGAACTGCTGTCTTTTGGATGCAGGGGCTGCAAAATGCCAAGAGTAAGCGTATCTGTGAACTTTTGTTTTTCTTCATTAAGGTGATTCTACAAGTACGAAAAAACTGAAACTAGGAAAGGCCATTGGCGTTTGCTTGACGTCACGTATTACAGGGTCCTCAGGCAAGCAACAGTAGAGTTTATGGGGTCCTCATAAAATCCAGAAAATCAAATGAGATCGGTTAGTGTTTGTGTAAACCTATTTCCCGCTGTTGGATTAAGCCATTTATTTAGAGGAAAACTTCTTAGCTTCTAAAAAACTGTCTCTATTTCAGTAAGTCATTTCTAAAAGATGGTTTAGTGGAGGGACCTAAGAGCACAATGAACCAGTCTTAATAAATCTTGGACAAATTTAGCCAGCAATTACATTGTTAATTTTTTGAAGTTTTCGACTGATTAACAAGGTATTTGCTAACCAGAAGACGTTTACTGCGTCCGACTTTTCATTTCATGAATTATTTTTTAGATTCCAAACCTTGACGAAGTGAGTTCCAGAGCAATAATGTACATATCTCACGGTTTACTAAATAATTAAATAAACTAAATGTATTCTGTTGAAAAAATCTGCTTTCTTGCTGAAAAATACACAATTATCTTTCTCTGGATGAATCTTCAGAAAAATACCTTTATTCTGTCCCTTATGAGAGCTTCGTCCCGTAGTCAAAATCCGTTTTTCACATTTTCTATTTTCCCCGTACTTCTCACCATGGACTCATTATTCAAAAGATACCTCGTTATTGCGTGCGGGCACATTTCCTGTGCAGAGGTTTTGTGAAACCCTACGGAAAAAAACATAAAGATAACAAATGGAGGAATAATGAATGAGGATCGTTTTGAATAATTCATCCGACATATGAACTATACTAAGCAATGTTTCATGGCAAACAGGCTGAAAGTGTAAGGGAATCGCATAAGATAGCGTAGAGAGCGGAGTTGGGGAAGTGCCAAGGTCCAAACCAATATGGTTTATGCATTTCCAAGAGATGGGGGAGAACATCTTTGCCACGGCTTGGACGGTGTGCCGAGCTGGAGTGTTCTCTTACTTGCTAATGCACCGCTAAACCACAACTCACAACTACAACTACATCTGTCGATGGTGTTGGTGGCACCGCCTTTTCCACTGTGAGAAGCTAAGTAGGCTTTATAATCTAGGTTGTCCACCAGAGTAAATGGACTACAAGTGGATCGGTTAGCAGTAGACTTTCGGTTTGAAAGTACCCTCCTTGCTGGTTCGTGGTGATGTACGATCTTTGAAAGTATTGACACATTACGTTACCCTCGGTGTAGTTTCTGCCCGTGCAACAAGCCTTCAGCTAAAGCGCAGGCAACAAGATTAAGATTAACAAGTCAATGTTAATATCAAATGGCAAGGGGTAAACAAAGTTTAGGTAATAAATCGAATAAAAAGGAAGACGGATCTCGAGTGTGGCTTTACGTACAAACAGAAGAGAATATAAGAAGGCACAACACCAACAGACCAGGAGGTAGCTATACGTTCAGATAGTGGAAGCAAAAAATGGCCGAATATATGTAGGGCAATTGCCTGGGCCTTTGCGATGATAGAAGGAAACGAAAAATGGACAGTTAAAGCAACAAGCCTTTCGTGAGCGCACTAGCAATCACATTTACCAAAGGCAATTAGTGCAAACACGCAGGTTTGCACTCATATCTGGAGTGGATAGAACACGTTTCTAGCTATCGATAATATAATGAAAAATCTCCGTTCTTCACGCACAAAATCTTGGATTACTCTAAGCTTTGTCAAATGAATAAGATGCGTTTGAGAAGTCAGTTTAAAGAAAAAACTGGTTCATAATGGTAGGCCGCACAATGAATTAGGACCGTATCCGTAGGGGCACTAAATTTTTGATACTTTATTTAGCCAAGAAATAAAATTTATGCTTGAACCCTTAGGTGATATTACTCCGTCTATGACCTGGATAAATACAAACCAGTCGGGTCCGAGAGAAACTGATAAAAACAGCTATCGATCTGTGAGGTGTTGCGACAATTATTACCAGATAAACTCAAGAGGAAGTTTGTCACTCTTTCCATTTGAACGGTAGTAACCAGACAAAGTGAGCAATTTTCTCACCCTAATTGACTTTTGCCATTAACATCTGTTTGCTAAGGTTACTATTGGAACCGATGGAGACAAAACCTCCTGTGAATGGGCAAAAGGAAATGCTGAGTGACTTCCTCTGTGGAGATGATGAAGTATCCTGGTAGTCATGCGAACCCCACTACTGCATGCTAATGAGGAATGTAACATCTTTTGAGGTAGCATGGCCGTCATCTTAGCTCAGACACCTGAGTTTGAATTGGTTTTTCTGAAACATCAAACCTTAACCCCCACTCATTAAGAGATAACGATGAAGTAATTGTTACTGACTAGAGCCTTGCCTTCTGTTCTCGTTGCTCTTATAAACATTTTTTCAGCTTATCGTACTCAGTCCGCCTAAAGCTCAAACAAACGTAGCAAACCACACCACCGCCACGTAACTTACTTTGTGACAAAGGAATACAAACTTTCCTTATCTCATCATTCTCCGGATAAGCTAATGAATGTCATACCATCGGAATGATTGAGCTATCAAAACTATTTAAAGCCATGCTTCACGGCGACACATCTAATTAGTTTGGCAGCCCGGTGTGCAGACAATAACTGTGCATACACAAAGTACACTCATTTGCATAATGATCTGGTTGTCACGGGAAACTCGTCTGCATCGTAGCTAAAAATCTCGTTTATGACGCACTTCAACAGACTGTTCTGCACAAAGGCCACATCAAGATTCCGTCGTGATATCCTAGTATACGTTTACGAAGGCAACTACTCATCAGTTTGCTAAAAAGTTCGAAAATCCACGTTCTCCTGGAAAATAAGGTTGAGGAAAACTCGGGTACTACTCTAACCTGTTGAGCCCCAAGAAGGGCGAAGCCGGTTGTCAGCCGTCGAAGAATCCAGCAACTTTGTGGATGTTTTTCGAGAAAAAGACATTTTATTCCCTTACGACTTGACGTATGGTGGCTGAATTCTATTAACCTACGAGTCCGATTCTGGATTTGAAGGATGGGGGTTCCCCAGCCTGGTCGAATTCTATGATTTCTAAAGCTGAGGGCATCCCCCTGAAAAAAAGACATCTCTTGGGTAGGTGGCTGATAGTGAAGTAAGACTGAACTTCTCACCTGGCCACACTTGGAAGTTCTGTGAAAACGAAGGTATCTCGAATTTTCTTGTTTAGCCGCTTCAGTTTGGTCACTAGATTGGAACACACAATGCTTGAGAATGAAGAAGCTGTTAACGATCTGCTTTGTACACCTCTTCTTGTCGGTTTAACACGCACCTTCAGTAATCAATATACTTGCAGCATGCGTAAACGCTTTTATTCGCGTCACTCAACTCTAAGAATTCCTTTTCATTCATTGACGCAAGTTTTCATTTAAAATGTGGAAGAATTGGAGTTTTGATCTTATTTAAGTTAGCAAACGGTGCTTAGCTTTGACCGTGTTGGATCTGTATCCTGGATCAGCTGATATCGTAGGAGAACCCGTCTAGATTGCTTAACTGGTGCCCGATAGATTGGGTTGTCACGTCCCACTAGATGACCCTTTTTACGCTTCAGCTATGTGACTGCTTGGCCCGACGGCTAGAAAGATCGATCGACTCGTATGTAGAAGCTTCCAAATCAATACCAAATATTCACGGTACCTGCCGGATGATGTAGGTGATTTTAAGACGTGGAGAATTGAATCCGAATAGAAGGATGTGAATAAAATTCATGCGAACCGCCTCAGTGCCTACAAAATATGTGAGTGAATCCACAAAAGCGGTCATGGTGAAAGTAGGTCTGGATGAACAATCAGCCAGATCGACAAAAAGTGCCAGCTGCGCGATGTAAGGCTCTCTCTTAATTAAAGATTTGAAATACTAGTCATTAGCTTTCGTTTTTCGAAACTGGTGTTGTTCAAAAACTGTATTACACCTGGCTCTTAACGTATCTCCACATGCTACGGCATTGGATGCATTTGCTTACACAGGTGTCCGAAATTCAGACGGCAGTGGATGTTTTCCATGTGATCGATCTACAAGAATGGCAGTAAATAGTGCAATATTTATTATGCAGGTCATTTTTGTCTAGGCATGGGCAACCTGGTACTATCCCAGCCCTCGTGCTTCCTTCTGGTGGCATGGCAGTTAGGCACCGAAAGGATGCTGCAGCTGAACGATTTTATCCCACTTGTTTTTACCTCTACCGTGGCTCGGTTCCATTTTGATGGTGACCGATCTTTCGTAAACCTCAAATCCATTCCCTCGGGACTTGAAAACCTTATACGACTGATATGTAGACGGAAGTAATGTGTAAAAAGGGAGGCCTCATGAAAGCTGGTAACACGAAACACAGAAGGTACTAGTCGTTAGCTTGTTCGTTGAGCTGGGCAATTTGATTGCAAGCGTTTCATCACTAGTCGAAGTGACATCATCAGTGCGTTATTGGGGAGCGTAGTGGTGCGTAGCGCTGGGTTGGTGGTTGTGCCCACAACCACCTGATGATGTCATCTCGACTGGTGATGAAACGTTTGCAATCAAATTGCCCAGCTCACCAAACAAGCCAACGACCATCTACGCTACCTGAGCTAACAACATTTTCCTCTATAGAAAACAGAAGATACATCTAGCTATCTTTTATCTTACAGTGCCATAATTAATCTTGCGTCGATTCAACATACATGAACAAACAGCATTGTAAGATGCCGTTTGATGTGACTGCTGATGGTATTCTATGTTTTTAAATGTGTCAAAATGCACAAAATTATGCACACCAGAACATACTGCAATCTCAGCAAATGAGGAGGCTTTCTTAACTCTCCAGCTTTCTCAGTATAAATAAAAAAATAGCGGACAATAAAAATCTAACTGCTCAGAGGTGAATATTTTAATATCTTTTTCTATTTTACAATGGTTTCTAGGAAATCATTTTCAAAGAGGCCAAACATAACATCACATAGCAGGTCATTTTCACAACATCTCGACAGGGGAACACAAGAAAGTTCTCAAAAAAAATTCCAAGCTTATTCAATCTTTGCATTGGATTACAGTATCGTCTGTTCTATACCTTTAAGCTATGTACTTCTTGACCAGCTAATTAGCACTCATTGGCTGTCCTGACCCATTCGGCAGCCAACTCTGAAGAGTTGTTAAAATCACGACTTATCCCCCTGATTAGATATGAAACCAGGCGTTACTTATATCAACCCTAGTTGTGTAAACTCTGAGTCGATCCTATGGATGTCATACGTTCATATTAATTCTAGGATAATTGACGAAATATTTATTTGCAGACTAGATCTGATGAAAGATTTTATTTCACGAGCTGATCCAAAGGGAATCACTTGCTTTGCTTTGGATTGATAGTTAAATTGAGGCGTTAAAGGCAGTAAAGGGAGTACGGGACCTGAGAAGCACTCTAATGAAGCAGTGGTGTGGAAAAGAGGTCGCGAAGAAGGAATTTTAGCTTTGTTTTCAACTAAAACAACGCACCAGAGATATAACATGGTGTTCACTAAAGAACAAGTTTACGGTGCGGGGCAAATGCTTCACACTCAACTTTGATACGTAGCAAATTCAATGAAAACAGGGATAAGTGGATTTTAGTACCCCAGTATCTACTAACTTGTGGGACTTACAATCTATTTTCAATGGCGTCAGAGGTATCCGTGACAAAAATAGCCTGCACGTGGTCTAATATGATGGAAACACGGCATCTATGAATTAAAGTTCATGCCCAAAGTCTACTGGTTCAAAGACAGACACTATGAATCTTGTCTATTTCTTGATGTTTCGCTATCCAGGAAACCAAATTAGACACCACTAATTATTGGTCATGTGGACCAAATGACCAATCTAATCCATACAGACGTGGATGCTGTCCACATGGGCACTCTATATTGATTGAGGACGACAGTGAACAGAACACCTTTGGTACCGATTGAAGCCCCCGAAACACGCTGTGTCTGATCTAGTAATTTGGTGGACACACTGTCATATGACATCCATAGAGCGACTTTTCATTACTTCCTCTGTAATTTATGATAAGTTGACTAATTCCTAAAATATAAACACTGTTGAATGATTAAATTTAGTTACTAGCATTCGGGGAGTTTGTGATCAGTAAGAGGTCCAGCAAGGCTAACATCCTTGTTACTCATAGTTCTTTTCTACCAACAATACGCTTTTTGACTAGGTGGCCAAGACATTATGATATATCTGGTTTTTCTCCAAGTTTTACGCTCGAAACAAAATGACGGGGGAAATCCTTTTGATAAACTTACTGACAGTTAACATATTAGCGTTCTCATCAAAATTGTTTGCGTTAGAGTAATTTGCGTAATTTATCGTTTTTCATAATGGGCTTTGAAGTGTTTCTTCAGCAGAACGGACGTAGTTTTAACTCCTGCGGGTGAATAAGTAAATATCTAATAGAATATATACCTTGAAACCCCTCCACGGGATGAGGCAACGAAACAAATTTTCAGGCCAAAAGTGCCTTACTTTCTTTGCACGAAACTAAGAGCGAATCGCACTGATTATTTAGTCCAACACGTGTAAGTAGATCTGGTAATCTCCATTAATACCCATCAACATCTTAGTGCTCACGTGCGGTCATATAAGGAACTGTTTGTTCCTAGTTTCCGTCACGCACCAACCGACATTTGCTTGTGATTCGCCTGTTTGCCCATCTTTTGACATGATTAAACTCACTCTCGCGTGCTTGTCGGTAATGATATTTTGACTTGAGCAGAAAATCAAAACGGGAAGGCCGTATTTTTCAAGTTTATGCTTGTTTTGTCACAAATATACTCCAGATGCATTTAGTATATAGAGGCTGCATCAGTCACTAATTTACAACAGTGTTTACACTGGAATATGAGCACAGCTGTTTCCCACAGAATTTTTTCCCATGTTAAGGAAACCTCACAAAAATCTTCAACCTGATAGTATCGATGCTACCAGATCCTGCTCCCTGAGAAGCTCCTTTGTAAGCTGTTGGAAATAGGAACTTTTAGTGTGGCAATTCTGATTATTTCAGTAGTCATTCCGTGGATCCCAGCAGTTGATTTGGCAAATAAGAGAGAATAACGACAAGTATTACGGATGAATGAAGTTAGGTCCATAGGTTATGTAGAAGGATGCAACGGTCGATGGAAGATTGGAAGGCGTTAAGAAGACGTTATGTGAGCGCTGGTACTGAAGGTCGTTACAGGCTGAATGTTGACAGACAATTGTCATAATCTAATAATTTATTAAAGATATCCTGTTCTGTGAATAATTCCTAGAGCATACGGACTTTGATTGACTGGTTAAGACACAATAGACGGCCAAAAAAACTTTGTATGACTTGATTTCATTGCTGGAGTTAACAAGATGGGACACGGAGGTATTTACGACAACATGACTTGTTAGCATTGCTAAGAGAGTTTAGCGGTCTTTGATCCAAACGTATCGATGCAATGCAAGTGAATAGATTACCATTTCCTTGTTCCGGATCTTTGGCGGACACCGAAGAGTAACACAATGGAGTGCTTGTTTTTTTCGAATTGTTGTGGTAAAACCAGAATGATTTTCAAGCGGCAAGTTAATGTGCAACTTAACCTACGATAAACGTTCTGTTGATAACTGTTCTTTCGAGACATATTCATAATATCGGATCGTTCCATCTTTCTTGCATGATCAAAAACATTTCAGTCCGATAAGTTTGACATCACTTGTGCGGAAGCGTGCCCATCGATTCTGAATGAGGCTTATTGTGCTGAACCAAGTGCCGGATCGATTGATCTTCATTTTGAGCTTTGCCTGTATCCGGGGAGTGCGACAAACTAAGGTTATTCATTTACAAGGCAATCTGGGGTCTTTAAATTCACCAAAACAGAAGGCAACATAATATGACTGACTTTCGACCTCTTGATAAACACTGCGCACCTGCCTTAAGCTGACTCACTACAAACGATTTGCGCGAAATGCGGAGCTACGGGTAAGTTGCTGGTGCCAATGGAAATACGATTCATTGAGATCGGCGGACGAACACTGATCGGCCTGTTAACGGCCACTAGCTGGCCTAAGCATGTTGGTGCAAAACTGATCGCCAGCACTTGTATCCTGCATTGAGAGATTGCTGTCTTCCACTAGTTTCCTTATCCTACGGATTTCCATTATTAGATTCCCACAATAATACCTCTTGATGACACCATTTAGTTAATAATAAGCAGATAACTAAAAAAACGTTCAACAAGTGGTTGTTATTCCAAATGATGTGTGAGGCTTGACTCTGGTAGGTGTTTTGTGGAACTAAGAACATTTCTATAATTCACTATTCCCTGGTACTGATGGAATGATAAGAGTGGATTTCCTGACATCTCTCAAACTCAGTTCCACTCAAGCATGCGGGCCAAAATATTGCAGGGCTCATGCGGTGGTACAAAGAACATTTCAGTCTCTTTGAATGGCCCGCTTCAGTTTGATGTCAAACGTGAAGCCTGTACAGGTTATAATGTACCTGGTCACTCTAATGAGTTTGAGATCTTCTTAAGTTTCGAAACCCAGATTATGTTACCTACAGCCTTTATTCATAAAGACCATCAAAATGGTGAACCTTCAGACATCATCGCCTCCAGGCGCCGTGTGAACGGCTGACGTCGAGAGTGGATTAACTGATAAGCATTGGTTAAACCGCTGCTTGTCCGCGCACAATGTACGAGATACAGAAAGCTCGCTTGGGGCCGAGGTGCGCATTTCATGTGCGCATTTCATGAAAGTTGATGTATACCCGAGAGAATGAGTCCTGTGGGTGAACGTTTAGAGGCCTGTGACGAGCCATCAACCGAGCTGAGCGTGATGCCAAAGTGAAGAGCACCAGCATCTGCCTCCTGATCTTTGCAACGTTGGTAACACCATTTGACTCCTTTTTGTTTCATCGCAATTCCGCATCCTCTGTAGTGGAAGCATACAATTGTTGTCTGGGGTGCACATTACCGCACCGTCAAGTTGGTAATGCATAAGTTGACAGTCTTTCACTAACCGGATGTCTAATGACATTTTTGCTCTTAGGATGACAATATCGAAATGATACTGAGTGAAGAATGGAAATAGATTATTTAGGTTACAGTTGTTGACACTTAGTGAGTGGACCGTCGTGACTGGTGACTCTCTATCCTCCTCCGAAACAGCCAGTATTATTAAGGCTTGTACGTCTGCATTCCACCCAATTTCGCACGACTGAGGCTTCACTGGGACCATTTAGCCCCGGTTAAGATTGGTTGCCTGTGTGCCCTTCTTGTTCTATTCTGCTATAGAATCTGCACGGTTCCAAAGGAACACTACTGAAATTATCTGACTGTGGCAGACGTTGGGCATTTTCTCTCCGATGCAAGAGAGCCATAATCAGAAAGCTTCTGAAGAAGTAAGATACACTGTCCTTTCTGACTTGAAAATGTATAACAGTTTGCACCAGGATTATCTGGCTAGTTTATCTATAGTCAGCTTTAACGAGAGATGCGAGCAGTTTGGGCAAACGAGTCCAAAATAAGTGAGTCTGCTTCGGTACTCACGTAACAGAGACCCCAACCAACACATCTATTGGTGTTGGTAATTTTCGACCCCGGGGATTAATCATTTCGGCTTTCCGTTCAGAACTCTTGAAGAGTCGGAATTGTTATGATTAAGCACACGGAACCAGCACACAAAATTCGTTTTTCCTGACCCAGAGTCCGAAGCCTGTTGCGGCTTAATTTGCGGTGAAAAATGAAACTATTAGATTGTAACCAAAATGTGTCATTTGGGTCTTCCAGTCATGTTTCATGTAAGTAAATTAATTAAACAATAGGTCAGACAATGTATGACCAATGCTTCCACAAGGCGTTCTTGCAGACACAGTGGATGTAGACCCACGAATTTGATCAGTGCGGCAACACTTGGTACATCAAACGAATGACTCACAGGGTTAGTTTGCTGAGTGTAATCGGCAAGGCGAACTGCTTTTACCCTCGACATTTTCAGACCCTGACTTATTTTACCTCACCATGAAGTCTTTGAGGTTGGTGTCGAGTCATTTGACCCACGTGTTTTGTTGAACCCTCACAAACGTTGGACGGAGGTGTCAGTAAATGGCACGCAACTTTTTCCAGGTGTATCAAGTAAGCGGTCAACGCCAAAATGCGAAGTCTTATCTTGGTGGCGTTGAATGTGCTTCATATTGTTTTATTCAGGTCTTACTTTACTTGTTCTAGAAACACTGGTGTTTCTACGTGGCCAGCTGCTGCTACCAGGCCGACGTGTTATCAGGAATGTACCAGCGTATGGTACGTACACTAAGATTTTCAAACTCACCTCTTTTGTCAAATCCTGGCAATTCTGGATAAAGGCACCGCTGATGCGTTCCTAAAGGAGCTCACGTTCAGCCTTAGTTTGATGTAGGCTAATATGACTAATTGCAAGATGACATGAAAAGGATTGTTCACATAAACGCAGTAAGAATACACATAAAGTACACTTTTTTTCGCATGGTTTCTCCACCCTGGAAATAAAAGAATGTCCCAATGATAGTGTGCATTTTCTGAATCTTTGTTTAGCCCGCCCTCAAACGAATGTCCATTAGATGTGATGAAAGATTACAATGTGCGCACACTAAACGCCAATGATTTCACAGCTACAGTGGACTATTAGTTGATTTGCTTGTTGTATAAAGCTGATCGCTGATCAATTAGAAGTCATTATATTATGATACTGACACTGAGGTCGGGATTAATTAGGTAAATATAGATGTGTTTGGATGTAGGACGCTTCAACCACTAGAGTCGAAAAATATATCGACCGCTGTTCCTACCGGAACTTTGCCTGCGCCGACCCGGTTCGCGCAGCAGGAGAATCTGACTTAGATATGATTTTTGGTGTAAGTAGCTAATTTGTTTAAAAAATGTGGCTTCTGGTGATGACTAGAGGACGCCTCACAAATAGTCATGGAACTACTGGTTGAACCTGGGAATTAAAGGGTTGTGGACATGTACGTCAACTCTGTGAACCCTATAAACTAGATGGCACTAGCGCATGGTCTAAAAAACATTTTAACTGTGGAATCATCCGTCACAACAGACATCGCCAATAAGAGCTCTGTGCATTAATTCTGCTGAACTGCTTCTAAAAGTAAGAAACATCTAGTGATAAACAAGATATTTTTTCAAAAAAGTCTGATATTTTCTACTCGAACAATGTCCAGACAGCCTACTTATTAGTTAATTAGTAGTGGTTAACTATTCAGAGCTTCTGACTAGTAATTCGTTAAACATCCCAGACATACATTAGTGGCGGTCTTCGCAGTTCATTTGACAACGAACGAACTGTGAGATAGAAGATCTTCAATCAACCTAATGACCGACATTGTTTCGCACTTCATTAGTGTACTAACAAATTCGCTTATAATTAGAAAGGATTCACAGAGGTTTACGCCTAGTTCGCAGGAAATTCTGAGACATCCATTCAAGAAAGATTCAAGAAAATAAAAAAACGCTTAACTAAAAGGCTTGCAGAAAATTCTAAGAAGATATAGATAATATAGAAGCGAGCAAAAAATGAAAAAAGTGATGTGCCACTCTTCCAAAAGTGAATCTGATATCGTCGTTTTCTTTCACTTTAGGCACAAGCAAACCTGTTATATGGTGCTTTTGAATCCCATTCAAGACGTCCACGGATTGACTCAACTACTGATGCCAGTATGCGATTGAAGTTGATAAAAAATGCGAACCAAATAATGCGTTGCTAGGTGAGAAAAATCCAGACGGCTTAATATGGTGGCAGGTATTTTGAAGGCAGTCCAGATTATTCGGACAGACGAACTCCAGATGGATGTCCCTGCACTTCCTCTGGAATACTAGTACAAAAATATAAAATAAACTATCGAAGATTAGCAACAGATCCAAAGAACTGAGTCGTTCATTTTTTCGAATTAGGTTGGAAAACAGTCGAGCTTTCAAAATCACTGTCTACTTAAATTTTTACATTCCTAGTTTCTGGTGGAGATTCAAAGCACTTTTGTACGGACGCTCAATGGCTGTCCCAACACAACTTACCTAACGAACGCCAATTAAGGGATATAGACTAATACGGTTATTATCAAACCGTTGTTTTACTCTTCCACAAAATCATTAAATTCAGATTGAATTTGCGCAACACTTCGCTCCAAAAACAGTCTGTGTGAAGTGCGAAGCTTGCCTTTTCCATTGGGTTCGTGGGCAATAAATTTCGGTCGTTTATTGCGCCACTTCTATCGTCCCCAGCAGTAGGTTCAGTGTAGCACGGAGCGCTTGATGTGAGGATCTTGTGTGTTTGATTGCCAAACCCCGCACACCATCTGGCTGCATATTAGTTTAGTAAAGCTCTTTGTAATAAAGTTTCCTGAGTGTAGGCGACGTACACACTATGTCCAGCAGCGTATTACTATCACCAACTAACTGAGAATGTATACAGGTGCGCGCCGTGTAGTTCCGTCTAATTAGTCTGCATCACAGACTGGAAGAAGCGCAACCCTTTGCATATCAAAAAAGGATTCAAGTGTTCAGACACTTTTCATCCCTTTATTATTACGCTACAATCACAAATAATACTGTGAATTCCAGATGCCAAAAAGGGGACGATACAGCGGGATCACAATATAGTTCCTTGTAACGAATAGATGGAAAACGAACGGTGCGTATTCGACTCACCAGAAATAACCCACATCTTTGACGTTGTTTAAACTAGATTCTCTAAGGCCAATGACTTGTGTACAGTGTTGCCAAACTTGAAAGGACACAAAAACACAAAGTGATCTTCGTGGTCAGGTGCATTGGAAAGGTGGTCGATATTTTTGACCATAAAATCCGCATTTGGTGAGAGCGTCGCATTTTATTTGCTTTTTCATTAGTGCTGCAGTTTTTCGCACGAGGCCTTGAATATGAGGATGAGTCTCCGAAAGTTGCAACTTGAGCTTGGACCTGTTTTCCTGCGTGCTCCTCACACATGCCATATTGGAAACAAACTCAAATGGGGACTGGTGCCATCGAAACCTGACTACTTTTGTGGAATACCACCACGCTGGATACTCTCCTTGTCACTAACGATTTATCCCACTTTTGGGAAGAAATTCACAAGATCAGTTCTCCAATAATCTTTTTTGCCTTATCTAAATAGGCTTGGAAATGAACGCAATTTGGATGACAGCATTTTGAGGTTTCTTATCATCTACAATTAAGGCCACAAAAGTAGGGAATGTAAAAATGTTGAGTTAACTATTTTAAACACAAACTTCCGAGACACGCTGAGAAAGACGAGGTGCAACAGGCTCATATGGATCAAAGTGGACGCTAAGCACCTCGCAAGTCTTCTGTAAACAAAGATCTAGCCTAAGTTGTGTAGTCGCCAAAACCTCACTAAAATCATCAAACGGGCTCATTCAGTTATTCTAACGAGTTGAAAGACAAAGGCGAAGTCAGTTTGGTGGTCACAGTGTTTGCGGCATTCGATGACAGAAGATTTAAATGCCTGGCTAGACGTAGAACGCCTGTTGTCGGTTGAATCAGTCTTCAAAATGTACTTACGGACATGTTCATTTGCCAGTGCATCTCCCTATGTTGACCTCACCGCTCAGTCAGGTGAAAAGATAATTATTGTCAACAAGAAGAACTTGACTTTAACGGCAGACTTAGCTGAATCACAAGGGAATGTGCTGTACAGACGCCGGTCCATGTCTTATTTGGCACGTTATTCGAAATATCACAATATATTTTCATGAATGGTACTACCTGCAGTGTTGTGGGAGAGTTTCCAGCGACCTTCTGAGTAAGTTCATCCAAGATAAATATTGTCAAATTAATGCGTGCCTGCTGAACCTAAGATCGTGAATAGTCGTTACATAAGTTTTAGCGGGAATAGGGTTTAGCTGTGCAACGATACAGGTTCTTTTAAGTGCTGAGCACACAATGTCCGTTCTATCCCTGGTAGTTGAATTCTGAATTCTCGGTATTGATTTATGGCTTGTTTTATTCTTAAATCATGTGACGACTATTGAGCTTGAAACCATCCCACATATCTGTCTTCTCTTCCTACTGGCGCTCAGGCTACTGAAAGTTTTCAGTTACTTCACCATTTAGCTCAGGGATAATTCTATTGGTAAGATGTTTTCAACGCATCCGAATATTGGCCACGTTGTTTGACCAGTTTCCAGAATGAAATAACGCAAGTTTTATCAAGACTTAGTAGAAAAAGCCTTGTGATTGAAAACCTGTCCTATCGAGAAACACCGGCGACCGTCCTTGCATCATTGAGTAAACTGGAATGCTAAATGTTCTGTACGTGTACTGGGGTCACCGCGCATGTCCTTTGACTGTGAACGATCTTCGCTTTCCCGTCTTATCAATGATGAATTACAATCCACTGGTGATAAGCGCAGATGCATGCAGCGGCATCTTGCGATATGTTGCGCTAAAGTTAACTTGAAGATGCTTTTTGGTAGACGAGATCATTGTGATAGCTGACCACCGAATCAATAGTGGAAACTGCATCTCTGTTCGTTTTAGGTTTTCGGTGGTTGTGGGAGTTACAAAGTTTCTGTTCACATCCCTCTCGCTTGAGCAATCCCACTCCAGTTTTCGTACAATCTGTTCACGTAATATGTGTGCAACTGAATCCCATCCATTTGGCATATGAGGTTAGCGCGTTATAAGTAGTAGACCAGTACCCGCTGGGCGCATCTGGTCTACCACGCTTGAATAGGCGAACGTGTTCACGCGTGCATGGGTCAATCGATCGACACAACCAGGACAGTTACTGGGTCGTGCTTCGAGGGGTGGAGCAAGCCAATCACATGGCTCAAGCGCGAACCCTTTCATCTGTTCGGATATGGTAAGTCAGACGTGTCCAGCGATGGAGAAGTGATTACTCGCTCACCTTGCATGTCAAATGTCAGATGTCAAACCCCGGCACTACCAAGGACACGAAAGGCTCATCAGCTAGAATCCAATGTCCCCCCCTTTGGAATAATTGCGCCGGGACAGGAGAGGACTCTTCAAGCTAGAGTTGTGTTAGGGTCAAATATAGATTACTCCGTCCCTAGTCACCACCCTTAGTTTTAGTGGCCGCACACCATGTTCTTTGAGAAGCACTTTGTCAGACATTAAGTCACCTCGGTAGGGCAAATGTTGGGAAGAAAAACAGTTTTGTTGCAACTTTGTCACGAAATCTACAAAATATACATAGAAAACCGAATGTAGCAAGTCATGCCACGCACCCACGCACGGCAGTTGATGGAACTCTGCCTTTTCTGTCGAAAGCACCACCCATGAAGACTATCTGAAAATCCTTCATCTTCATCCTCAGCAAAGAGCCGACGTCAAGACGGATTTTGCGGTTGATAAGGATTGATGATTAGGAAACATTGAATGTCATATCCGGGGAATGTAGCAGATGTCTGGGATGAGGATAATGGAACGTCCTCAGATTACTCAAAAAGGGTAAACGTCTAGAAATTCTAGTCGAAATATTGCCGTTTAGTCGTCGCATGTTCCGTGTGGCTGATATTCAGCTGAGTTCCTGGTTTATTATGGTGCGATATTCTGAGCATCGTTCCACTTGAAACGTAGGATAGCACTTGTGCGGCCCGTCCGTCTGATCAGTCCGATAAACGAGACACGCATTCAAGTCTCCTTTTTTCAGATGAGCATATACTTCTGTTTGGCACTCAAACGAAAACTGAGACTGACGTAAAGTCGGAGACTAAGCTTGTCTGATGAGCAGCAAAAGCGGAGAAACGATTAGTGGACTATCAAAGAGTTTACAAGATTCTTTTAAGTAGTGTTATGTCCTGAAAGAAAACAGATGGCTTTCACTTCACCGCATCATTGAGGACCGATCAGCTTTGCGCTGACTACTAGAATAGAGTGGGATGGTTTCATTCTATTTGCAATGTCGACTAAAATGTTAAACTATTTATCATGTTGGTTAACGACCGATTCACCAGCTGAGGGCAAACCACGGTCAGAGATGGCTTCGCATTCATAATTAAACAACATCAAAATCAAGTTTTGGGTAGCAGATCATGATAAAAGAGAAGTAAAGGAAACAACTTTATCCTCATTTAGTGGGTGGAATAGTACCCTTATTCGGTTCCTGAGTTTGATGTTTTCTTCTAACCGGCGATAAACAAGCTGGATTTTTGAAATCCATGAGTAAAAACGGGATGAGAAATGACTTCCTCAACCTTAACGGCAATCCGTTCCACCAAGAATGGCTTTTAAGTACATTTCAAAATTGACGCTTAAGCTGGCTTTCCACGTTACTGCATGCGTGTGCTAATCTAAAAGTGTGAATCTTCCTCGTGATAGAATGTTAGTTTAAGACGCAAAACCACTGTTCACGGGACAGCTACTGAGTTGGACAACCAACGCGGCTTTGGAATGTTAAATACCGAATCGTGTCATTCGTGTATTCAGTCCCACTGCCATCAAGTGCCCTCCTCCTTCTTGGTATCAACAGACAAGCAGTCCTTGTGGCTTGAAATTACAAACTGCTTGAATAACCAAAAGCTAGGTGCAATTTTGGCGGTTTTTCTGATTTTTGTAGAATAGTGTCTGGTGAAACACCGCATACTAGGTTGGGCACACCAGAATAGATGCCTCATTTGTGTTAACAAATTCTTAGTTATACAAAGCCTTGGTTAATATTCGAGATAGAATGTACAAAGTTTCCTTAAACCGACCTTTTAAACAGACGCTCAAATTTGCTGTAGCCTTGTTCATAAAAATGGATGAGTTGGCTGTGGTAGTAACTGAATTAACGGGAAGGTATGACAAGGAAGAAACCAGAACATGAGTCATGGACCTGTTTAAAAGTTTGTTGTATTTGAAGCCAAAAGTTTCAAAGGAAAAACTATTTTCTTCAACGACACAATGTATTTGTGTAAATTAAGAGCATTGTATTCGATAAACGTTAAAAAACTTATAGTGAACCTTTCAAATAGCCCCAATGAAATATGATTTGTGATTAAGGGTGTGTGAATATGCTCTCGGCATTGTACAAACTCATCGGGTCATTCCATAAAAACACCCCGATTACATCCAAGTCTCTTTGTATGGCTAAGCAGTAAAGAAATGCAAAAATTTGCGTGGCGGATTCCGCATTCAAAACCGATGCCTAATTATTGAACATCCCTCAGCAGGATCTTTCCCGCTAACCTCAAGTCGGGAAGTGACATTTCCTTAGAGAACACGATCGGCAGCGATTACCAAGCACAAATTTATCCCATTTCCATTCCACTGCTTGGTTTGAAAGACTGCCTGAAGATCAAGCAGTTCACTTAGGTTCCAAACTCTCCTCTAGTGGAACAACGCTGTTCTGAGGAGGAGAGTGGGTCAATTAGGAGTCCTATTTGCAGAAGACGTGCATGCCACTACAGTCTCCATAGCTGGGTCAATTTTGGGAGGGGTAGAGTGTTATAACGACGGTCCTTGTTATTTAGAAATTACCTTGAATATCTTCCTCGGGTCCCGTGGTCCACCTTGTAGAGCCTTTTGGTTATTCGAAGGACGTGCAACATCCATCCAATCTCATCCAGATTCTTGGGGAGAACAATGTGTAATAAAAAAGATGTAGTGGTTCGGTCCCCTCTGGTTTCTTATTTGCTTTTCGTATTGATACTAGCATTGACACTAGCGAAAAAGCCTCTTAACTGCAATAGTTCAGATATCCCAGTCTGGGGTGCTTTTGCGTTCAAACCAGTCCCGGCAGTTTATCGCGTGAATACTGACTACGAAAAAACCATCGAAAAGTGAGCATTGATGAGGAAAGAGAACCTTGTTTCTAGTTTTACTCAGGTGAAAATTGGAAAACTAATTGGCGGAAACGTTACTTTTTAATTAATGCGTGCAGCGAACCAAAGAGTTGTTAGAGGAAAACGGTTGGTGAAGAGGTTATTTAAGTAGTAGCGCACTACCAGTTTTTGGCTACCTGCGCAAGAATTTAATAAAAGTCGTAACTCCACACCCAAATATGCTAGTAGATTCCCATTCACCATTGCTCGTTGGCTTTGGTTTGTTGGCCTAAACGACGATTCCACCCACTACTTTGATCATTGTTTTTTTACTGGGGTAATCTGTCTTTTTACTGGAATTAGGAACTTTAAGGTGAAGCCTTAGTATTGACTGGGACCATAACGTATGTCATTTGACACAGAATGGCACAAACTAAGGACAGCCGATCGAATTTTCTTTACGGGTACCCACCAGGATAGCCAGGATGTGTTTTATGTGCTTTCATTTTACGATGCAACATAGTCGTTCGATGTAATGAAGCCCAACTGGATTTGGTCTCAGAGTTAAACGTCTCTCTGACGGATATTTGATTGTTCTTTGATAAAATGATACGACGGATACAGACATACTTGATGTCGGAGTTGTTTGCATTACAAACTAGCTTTACTTAAGATCTGGCTAACGAACCACCTTGGATATTGCTTTAGAAAATGAACAGATGAAGGTGTGTATGAGATAATCGCATTAGTAGCAGATCGGGTCGCACCATTTTCGTTCCAATGTTACTTAACACCAACAACATCGACCTCTCATTGCTCCTTTGGAAAACAAGTTTATAAAAGTTATCTACTGTAGTAATTCCATCTATGTTATGACTTCATCCAATGCGATTGTGTCATTGTGTCAGTTTCGTCAATGCTGGGTCAGTTTTCCTCCGTACTAGAATCATTTAGCTAATTTGGCCTCATTTGTCGGTCTTAATTGGCGGCCATTCAGAAATCATCATTATTGTATATCTGCCTGTTTTTTGCGCCATTAAAATTATCTGCGATCAGTTAGTTGGTTACTGGAATAACTTTGTCTTACATCACGAAATCCTGATAGCTACATTATACGGGTTGTAGTCGACATTCACTTGCGTTCTTCCGTTTCTGTCATCGTTCGCAGCACTTGATTAGTTTTTAGTTAGAAATTACGGCCGAATGATTTGTAGGAAAAGGAAGTCTTCCCTTGGCATCTTTGATAGAAAAGACGGTTACGCTCTTTAAGTATGAGCAAATATCTGAAATGGTGAGTTGCCTTTTTAATCCTTCGGCGATTTTGGCGCCAACTGTTTTTTTCACCCAGAAGTAACGTGTGATTCATCAGTGCACAACTGCTTGTGGAATATCCATGGGCGATGTAATCTCCAGTTGGAATGGCCATCAGTCAGTCCGATTGATGCGCTACCGTCTTTTTTGCATTTCCCCTCATCGGAAGATTAGGAAAAAATGGTTTCTCAACCTGACAGAATTTGTGGCCAAATGAAGCGCAAAGCATTATCCATTTGGCTAGCTTATTTCTTACCCAGCTGTGATGTGTTGACCAAAACGTGAAAGCAGGACAGTAATCATTGTGGAAGACGAACTTATTGTTCTACTATTTGCTAAGCTAAACGAAACACCAGCTGAAGTGGCGGAAACAATGTTGTTGATAGTGTGAGGTGATCACGGAATTTTCAGCGTAGATTCCGTTCTTTAATTGAAATCAGCCTGTACAAGGAAGAAGCGCTGTACCGCCGTTTTGTCCTTATCGGGAATCCTAACCAGTCCGAATCTCACCACTCTCCAGAGGGATTCTAATTCACAAGTCCCCCGCTTATGAGTGAAGAATAGTGCGTCCTTTCGCAAAGGACAGATCAGTAGTGTGACTGACTCTCACACACAAGGGATGTGGCGCCAGTAATCATTCAGTCACGGAGGTCATCTCACGTGGTCAAGCTTTGACAGACTGCTCCAATGGCGACTGCTCAGCTAGAAATTTCGCTCGTCGTGTGAATTTTTCTTAGTATAGAGCTGCTCATAGTTTGTTGATAATAGTAGCTGTGGGGATCCCTCGTTTTTCAGAAGTTTCCATAGAGTTCTTCACTTACGGGACTAAATTTACCTCGGAAAAACAAGTTTCACAACACCTATCCTTGAATGTCAAATAGAAGGAGCGCCTATTACATTAATGGTAAACGAAAGACCCATTGCAACCTATAAATTTTTGGAATGTCTTCCTGCTTCAGTAATGCAAGTACTTTTCTCGGCTCCTCATTTGCAACAGATTCTGTTGAAGTTGCCGCAGTGCAGCTAGGTAGGTGGAAAATGCACTCACCAGTGTCACGGGTACTTTGTGGCACACGTTAATTATGTCTACCATGTTCCGAAGACGTACAAAAATAGTAATTATTGTTTGTTCCTTTTAGTGAGCTTCCAGATGAAGTGGACTTTAGCCAAAGGATGGGTGCGCAATCTTTCAAAAATATTGTAGATTAGAAGCATATAAGTTACGGAAGCTCCAGACGTTGGTCACTGAAACTTTGCAATTTATATGCAACATGACCTTGTAAAGTGCTTTGAGTTCTCCTCTCGAACCCAGAACATAGGACCCGAATGTTTACAACCCATAAAGAAGCGTATGACGCAAAGATACTCATAAAATAATCAACGTTGGATATTTGGTTGCTCATGGGATAAATCCTATAAGACCATAGGAAGAGTGATGGATGAGCTGCTTTGGGTTGCCTTTGTTGCTGTAGGAACGATCGATATATCAACGAGAAGATGGTTTGATGTCAAAATGTTAGTCTTTTTCGACAATTTGTGTGCTATGGGCAGGCGTAGATTCATTCAAATCACTTGGTGAAACCAGCTAGTGATTACGGGAAGTAGGCCATTTCTGAATTATAACTGGATATTCCATGTGAATAACTATATTTCGCAACTTTAAGGATTGAATTATCGGGGTAGTTCCTCCGGTTCAGTGATTTTGTTTGAGAAATCTCAGCGCCAGAAATACGAAAATATTAATCTTCCGGTTTTCAAATAAATGCAGTTTTTTTTATTTTACCGGTTTTGATCAGCAGAGTGAAATGCGTGATGATTTTGCTTTGATGTTTTTCGTATTTATTTAGTTTTTATGCCCGGAAAGTCAGTGACCTACATTGGAGTAAGCTAGTCGCTTCAGTGAGAATTTGCAAACTGGACAACAGACATTTTGCCAATCAGCTTGAACATCGATGCAGTACTTTTGTTTTTTCCATATTGCTGTCGGGGTCAGATGGTGTGTTGAAACGAAAATTTAGGACTGGCAATTTTCATTCACATTTTTCAGACCCCCCCCAATTACTTACATCTCGACGAAGACTACTGACAACCCACTGCAGGTTTATGAGTAGTTCCATGTGAAGAAAATTACCTCAGTATGCCGAAACTATTCTTACTGTAATGTGAAACTGCCGTTGTTGGAAAATATTTTAGAAAATAGGCCAAATCAAATTTTACTCATATTTTCAGGCGAAATTATTTAATCAGAAGACAAGTGCTTATGCCCAAAGTCATTACATTTTTGTATATGTTCATGCAGTGTATTCATTGTGTGTGGATTATACTTCAGTGCAGTGCCCACATGAATGTTTTTTGTACACTGGCTTGTCCTGTATCAAGTCAAGCGTATAGAACCATTGACAACTATACTGTCTCAAGTAATCCGATTAGATGTGACAGTCAGCGCTAATCTCAAGAATAGCAGTGATTAACTATGTTTTGTAAAACCTTCGATCGTGGTCTACCGAATTGTTTCGCGTGATTTGACATCATTCATCATGCCAAATATGATCCGTCTGGCTAATTTGTTGTCCAGTTAGTCATAAGGAGATAATGCTAACCGACACCCCTTGTGAGCCGGAGTCTTTCATATCATTGAATTTTTCACGTAGTAGAGTAGATTCGGCTGTTTTGAGTTGAGTTTACTATAGTCGTCGTGTATCCTTTTGGTATCTTTTTTCTACACCTGTTGTACCTTGTATCAGTCGGTCACCTACATTACACATTCCTATATTATCAGTCTCATTATGCCCTATCACATTACATCCTCTAGAAGGTATTTTATTGTCAAAAACTGCTGAAATCGAAATACCTGTTTTCCCACCTAGCTCAGGCAGTTTGCCTGTTAATGAAAGTTCGTCCAAGCTGATTGGATTATCATTGGCTTTCCTCAAAGGACTGATAAGTCTTATGCCATAATATTGAGATTCAGTCAGCTGAGACATAAACTTGTTTTTGGCCCCTCCAAAGAGCTATATAAGGTGTATTTTCTTTCGGCTGTTCAAGCCAGCTGAAAAAATTATAGGAAGGTAGAACGTAGCGAAAACATCTGATTTCTCTCATAGGAATATTATAAACTTATATCAAAATGCACAACAACCATATGTGCTTTCTGATATGTGAAATGATTTGCAACTGTAGATGGCAATTGGGTAAGATGGGCTTACATAGCAACTTTTATTGCGTCAACGTTGATTGTCGGAGTGCAGCTGTAACGATCGATGGCCACTGAACGCTCAATAACTTCTTTGGAACAGCCACGTTTATTTCACAACCGGGTGTCCATTGCACCTGAAATCTACCTGCCTCTGATCACTGTGAGGCTGTCCGGTGGACGATACATAAGGAAATTTACGTTTCCCCAAGGTGATTTATGTTGGCCAGGGATAATACGTAAAACACCTGGGTTTATATTCTTTGTTTTGGGGCCCGAGTTAAATAATTACGCTTTGAAGTATTTTGTAGGATAAGTGCTCCATGATAGTACAATAAACGATGCTCGACAGGAGCGCATAAAAGACTGCACGCAGAAACTTTCAGCCGTCTGGTAGGGGGTGGAAATAAAACCCAAGCGTTAATTAACCACTCTATCCGTGGGATCTTCAGTACTTTCCACCCTTCTGGGGATGAAACAAACCCTTTTTAACGAAAGGTTCGCATAGCTTTGTTTCCTTTTTAGGGAGAGTTTCAGACGTGTTCGTGTGCATTCCTTTATAAGTCGTTGTAGATAATCGCTCAAAGTTGGCACCTGTTCCATAAATTTTAGTTCATGTGCTCGGCACCCATCGAAACCTAACATCATATCCCTTCCACCTGCATACCGTGTTAGGTTTTGTGTCTGTTTGAGTAGAACAGAGCTGTGAAAACAAATGTATTGTTTTGTCTTTGTCTTCTTGTATACTCAGTTTTGAACACGGTTGTCCTTCTTTTGTATATCGAAATTTAAAAGCGTCTGTTGTCGTTGTACCAAGGGTAATGTGAATATTAGAAGGGAGTGAACTGAAGGACTGAAAGACACGGGTAGAACGGATGTTGGTATTATCTTATGCGATTGAATGTCCTGTATATGATAAGGGCAGCGTGTAAGTTTTTGGATTACTAACCCGACCACAAAGTTTTTCATCAGAGATACTTTCATGCATAACGTCTCCCAATTCTTGATTTCACTTTAGCAAAGTTTTTAGCGTACTCTGTAAGGTGAAAACAGCGCTCAACTGCCTTTCCTTGATGCCGTTTCATACAATAGCGATTGATTTTCCAGGCCAAGTATTTCCGACTCATGAATACTTTGATTAGGTTCCTTTCAAATAAAGGTGGCGTGGTAACATTCCGCAATTTTCTCATTAGATATTTTGTTGATATATTTTAGCCGAAATCAACATTTCACCAACTAAAGGTGGCGTGGTAACATCCCGCAATTTTCTCATTAGATATTTTGCTGATATATTTTAGCCGAAATCAACATTTCAGAAAAAGGTTGATTTTTTGTTGTAAAAGTTTATCTTCGGTGTATGTTTTGTTCCCTTTTGAGCACGAATACTACTGGCTATCCAGATGTACCTAACAGCCATGGTAATTTATGTATACTGAGTAGCTGAATGAAAAACTTTCTTCCCGTCGACCACGAATTCATCAAATGAATGTGTTGCTTGATGAACCTCGTGCTTCATCCTAAAAAGCAAATGTCTAGCGAAAAACAATGGGTATCCCTAAGGTCTTTCCACTAGTATCCTGTTTGTCTCTTAGACTTAGTCTATCAGCAGAATGCGTGTGAATAAGTGAGGCGTACAGTAGTCGAAAAACCCGCAAACTTTTATTTGCACGATCTGTTAGTTTCAGGTGTATGTTTTAAATAATGCTTGCGGCTATGAAAACTTGCAAATGACCGATTTGCTACAAATGAATGGGATCGTAATGTTTCCGGTAGAGGCTATCAGGATTCTTACTAGATATACATACCTTAAAATATTAATATGGATTGTTAATCACGCATCCTTGTGAATTAGTGGTATTTTGCAGCCAGTGGTTAGTAAAACCAAGGTTTTACTGCAAAAAATTTTCGACGCCTTTTGCGGTCATTCTGGGCAACCAATGTGCTCATCTTTAATAGACGTGTCACGGTAATTTCCATGTATTCCGCGATAACGTAAAGCAATTATTAGAACACACTTTGATAGCGCAGCTTGGTTTGCTTAATTTACTCCTGAATCAGTAAATATTTGATGACAGATGGATAAACAATAAGTGAAAATCAAAACATAGACATAAAATGGTGATAAACCATTGCAGTATGATGGAAGTCCGTCGTTTGGAACCATTGGCGAACAGTTCATTCGATCATAGATATGTGACGCGATTTGAGAAAACAAATGGTTAGTTCATAAGCAAACTGTGTTCTTCAGATTTTCATGTCTATATGTCTACTTTCAAGAATTATATTACGAAACACCCTTTTTCCCACATGCATTAGCCTGGAGCAGAGCAGATCAAAGGATGAATGCTCTCGAATAGATACGTTCAGCTGTTTTTCTCTTCATTTTCATGGCCGAATGAAGCTACTGTTTTCCAAACCAACTGCTTGGTGCTGGACGTAATTTTGATTTATCTTCACGAGAAAGATGCACCTAGTGCGTTGCAATCATAACACAATAACTGAGTGGATTAGAGTGACCGGAAATAGGGGGTTATCTTTGATTAAAGTTAAGTGTTTCTACCTGATATGAACAGTTTCGGCCAGGATCAATTGCACTAGTTTGCCACGTTCAGCAAAGCTGAGGAGTCCGAATCATACCACTCATATCTTCCTAATGTGGACCAACTATATTTAGTCCTACATGTTTTACTGCGGAATAGAGTATAGGAAACTAATTCACCCTGAAACATTCCGTTCCCGGCGCCTTGTTCATACTGATTGGGGAGGGGGGGGCACAATGCCAAATTTCGTCTGTCCGTTTGCATCGTCTATCCGTATTCCTATTCAGCACTCACTTCGCTACAGCTGTCCTACTTCAACTAAACATATGGAAGTGAAAGATTATGCTACTCCAAAGTATTACATTTCTGTAGCCTTGACGTCATCTTCTCACTTTGGCGCACTTTCATTAAATGAAACAGTGGCTAATTTGCATACAATCCGATCGGACGATAAGTCCACTACATTGAGACAGTTAATCACAAATGTAAGCGAACTGTCCTTCAAAATTTTCATGCGTGTCCATCTGTAGAGCCCTTGAGTAATGCATTCCCAAATCAAGAAGAGTTCATAAATTTTCCACAGGCATATCCGTCAAATCTTTGACAGTTTCAAGAACACTCTGGTAACCCAACCAGGACGCACTGCGAGTGGCCACATGAGGTCGATTGCACATTGACAACAGATACTACGATTCAATCTGATGGACAGCTTTGTTTGATGACGCCGCAGATTGTTCCGCTTTACAAACGTGTAGAGAAATAGATTCACTCTCTTCACTACTGGTGCACTTTTTGAAAGGTCAACATAAAATTGAAAGCCAAATAAGGAAATTTAAACTCTGTGCCCATTGTGACCTTAAACTATCCACTCGGTCTGAGACTTCTGTTTCTATGGTCAGGTCACAGCTGAATCGAAATAATTTCTAGACTTGCATTTGGAATACAAAAGAATTCCTCCGGATCCTCGTTTTAATTTTGTGAGAGGATGTGACTATAGGGATAGTAGTTTTTCTTTTCTTTTAAAATCAACTTGCTGGCTGAATTTGGGCTCCAAAGAGTGGATGTGTCCTACAGTAGATCTTACTAAGCCTGAAGCGCACTCAACTAAAGCAGGAGCTTTGAATTTACTTTGTAGAATTGTGCACACACACTCTTTTAAGAATAAAGTTTGGTGAAATCACTAGTGCTTGGACTGTCGGCGATGATGTTCCTAGTCCGCCGACATTGTAGCGCCTTTTATCACCAACTTATGTATGTTTGCATTTCACTGCTGTCGACATATCAGTAGATCTCCAAATCACTTGCTTGGAAATTATAAGACAAAGCTATACTATGTTAATTCATCAATAAGGTCCACAAAACGTATGTAAACTAGAGAAAAGGTTCTACCGTCTGTAAATCACTCTTTTCGGGGGCACCATTGCTTGCAAAGCATACGTCAGTAAAGCAACGTTTTTGGAGTATGTTTGAGCTTACTTTCTCATAATCCCACCAATAATTGAGCGAAAACTTCCTCTGAGTTGGTCCATTATGTTATACCCTTCTGGCGATTTTCGGCTACATGCTTTTGGTTTTCATTTGATTTGATGGGAGTAATCACTTGGTTATTAGGAGGGACACGGGTCAAACAACCGATACAGTGGAAGAACTTTCATTATCTTCAATGAGACTGATCAGATTTAGTTAGTGTGCATCTTAACAGTATGCAGGCTGAAAAGTCGCATTACGGAAAACTATTACGACTAAGAGCGATTCCCATTCAAAACAGACCATCCAAAATAGAGTTAGTTGGACTGGATGTCGTCCATTTCCATGCGTAATAACGATCGTCTCTCATTACCTACAAGTTTCCAGACATGTCAGATAAAAACGGCGTTAAGGTGTCGAGACGGAAGCCCAAAATGATGTTGCTACGTTTTGTGAAGGCTAACTGAGGTTCGGACGAAATAAACTCAACGAAACTTATTTCAGCAGTAGAGTGGAAACATATGTATGGCCATATCCTAGCACTAATAGCAATGCACACTTTTGTGGCTGCAAAACAGTTTTGTGTAACAACTGTTCCATATTCCCTACTGCACTGAGAATAGGTGACGCCAGGGGCATTTCTATGCGGTCCTTTAGATCTCGGTCGAGAAGATTAACAGATCTGTGGTCAATCGGAACTAAGGTCTATTCTGATTGGCCTGGATCAACTCACGCATGAACTGCATTCCGTGCGGTCGACACGAACCACAATCGATCACAACTCATTAGAATGATACGATGAGCTTTAAGTACAGGTAGGTGGCTTTGGTAGCAAACTAGGACAGGCAAAAACTGAGGCTTATTGCATGCTCTACCGATGAAAATCATGTTGCTGCCAACTGACTGGCCGAGGCGGAGTTTTGTTTGCACATCAAATAGTTGCTATATGATCGTCGATTTGCTTAAAAATCCAGTGTGTTTTGTGTTGTTACACAAAGCAGAACTGTGAAGAGGGAACTTGGTAGATACCTTGCAAAAAAATATACGTGACACACAATGCAACTTAAAAAAAGTTTACATGACTTATTCATAACATTCCCTGTGTTTATTCTGTTTAACAGGAATAGTGAATGAGACAGGCAGTTATACTGACCGATTATTGGACTTTTCACAACATCCCACTTACGCATCACCATCATTATTGACAGTAGCACCAGATGAGAACAGTGGTCCCTCAGTGCCGTACACTCTGTTTAAATAAAGCCTTATAATGGAGGGAAGAAAGATGTAATACATGCAGGGGGACCTAAGGCTTGCCTAAACAAAACCCGAGGTGCCTACACCTCCAACACCCAGTCAGGCAAACTGGATGTAAACTGACAGCATAAACTTCGATGACATAGGTTAGCCATCATATCGTTCAGTGACACATACAAAGCACAGGGGGGAGTCAATTTAACCTCATTTTGAAAGGCAAGCAGCAGCGACGGCGCTCAAACTTTTCGTAGCATTCTTTATTTTTTCTGCCATGTACACATCTAGGTTTTTGACACTCCGCATTAGGCACGGAGAAAGCACCATATCGCACACATCTTCACTATTTGAGGCTTGATATTAAATATTCTAAAAAAGAACAACAAATTGTTACTTCCGCTTTTTCTGGGAGTTCTTCCTGGCTGACGTACACGGCCACTTGAATAATTTGTTGTCAGGCAACTCAGATTCAATCTTCCGTGTGCCTGAGAAAGTCGATGCAGCCTGTAATTCTTTAGGGAGCATTTAAGTCAGTCTACATTTTGTTTTCCTTCCTTATTTCAGCTCACGACATCATGATTAGATGGATTTTTCACCTAGTTACTCTGTTTGTATTGGAATACTTCCAAGAGGGTTCAGCACTATCAGCAACTCAGTTGCAGGCATTCTGCTCCACACCGAATACCGCATCCATTGTGGGTGGCAGCCATCGTCGTTTGGTGACCGAAGGAGGACGGATCACCCTAACCTGCTGTATGCCCGGTAGTTCCAGTGGGCACGATCACGAACAACTAACGTGGTTCGATCCGCGAGGGAGGGAACTCACCAATCATTTCGCAAATCCGCTACATAAGAATGAGCATGCAACCTATTCCATTCCAGATTTTCGCTCACCTAATCACCTGGTAAGTTTACGCCGCTTTCATGTTAAGACAATTAGAGACAGCATAGCAATCACAAGCATGAGCTCTCAGGAGGTCTTACTGTCACAGAGATTCAATGTGGGATAAAGCCAAGACACTGATTCATCTTTCACTTACTTTCGGTCTTTTAAGTAAACAACTATTCCAGTATATTTTCGGTTTTGCGGGATAGGCATTTTGTTCATATTCACACCACTCTCGTTTGAACGGTCGTCCTCCTGTTCTGGCGTAATTATTCCCTTGAATCCACACCAAAGGGAAGCACTGGACTCGAGTTTCGCTCTTATTAGAGCTCATCAGCAGTGCATATCCAGTGGTCGTGCCAGGATTTGAACCCCGGACGTCTGACATGCGAGGTGAGCGTGTTACCACTACCCCACCAACGCAAGTTGGACGCATCTGAATTTTCACGTATGAACAGGCGAACGTGTTCACGCTTGAACGATGTGATTAATGTGCCCGACTCACCGAACGACGACCCAGTAACTGTCTTGGTTGTGACGACCATGACGGTAAATTGAAGAGTGTAGACAAACGACAATTAGAGGTAAATGATACCTACGTTTGCAGGATCTGTGATGGGCTTCGTGACTGTATCATCTGGTGGACCGAGGACTGGATCGTAGCGGCAACAACGGTCTAACGAGTGTGCATGTTTGAAAGTAAAAGACAACGATATATTTCCTGTCTTTTTTCGCATAAAAATTGGCAAGCGCCTTCTATCCTCAACTAGTTTTAGACCCCCAACTAGAAGTTTGTGGTGGTCGGATTTTTAGTTTTGCAGCCGGATGTAAGAAGCAGCTTGAGAGGGGGTTATAGCTATTGTGCATAGTTTTGAAGGGCAGGGTTTTTTTCCTTTCTTTTTCCTTCGGTACTATATATCTATAAAGTCTAATTGACAGTTACTACCAAAAACAGTTTATTCATTGTTATTCTTACGAAAATTCTGATGGTTTAATCACGAACTACTCTACTACACCAGTTTGACAAAAGCACACGCAAATGTTCAGCAAGACCTGAAACATCAGGCCAGAGGACCGTATCTGCTGAGCCGGAACAAGATTTTCACATGTGATTAACACAAATGGAGGAAACGCTGCCTGCTTAGGTTAGCGCTATTCAAAGCTTTCATTCTCATTCAAACTGATACAAAGCATAGCGGAACACTTAATTTTGGACATGGACTGAGCATTCCGTTGTTCCTCCGTAGGCCAGTTAATTCGACTCTTTCCGTGGTACTCTAGGCATTGTGAAAGTAATGAGCGACGTGCAGAAACAAACCAGCACAAACGGGGAACAAAAAGGTAACTGAAAATGCCGAACGTTCCCCGAACAAATTGCAACCCTTCGAGTGAAATTTTGGTTTGCATTGTAAAGTTAAGCATAGATTGAGTAAGCAGGTTGTAAATCTACGAATGTGTACTAAAGACAATCAGCACTAAGGAAGATAGTGGAGACTTAGTACATCTCCGACAAGAACACTATACCTCTATATACAAAAGCAACAAACTATCGATTTTGACCCTTTCCTGAGTTGTGATACTGTTTAGTAACTTTCCAGTCTGTCGAAGTAAAGTCTTGGAGATCCTTGGATAACGGGACTGGAATACAAGACATGAATCTAGGAAAAGTTTAGATGACGCATCTCTTGGGCACCTCATGTACTGAAAAAAGAGATGGTAAAAAGAGATCTTTAGATTTAAAGTTTTTCATCTATAGACAGAAATCGATTTATACTCACAAGATAAGTATTGTTGACTACTGTAAAAAAGCAACACAGGAAAGTGTGAGTTGATATCTACAAAACCATACTACGTGGTTTTTTGTGCAGTGCAGTATTCAAGAAAATAATGCAACTCTATCAGGTAAACCACACTATGGGTATTTGTTCTGTTGCGTCTGACTAGATCACACATGTGTACGTATATATACCGAAGAAATGTGTCATTAGGTAGACTTACATCATTATACTTATCAATGTATGATTTTGTGTCACTGCGTCATTAGCAGTGAGGATAAAACACGTGGTGCTAATTAGGTCCCTTCGGTTTGCATCTGTCTTAGCTTTAAAATCAATCAAACGTTTTCTGTAAAACTTTAGGTAACGATGCTGGTGATCCAACGTTTTGAGTTGACGGACACTGGTGGGTACACATGTCGCAAAGGGAACATCGAGTCAACCGTCATACCAGCGGTGGTCATGCTTGACCAACGCCCACGACTATTGGCCGACTATAATCCACTGCCACCAAGCAACCCGGAAGATTCTGGGGCAGCAGTCGTAGCTGGTCGTCCGGTATTCGTCGCCCTCGAAGAGGGAAGGCAAGGGGAAATCACGTGTCGCATCAATCAGAACAACCCAGTGGGGGAAGTGCATTTAACCTGGTACTTTCAAGGACGTCAGCTGATTGCACCCGCTTTGGCTCTGAATGGGAAAGAACTAGGTCAGACGCAGCTGTCGTATACTGAACCGAGTTTGAACGACATGTTTAATCCACAGTATTCATCAGTCAACGGAGATCTGGCTCGAGTTGCTAAAACAACGGAATTTCTTCAGCCGAGCAGACGTTACGACATGCTCCATGGTCGCCCTGTCTCGGTGGATCCAGCGGAGTTGGGAATTCGAATATTGGACAACGGACAGGTAACCAAATTTTTGGGTTGCTTTTATCTAGATAGACATACCATTTAAATAGTAGAATTGTTAAAAAAAGCTCCACTACAAGCTTGCGTTTAAGCTTTTCATCCCAAAATAAACACAATCTTGATTGTAATTACCGACCGAAACTTTGATTCATCATTTTGTCAGACGGCAATGAAGACAGCCTGCACAGTCCTGCTGAGGGAAAAGATAATCAATAAACTGGAGTGCTGGGACCATTTAGAGTTGTCTCGCGTAGTCAGAAAGTACACTGACAAATAAGTTGCTTTTTGGCAATCGCTAGATTTTCAATAAAGAGCAGGCAATCCAAAGGTCGTTTCATACCATAGGTGCTTGCTTTCAATTTATTTACTTAAGTTCGGGATTTTTCTTACCTCACGAGAATTTCGACAAGATCAGAAATGTTTGGCGATTTGCTTTCCTTACGGACCATCCCAAGGCCTGCTGGCGGGGTATACCTCGAAGCCAGCTCAGCTGTAACCAAGGCTGCTCTACGCCACCCTCAACGTCATCACCAACCTTGCTGCTGCGTCTGTCCTTCATGCTGGGTTCACCCCCCGCAATGAAGTTTCCTGGTTGTCATGGGAAACGAAAAGTCCCAATGGTCATAAGTCCAAAAAAAAATAGTTTTAGATGCAGTGAGATGTTGAGAAATTAATTTGGCTTTGCTTATAACATCATCTTTGTTAGCTTGTATCGCATGGGTTCTGAAGGCTGTAATTTAACAGCTAGAACGACTACTTTCTGGGATTCCAAGACTCCTAATTTCGCTCGCTGCCCTTCCAAACCTCGTGGTTTGTTTTACAATCGTCATCATCATGCTTTTGTTTTATGAAATACCTTTTGCTCGATTGTGTTTATACTCGTTTATTTGCGTTCCCAAAAGTTGTATACAGTTAACCGGTTAACGAAGCTGAAAACTCACCCATTAGAGTTTTACGGACGCATTTATATTACGAGTTGATTATGCTTCATACCCACCCTTCGTATATTCTGTAAGCACCTAGTAAGCTTATCTTTCTGTGACACCATTACTTTCTCTCAAACTTATCTTCATATGGTCTAACTGATTCAAATCCATTTATTATAGGGGTATAAAAACTTTAAGGGGAAGAAATTCGTTTATTCTGATTTAAACCAGTGTCCTTTAATGAAGGGATTTGACATCAAATTTGTCTAAGCAGATATTATTTGTGTGGCATATCCGAGGAGGGTTCTGCATTTTCAGCATTATTTCACAATTAATCGATTTTTCGAACGAGTTGTCTGTTGCAGTCACTGTCATATTGAATCAGGTTTCTCAGTCAAAATGAAAAACCAGGGTGTTTGATCATCACTGGAGCGTTAAATTGCATGTTACCTCCACCTTTTTGGTTACGTATAGTGTCAAGGCAACAGAATGCACACACTCGCATAAAGGTTTGGAACTAGACGGATAACACACCCGCAATAACTTTTGAGCAGACGTTAGTCGATTGAAAACTCAAAGTTTCCTCCAGCATAATTCTGACACTGGAATGAAACAGATTGGACTTTACAGCTCTCATCATCACGATGAGCCCTCTTTGACAGAAGTACATTCAGCTACAGTCAATCTTATCATATACACAGTATATGGGCAGGGAAAATATCTACAAATAGGTTGGTTACACTCTAATTCCACTGTAACTCTCAGTGTTAGTCAGAGAATTTTCAAATTATCCGAGCTAATGCACCAAGTCCGAGATGAAACCCGTTTGCTTTTTCTAAATTCTGATTTCTTTAAAGTATCGTTTCAAACTCAGTCAGTATTCCACAATGCGGCTAGACTAGACAATGTGGGTAGACTTTTGAGACAAGGCCTCCGGAGGTGGTTTTTTATCCCGTTCGACTCTTCTCATTGTCAGTTTAGCTGGTCCGTTTTTAGAAGTTTCTGAATCCACGGACATCCAGTGAATCGAATACAACACTCACACCATGGGTGCGAAATTCAGATAATCATCAAATAATGTATGTAGCTCTTACGAGAGGCAATTCCGTCAAGGTAATCAAAATGCACAACTGAGCTGTCTGTAAACAACTTTACTGGTGTTTTCGCAACACTACCCCCGAGAAATCGTCTTCAAGAACCAAAATCCTTAACTTTGAAATGACACTATGGCTGATGTTTCAGGGCAGGATCATCCCAGGTCTTCGTCCAATAAATATTACCTGCAGTCTTCGTCGAATTCACTTTTAATGCTTTAGAAGTAAGAAAGTGAACAGCTGTTTATGATTGTCCACTCCAAGCATACTCCCAGTGGTTAGTAATTCGCTGTTTATCGGGCGATACTAGCAAACTAATTGTAGCTTTTGTAACATAATATTGCCAGGCAAGTAACGGACCATTTTTTTGCCTTCTCAAGATAATTTATCAAGCGCTGCTATCTTAAACTCTCTGATAGTTCCTGCGCTAAAGTCACCTCAAAATCTTCACAAGAAGCTCTCCATTCAGTTGTTAGCCTTGACAGCCAAAGAACAAGTACACATGAGGTAACTGCTCAAAGCTCTTCTGTTCGATAGCTTTTGGACAATTGGCTATACAGTCCAGTCTATGACACAGGGGCTATAAAAGACACCATGCGCGGTTTAACCAATTGCTGAGACTGAAATCCTCATGTAATCTCGGGCACTACTGCTTACGCTTATGCAACCGTTCACAGAGGTCTTATTCAAAGTTTAAATATACTGCAAGCACTTTTCACGGGTTCTTCACACTGATTTTTTGGAGAGCAAACGAGCGTATGAGAAAAGGTAAATGTTGTAAAGATTATAGGTAGTGTGAGTATATTTGGGTTTTTTACACGCTATGTGTCACCTGTGTACTTTTTGGAAACCCTGGTGCTGCTGACCTGCCGGTGTTTTTCTGATCACTACTGCATTGAAATCAGAACCTTGGTTGACTGATACTCCATTCGCTTGAAAAGTAGGCGTACTTTTTCGACAAAAGAGCATCCCAAAGGCGAAATGACGTACTTATTCTTCCACTTTGGCGGGAACGTAGACTATGGCTAGATCTTATAGAAATCCGAAAAACTCCAGATACGTTTAAAAAACTGACAGTTATGTTGACGTCATCCGTCCCATATTCGCTACCACGGATAATCGTCGAAACCATTTGTAGTTCTCTTGATGTCCAAGTTTTTAAACCAATTCAAGTTTTTATGTCAGCTGTTGGAGTTTCCGCATACACAAACCTGTTTAACCAATTTATCACATTGTATGGCTTCTTTCAACCGGTCATTTGCACTTATTCTCTTCTTCAATTGTAGAGCGTATAGAAGCATTAAGAGTGAATGTCTATTTTCGAAAGTACCGGTGTCTGTTTTCTTGTTGAGCCACCTTCTGTCCAGCTGATAACTGAACATATGCTTTTTTGTTGAGATTTCGTCCTGTGGGTGAAGCCAACTTTGCTGAAACCCGGAAAGCACAGTGCTTCCAAAAAGTACACAGATGGCATATAGCGTATAAATCACCAAGCGCTTGGGTTTCTGAATAACGCGTGAGCTTAATCTGGCACGTATTCTGCGCTCCAAGTTACTATTTATTACATGTGCCTTCATACGGTACAATCACCATGGTAATGGTGAGAGTATGAACCGGTTCTAAGAAACCATACAGTCATTCTCACTGTCCTCTATATTTTACTGTTAGTTCTCACAACACTACTATTTCAGATTGTTAGTTATCAGAAACCATGATAAAATGACACTGGGAATGTGTGAGTGCTTAGTAACGATGATGTGGCATAAAAAATCTTACAAACTCCATCTTTGCTGAGAGAGAAGTTTGCTATCTATCATTAGGTCACTAGGGAGGTGAATATGACCATATTTCATGCCTGACTGATATCCAGATTGATAAAGGTTACATTTAAAACCCAGGATCATGCACTTGGGATTTTTGGCATTTCAAAACAACTTTGGGTTTTTACATTTGCAAATATATAAGTGTACTTTTTTGAAAATTAAGATGATGCTACAAGCTTCAGAGACAAAAGGAACAGGCACGTTCTTAGGTGAACAAGATAGAGCACAAGGTGATCTTACTAACAAAGAGTTCTACTTCCTGTTGTGTTTTCAACCGCGTAGAACACCAGGTTGACTAAATAACCAAGGCAATCAGATGGCTTTGATTACGCCACGAATTTCGAAGTGTTCTTCGCATTTCCCAGACAATCAGTGCTACCAAAAACCCATACTCAGCTTGTAGTTATGAGTGAGTGAGTGTTTGGTAAGAGAGATTATTGGACGTAAGTATATGGAGGATAGCTAAGTGAACATTGTCTATTTGAATGTGGATGTATGAGTTGCATTCTCCGGTTTAGACTGAGACCGAAAAAATACATCATTACTTTCGACGGTTTCATATGTTATGTGTTCGAAGTTTTTATCTACGAGAACAAGCTAAAAATGAACAGTTTCAATCATGTAGTTTAGAAGTTTATTTGAGGAAGTTGGGCTACATTCAGCTTGTCTACACCTGCATAAAGTTTAGCAAAAAGTAGAAGTCGAGTGTGAAATACGGACCTCCGGTCAGAAACCCATCATCACGATAACATCAGATGCCTTAGCATGTTATCCTTTTTGCATTTATGTTACGAACATTATTTAAAATTCTCACACACAAAGAATCTTCTTATAAACTATTCCATAGACTTTTCTAACGCATAATTTTCTCCGGCTACTGAACACTTTTAGTCCAACCTACAGTTAACCATGGAAGAACGATGAGCAAAGCGTTAATTGTTTTCGCGAGGTACACTCATTCCCAAACCAATTTGGTTTTTGATGGGAGAAGGCTCAAGCAAAACCCAGCTGAATCTCTCATTTCTGATATTCTTTTGGTAATTTCCGCATGAACACCAAAACATTCCACAATGCGCTCTTAAGTGGCATATGCCCGCGTTTTGCCTTAAAAGTGATCTATGACAACCGTATTCCCTGGTGATGTTGACTCAAAATGGAATTTCCATGTGACCGAACGGAGAAATCAAGCGAGAATCATATGATTGACAAGGTGCATCTTGGCTTGTAGGGCACTGGATTTTCCCTCTGGATGCTGGTCGTCAGTTGACTTGTATAAATAACATTTGACGTTTGGTCGAAAAATGAGAGTATTTTGGTCAAAAATAAAAAGGACAAATGCGGAAAAATTCGTGAAATGAGGCAGCTGAGGTCTTGGTAAAATAACTCCAAACATCAGACCGTTACTGTAAAACGGGAGAATCTCATCCTTTAATCGACAGTGCCAGGAAATTTCTGCTTTCGTCAGGCATATTTGAAGTAACAGGCTAGTTCCTTCGCCTTTCCAATGTCATGGCGTGTTCTTATCTACATTGTCTAAGGCCAAACTTGGGACTAGAAAAGATGAAACCGCTCTAGTATGCCTCTGTGCCACGAACTTCTTAAAAACTTCACACATTCCTTGGTACAACACTATTAATGATGGATGCCCCTGAACAGCTCACCGCGGATTTAACCATTTTTGATCCTTGTCGGGTACATGCAGTATACAAAAATCGGTCATATCTAAATACCAAACTGTAAATTTGGATTGCGATGACGTTTATACTATTTTTTTAGCTAAGTGTGCACCACACGCGCTGCTTGTTTTTTCGGTTAGTGTAACGTTTGAGATGTCGAACAATATTTTCGATCACACTACTTATAAGGTCGCTGAAAACTCGTCGGCAGTCATTACCAGTTTAGCTTATCTTTTTAAGGCCGAACAGCTAGGCCTAGTCTCCGACTCCCGATCAGCCTTGCTTGAACACCAAATTGTGCGAAATTGATGAAGTACAAGCATTCGATTGATGTTTCAGCCGGAATTCTACTGGTACGACATATTACAAATCACGATATTCAAGAATACACTTTGACATTTTGAATACCGATATGAAGCTAAACTTGAACGCTACATTTGTTTATCATTCTTCTGGTATCATTATTTACCAGATTATAATTTATTAGTGTAACAGACTGCCTAATATGCGCTTTAAGTTCATTTAAAAACTACGTAAGTTTTAGTTGATGACGTTCTAAGCGAAATATATTATCGCCTTTGTGATTAGTCAAATTTCGTTGGCCTAATTTTTGCACCGACAAAGTTGTCTGTAAACATCATAAAATCAGAAGCAGGACTAGGTTTACAAAGTGTGAAATCCAAACGTGAATTTCCGGTGTCTTCAGCTTGCAAACCAAGTATCGCATGGCTGTTCGATTAACTAGATGTTTTAGAAAATCATTGATCGTTAACTTGCAAGTCCCGTGATAGTCCCGTAGAGTTCTTACAAATTTTAAACGGAAAAAGCAAAATCGTATTACACAGAAACGACCATATTTGCCCCAATCAGCCTAATCCCTACATCTTTCCCACTTAGAAATCTGTCAGACAAAACGATAAACGAACGCTTGTAGTGCTGGTCAAGAGTGCTCAGGATCGTGTGGGGAAATGCAAGTGAAGACAATGATGCGTGCCTAAAAACCATAAATCCGAATGTCGCGATGATTATCTCACGAAAGAAGTGAAGCAGTAAAACTATCTGATAAAACAAAAATCCAAAGATGATCAATTCACAGGGTTTGAGCAAAACCATTGTGTTCAACTATCCATTAAAAAATAGGTAAACTTTGAATTTTCATGCACATCATAAATACAACTTGTGTTACCCTTCCAACAAATCCCCCATAACCACTACAGTGGCCTCACACAAAGAAATAACCAAACTTATTGATAATAGTTGAGGAAAAACTTAGTTGCCCATGTTTTTTATGAACTAAAAGCCTCTGAGATGAACAGAATGGGAGAAATACGGATCATCAACAGGAGTTTTTATACCCAGGAAATAAAATCATTTTAAGGTAGTGGAGATTTAGGTTCTCACGATAAGGATTCAGAACTGTGGGGCTGAATCTACGTTTACGGTATGGTCCTTCTCGACCAGCTTATGTCGTGCACCGTAGAGGTAATGTCGTCACTTGAGCTGCGTTCACGTAGGCGGAACGTTGACGTCTGTTGTATGCTGATCCATTGGTTTATCATATTTTGCAGTGGAAATTTTGTTCTAGTGGACCGAATATTGTTATGGTACTTTTCCGAGTTAAGAAGTCAGTCAAAAATGGGATGCACCCTGACCTCATAACTTCCAGCTCCATTGGCTCGTATCGCTGCGAGCACTGTGAACCTCTCGGAACATTGAAACCCCTTTATTATGTGGGTCTCGTCTGGCTAAAAGAATAGGTAATAAATTTGATGATCAGCCGCTCCTGGCCTGATTTCCAAGCGTTCTAAGACTGGCCGGAAGGTAACTAGTTCGAAACTATCGGAGTTTGTGGGGTGCTGGTCGTTGATGGTTCCCAGTTTAACTTTGTTTCGATGCACAAACCTGTCACGAACGCCTGTTTTGAGGACTTAGATTCCTTAAAAAAATAGTTTTAAACAGATTCTAGTGGACATTTAACCTTCCTTAATCCCATCACACTTTCAAATGACAGCACACTGGTGACAGCGGGAAAGTGGGTGTTGCAGTTGCTTACTACCTGTTGGTCGGCATCAAATTTTCTTCAATTCATCGGTGGATATACCAGGCAAGCTAGCCTTGTAGAACCGTTTGCATTAGGACAAAAAATATCACCCTATTGGTTATTCCCGAGCCCTATTCAAATCTTGAGGACGTAAGTACTTTGTGACATATCTTCTTAGGTTTCTTCTTTTTTGGTCCGTTCCAATTTATCTATAAGTTTTGTCATACTAGGTTTGCTGCTATACCTCCATTTTACTTCTCTGTTTTGTATGTGGCCAAAGCAATTTATGGTTAAGCATGCCTTTATGAACTTCACTTCGGCATCCCTCACCGTGGACAGTTAACTCTTTCGACGTAGGAATCATTATCCTGGATACTATTTCTCCTCACTTGTTTGGCTCGCCAATTATCTTTCGTCGTGTTCCCAGTACACGAGTTCTACATAGCAATGCTGTTTGCTTCTTTCAGTAATTTTGGTGTTCTTCTGGTTGAGTTTTTTCATTTCTTGTTGAGCTTTACATGGATGATCCTCGGAAGTTTCTCTTATCTACGCCTTTTAAATGCCATGCTGAACCCTTATTGTTCCGATAATCTCTTTGCATCCTATGTTGATCATTTCAAGACATCTATTTATGGGTTAGTCCTATCTTACTCTACAATAAACCCGAAACCCAACCTTCTCCAAATGCACAACTCTGGTATCGCTTGTCCTGTAAAATAACTTGTAGAAATTTCAATAACTGTGTTCATACG
Source organism: Clonorchis sinensis (assembly GCA_003604175.2). NCBI lineage: Eukaryota > Metazoa > Platyhelminthes > Trematoda > Opisthorchiida > Opisthorchiidae > Clonorchis > Clonorchis sinensis. The sequence continues at coordinate 20,242,689 of CM030370.1, forward strand.
TATTCTAAGTCTCAAACTGCTTACACTACCTAGGATTAGTTTTCTTCCCGGTGCTTACGGTAAGCCGATCATTTCCACAAACAAGCCGCACCAACTTAGCTCTCTTCACTTTTTACGTGCAAGTATGTATATTACTGCGTGTCTCGCTATTTTGTACCGATCTCCTGTAGTTTTGTCTGATCTATCTACGAAGAACCCTTGACTACCTAAACAATGCCTCAAGCTCTTTCCTCCTGGAGAATGTTGCTGCCATTTCCACACTCATTTGCCCTGTCCTCCGACTAATTCTTGACACCTGTCCACAATGCCGCCCCTGAACTCAGAAACAAGTACCTCCGTCTGCATTCAAGTCTATAATGAGTACAGTTTTACGGGAGTACAAGAAATAACCCACGAGCCTTTTGTGATTCCAGAAGCAACGACGTCAAGAGATATTTTGAGATATCCAGGAAAAATGCAGTGTGAACACAAGCGAACACGAATAACTTCTTTTGCGCATATCAGTGGTATTCTCAAACCGACTCACTGTTACAAATGCTATAGAGATGGGAACCCGCAAACGCAGCATAGTTAAAATGCAGTGCGGCAAACACGAAAACTAGTTAGGAAAACGGTGGGAAAGCTGCGCACCAAATTTCATAAATATCACAACGCCATAATACCAAATTGTCCGTCGAGAAGAGCATCAACCGAAGTAACTCAACGCAAAGGTATAAGCTGAGAAATTCTGACAAGCAAGCGTACTGATACGGATTTAGTACATCACCATGGAGTACAAGGGAAATTCCTAAATGAAATACCAAGAGGTTTACAAAAATCAAACCCAAGCTAAGAATAAATTGGGTCGGAAGCGGCTGACAAATTCATTTGTCTTTATTAATAACCTAACCAACAACGAATCAAAAGACCACACGGATTAGTGCGAGAGCTCGGACAACCCAGCAAGTAAAGCTAGACAGTGAACAGAAAACACAAGAAAGCTAAACAAATGAGCTGGTTTTATCACATAATGCATTTAAGGTGTGGGAATCAATAACAAAAATCGTAAAGTATTAGTAAGGCTACTGATATCCAGTGGAACAACCGTGTGTGTCAGTGTTATATCTGACACATCGAAGATCTTAACTAAACCATTTACCGCAATCTTAGCAAATATCTTTCCAACTAAACTTGAGGGAATGATGGTTCAGATTTAAAAAAAATTCCCTATCTTCAAAAAGGGTACGCGGACCCTGTGCGAAAACCAGAGTGGCATCAGCCTGTTAGCTGTGGCATCGAAGGTGCTCTCTGGTCTTATCCCTTAAGGTTGACTGAACAAAGGGAGAGACAGATCCGCGAAAACTAAGCTCTGTCCCATCCTTCAAGAGGATGCATCGATCATATCTTCATCCTCCGACAGATTCTGGAACAGCGACACCGCTTCCAGACTGCTTGTTAACCGAGAACCTGATTAACGATGAAGAATATCCAAAATAATCATAAATTTGTTGAAAACTCTATGAAAGCTCACAGTTCGTTTCGCCATTCTTGGGACTCGAATATCATACCAACCAAAACACGAGTTAGTCTTTATACAGTACATGCAATTGGCGAATATCATAAACCAGAGATTCAGCTGAGTCTTACCTTTGAAACAATCTGGTATGCAATGGAGTGTAGTTGAAGAAGATATAGCTTCCTGAACTACAATCAAACCGCCTTGCAGACTGCACAAAATGGCGCACACTGCAAAAAACATATAATTCTGATGGGCCGAAAACTCCATAGGTTCTTCTATTGCGTTCACATCAATGAACGTACGCAAGGAAGCACAAGCACAAATTGGGGATTACTGTGATGAGCAGCTCTGAAGTTGGAAGTGGCCGAAGCTTGGGCTGACTCTTTCACCGAACCTCATTTATTGTTTAGTGATTTTGATAAGCGCGGCTGTTTTAAGTATGTTGAAACATGCAGCCTCCGATTGAAAATCTCTCCCGGTACATATAGCTCTGCAATTCAGGCAAATGTTCAACATGAAAGTCCATGCATGCGTTGGAAAACACCCAAACTTAAGATATGGTTTTTATTAACTGATCAGTTAACAAGGACAGATAATGATTGCAGAGTGGGGGTCGTCAGAACTAAGCTTTTCTTACCTTTCTTGCTAGTGGACCAGAATAAATTGTTCGTCAGCTGTTCACCTGCATCCGATTTGTGTATTATTCTTTGCTCAGTGACCACCGGCCTGTGATTGACGTCGTCAGTTAGTTCCATTTGTTCAGCCCGGATTAAGAATTTTGTTCAAATTTCCTCCCTTCAGTTGCTCACTGGTTCCAATTTGTTCCTCAAAATTGACTGCAACGTCTTTCAACGTTCACAAATTCAGACTGCCGCAGCTTTTCCTGTCACTCAAATTTCTTCTCATTTGAAATTAGTCTCGCATGTGGAATACTGTTCCAAGTAATGGCTGTCAAAAAGGAATTCTCGTCAAAAACCGGAGTCCACATCTGAAGAGCTATTTGGTCCAGATATTGGACACTCCAGAAACAGATAATTGCAGTTTAGAACTAATCTAACGGTTCAGCATAGTGACGTTTCCGGCATAGCAGACCGACTGGCCGTGATGTGACGCATCTGATCTCCGATGATGCCGTGATTGAATTCAGACGTTACCATATGTCAGATGAGGAGAGTGATGCTGTTTACCTACCTAGGGCTAGTAGTCTTCCAGAACGCAGGGTTCAAACAAAACAGCTTGCTCTAAGAAACCGCAATTTTTATCACCATCTTCTTAATATTATCACAAGTCTTCTTTAATTTTAGGCCTAAGCTGCGTATCGCTGGTCGGTTTCGGAAAATGACTTGACTGTCGGCTATGGCTGCAATTTTAGCTATTAACAGTGCGTTGAGCGTGAGTGCACCAACGGGTGGGTTGGTCGCAAATTTGATGAGCGATCTTTTGCCCCAGCAGCTTGTTTGGAATCGCTGGTAAAAGTATCAGATAAATAAATGCAAACTATAGAGTAAACTTTAGTAAACAAGAGGATCTTGGACTGACTGACCATTGCATTTGTTGAGTTGGCAACTTTGCGGTGGAAATGCATATAAATACATATATACTTGAGTTGCCAATCAACAACGAATCACATTAACCACATATCAGTGAAAATAGGTTAGGGGATATTAATTTCTTTTTATTTATGTGGAAACCTACGGAATCTGGATTGTTTTAGTAAACGGAGTCTGCCCTTAACATTAATGTCTTACAATCTTTGCTCCGGTTTGTGGCGAGTGATTGGTTGAACTGCTGCTCTGGTCTGCGACCTTTCCGTTGGACCCAGCACCAGCTATAACTTTTCGGTAGTGATTTGTCTTCCGTGTGTTCAGCTGCATAATACAAACCAGCATGACGGGTTAATTCCAATAACTAACTCATTCCAAAATCACGTGCACTGGTTGGGAAGCTGCGTAGAAATCTGAGTTCTCCTTCCGCTTGGATAAATTCACTCCCTACATTGGCAGACTTCAGATAGGTTCTAATGCGCAGCAGGATGTAAACGACAACCTGTCGTCGATGGATAACAGAGTAGTACAGTGAAACTGTCTGTCAGTTGTCTGCTTGCTAGTGAACTATAGTGCAAAATAAAATATGAAATAAATTTTGATAGTCCATTTTGTATCTATAGACATTGCTTTTTTGCTGAGCTACGCAATCAGACTAGAAACGCTGGAGCACCAGTCGAGGTGATATTGCTTCATTTCTGTGTGGCGTGGTGGACGGTAAACATGTGACATTCATTCGTCGCATATGGCTTTTGTTTGAAGGTCATTTCAATTCGGACCAAGCTTTGTGCACCGTATGATGGGTTTTCAATGCATTAATATTCAACAGTTTCACATGTAAACAATAAGAAAGTTTGACGTGCTTTAAAATTTCTAAAATGTCAGTCAATAGAAATTTTACACTAGCGAACGAAATGCGACAGTAAGACCAGCTAGAAAACACCCAAGTGAGGTATAAAAACCACTACAAATTGGCGGTTATGTGTATGCACACTCAGTGATTGTATGAGATAGAGGTGACCTTGATGAATGACTGGTAGTGCGAAACACAGAGGTCTCATTCACCATATGGAAAGCAAGACGTCCACTACAAGTTTTTAGTTATGGGAGGCCATTTTAGGTTGGTGGGCAGGATCATATCCAAATATTTCTTCATAGTGATCCTGGATGGAGAAACCTTCAAAACGGCAAAGCTTATGGCTGCAGATTTGCTCCAGATAAGTAATGGCAAGTGGTCAGTAGATGCCGGAAATGACAAGTCCCACTGGCTTGGGGTGGTAAGTTTTCGGACATGCACCGAAACAGAGATATTACAAAAGAAAAGTTAGGGTCTTTGATCGATGTTTGAACCCTTAACTTCTTACCTAACTTGATATCGTCAGGATGCCCAGAGTCAGAGTTCCCTCGGCAAGCGAGAGGTCGCAGATCCTGGAATTCCTTATAAACCCCAATGGCAAAGTTAACTCCTCAGTGATTGTGATTACCCTAATTTGGTAGACCCTGAAAGTATTCGTCTGGGACAAAACGTTTTGCTGAACAATTTAAAACCGCTGTTGTGGATTCAAGCCGATTTCTACTCACCTTCCGATGCTGCTACCTAGAAGGAACAAGTCAGTTTGCAGTGGTTTCACCGCATACTTGTCCGCGGAGAGTGAAGTGCGGGTCGGGTCTCGACCAAGCTACTAATTTCGGCGTTGAATACAATTGGAAACTTATTGGTATGGGTTAGAACCTAATATGGCGCTGCCACCCACCCAGAAAGGTGCATCGGAAAGAAAAAAGGGTGTTTCGAGAGGGAGCATGGCCTGCTTGTGCTCGTGGAAATGTTTTGGGTATGCATCTTCTAACAAAAATAGGAGAGATGAAGCTAGTCGGCATGAAGTTGATCTTGCCAATCAACACAACGAAATGTTGTACACAAAAACCGCTGCCGCCGAATCAGTGCTGGATCACTTTGAGTCTATTTGGAGCATCTGCAGCTCTTTGGTGTCAACCCATGTACTCCCCTCTTCCCAAGGTACGCAAGCACTACCGTTTCGTATGTGGGCAAGAGGGAGCCTTTTGAAGGTCCTCTTTGTCAGATCAACAAAGACATGGTCAGGCTGGATGGAAACCTTGACAGTTTACCGATAATGCCACAGTCACTCCGTTATTTCAGTCAGGTTAAATTGGAGTTCATACAACTGGGCACAACATCTAGCCATTCATGAAACCGGGCTATCGAATCGCATCCCAAATACCCTGGGGAAATCGTCTGGTACAAAAGTGTTCAAAGAATTTTTGCCAAGATAATTTGCTCCTGCTGAATCTAGGCCACCACTCGGACGTATTTTCCGACCGGAGTAAGCGCGGAAATGTTTCCCCTTTCAGTCAAGCGCCTTCTGGAATGCGGCTTTCCATGTGACTTTTGCAAACACAAACATTCGATTTTATACAACGACGTAGTGATGCAAAAATCTTCGATCTTATATCGAGCGTACAGTCGTAAAATATGCCGATTTTAGTTAATACTTTTGAAGTATATCCTCTGAAAGAAAAAAATTGGGAGAAGAAGGCGCCAGCTAAATTCAAACCATATGGAATCGAAACAATTCAGAATGTCCGGAAAGTGACTGTTGGATGGCACCAGAAGTAAAGTTGAAACAGAGGTGTACCGGGCAGTAAATTCTCTCCATTTATCGATTAGCCTGCTCGCAACCAACATTATCCCACTTAAGTGCCGTCAACCGCGGATAGATAAAACAGCGACCCAGAAACCGGCAGATCCATGTTCCAGTCAATGAAAATAAATATTACGTCGTATTTAACGTACAACAGTGTAATCACGTTAATTTGATACGTCCATTCATATTTATGTGGAAACAAATAGTACCCATCTAGTCAAAAACAGGCGCGTACAAACAGAGCCTTTATTTGCCCATGAAGCTCTGCTTCCAATATTTTGCCCGGAAGTACCAAGGTCATGCAATTCATACAAATGCATACCTACACACTGTTTGTCAGCTGGGGTGGAAGTAAGTAATTTATATCAGGAATGAGGAAACGTTTTTTGGTCTGACGTAGGAAGCCCATCAAACTTGAACTATGATGCATATTCCTCGTCTTAAACTATGTAAAAATGACTTGTCTCTGTTATTTTTACTTCCGCATATCCCAGATCTTGCAGATGGATCGAGTTGACTCTCGACATTCGGGGATTTATCTTTGTAAAGCTGAAGCGCCGAATCCTACATGGTCTATGGAGACTAGTATCCAAGATCCACCGTCTTCTGAAAGTGGAGCAATTGAGTCCCCGGTACTGGTGCAACTACAAGCGATACGCGGCATCGTTTTCACTCCACCTCGTATGTTACCTGGAAGTCCAAAAGAAGTCCCAGTACCACAGACTCATGACCAACAGCAGTATGCTTTTAAGAAAAGAGCTGTTCGGAGTGAAACCGGTCATTCAACATTTACCGAAACTCCACGGTTCTATATGCAGTCTCGTGCAAACTCATTTGGAAAACCCCAGCAAATCTCAGGAACCCAGTTTGGAAAGGTACGACCAGTAACACTGGAAGGTGGTCAATTGGTTCTTGAATGTCAGGCTAGGGGGAAACCAAGTCCACAATTGTTATGGTATCGTGGTGGAATGGGTACAAATATCCTCACTGATTCCAAAGCTTTTACTTTTGATCAACGAATCAGGGAGGCTTTGCAACACTTGACTTTGGAGGAGGTACAACCTCAGTTGGGAATAATGATTGCTCAAGGTGATCGTCTTCTACCGTCGATTGCTGGACCAGGTATGGAAAAATATTCTACACGCAATCCCATGCTATCTCCGATGCCGGGTGATATGAATACTGGACAGCTGAAACAAAACCAGTTGGACCGATTTGAGCTTGCTGTCAATGTGCGAAAAGACGATACTGGAGATCCTGTGATTACCGTGTCACGCCTCACGATACACGAATTGCGTCCATCGGATGCTACCCGGTACACATGTTTGGCCGTGCTGGACCTCAGCCATTTTGGAGGAAGTGGCAACTACACGGATGTTGGAAGGTAAAAGGATACGTTAATTTTTTTCAATGACACAAGTTAATCGTAATCACTCACGGAGATGTTCTTTTCGTGTGATTTCGTTTGACGATAGTTGAAAAGTTACGTGGAATTAAAAAGCACGTAGTATTAAAAGTTGACTAGTCTGTTACTAATGCGGTGGATTTTGTGCCAGTGAGAAAGGCGAGCAAGTACGAAGTGGGGAGACTCTTTACTAAAAACCCGTTTATATTACCAGAAATTTAATTCGGATATATCGACAGGGTTTTGTAACCTAGAACCTAATATAACAAATACCTCCTGCTTGTTTCTTTCACTTTGAAAGCCTTATTGATTGACTGACCTTTAAATAGGTTTTGTCTGATAAAAGCACACAGCTTGGTGCGGGTGATTTTGTAATTTGATGAAAACTGGTCGTGAACGTGCTACAGCACCATCGCAATGCCCGAGATTCACACTAACGTTGACGCTAAAATCTTGAGGTCGACAGAAGACTTACATTGCAAAGTCGATGAGCCGTGGTATCCTATAAGCCCAAATTTCCACACCATGGCAGAAGTCACTGAAACATTAGACTATCAAAATTGTCTAGTTTCTAAATTCCGTCTGACAGTGGTTAAGGCCTGGAGCGCTCCTGGGGGCGTGACACATGTGCACTCAAAATTCCGGTTAACAAAACAGGGATTTCAGAATTACACGCATCGACATGCAAGGTTTGCAAGTGTTGCTTGAACTGATACAGTCTGCAATTAAAGCGTAGAGCTGTGCATATCTGTTAAAGAGGGGACTTTCGATAGACTTATTGAACAAGATTTCTACTGCTCATAAACGTTCAAGCTCCATAAAAGCTTCCAGCTAGAATACGGGCTCCTGACGCCTAGGATCAACGAGCACGTGTCCAAATGCCCTCCAACAGTTTCAATACATCACGCGTTTTAACGAGCAGAGTTTTTGATCCTTCATATATTTCCTCCCTACATTATTTAATTGTGAACATGAGCGACAAATCCCACCAGCTAGATTTGGCCCTTATCCAAAAGTGTCACTCTGAGACCGGATCGTCAGTGTGAATTGAGCGAATGAAGGAAGGCGCCGGCAGACACTATTCTACTTAATGTCGTTGGCCTGGATGCCTGCAGACAGTTGTAAGTTTTGCATAACTGTTAAGTTCGGAGAATGGTGGAACATCTGTGCAGTCCAGTTGTACGGCACTGCTCTGCTCTACAGTCTACAGTGACATCACCTGCATGATGAGTGCTTATCTGAAACCATAACAGATAGCAACATTCTCCCTGCAATTTCATGTAACCAAACACGTCACGTGTTATAGTTAAAGTATAAGAGACAGAAGAATCCTCCAAACCTGTTGCACGAAATACCTAAAGCGTTGGATTTTACTGAGATAATTGATTAGAAGAGCAAAATGACAGTTCCTGCAACCTTAACAGTTCATCTGTTTTCGTCGATTGCGGATGCAAAAGATGCAACGTTTACCGGGCGGGCTTTGTCAACAAATGGTAAACGAGAACGGTTTTACAGACGACTTGGTGTAGGCAAGGCAAATTTCAGGGTACGCCTGCTTTTGTAGTCAATATTTTTAAGAGTAAAAGATTGAGCGTGTTTTACGGATTGAAATCGCATCAATGAACGCCGGGAATTTGCCCACTTTGGATTAAGTAACGTAATCGAGAATGGTTTGAGCGGATCACAACTCTGTCATGCCGTCGAGCAGCACTGGGAGCGCGTGGTTTTTTGTATGTGTGAACCTGGCTGGCTTGCTCCGACTAATTATTGTGGAAGACAATTGGGCACTTCTTGAGAAAGGTGAGTCTCTCGCAAAAACCAAATTGATTTGCAGATGAGTGTATTTCTTGAAAAAGAAGGTGATTATTCGTTCAGCAGACGTAATTATCATCCCAGTTGAGGGTGACTTAGAAGATAACGCGTGAGTCAGAGAGCAGAGATGAACTCCAACAGCCAACACGAGGTCCTCTTGGTTGGTGGCACTGGTGGTTTAAGTGTGCAGCTGGTTGAGCTTGATTCAAGGTTGGCCCAACATCTAGGAGACTGCTTGTTGATAGGCTCATTTTGAGACAGCGAATGCCAAAAGCACACTTTTGAGTCCGTGTATTTTGACTTTCTTGACTGCTTAGCATTATTCTGTAGTATAATGGGACTCCTGACATTATTGAGAGTTTCCCTTAGAAAACATCCTTCCTTTTGCGAGCCCATCGCCCATAACCATTGCAAATGTTACGCTTTATTACGGCCAGAAATGTGTGAGCAAGAAACTAACTGGGAAGGGCATACTAGTGTGACCTTCGAAGCAAATGTTACGCACTTGGAGGTTCAGAATCCAGCGTTTAGTGAGACGGTCCTGATCAAACCTAGACAGTCAGAATTTCCGGCCATGAATTTAATGGTACTAAACTCATACTGACCGAGAACAATGGCCGTCGCTTGTCCTACAAATTTCTCTTTCATCCATAACCGTATAGATTGTTTCCAGCAATCTGTTGGACCACGTTGAGTTACGCGCAAAACCCCAAAAGCCAAAGCGTTCAAATGGAGGTTTATCTACAAATGCGGTACTGTAAAAAACAATAATAAAATAATAAAACTTTACAGACCTCAAATCGTGGGACCAAGCCGGCTTCTATACACCGGTTTAGGAACTGCTAATTCCTAAAGGATCCGAAAGTCCACACCGACTCGAAGGCACGTGTCAACAAGATAACGAAAACACGTGTTGACTTAAACAACACGTGCAATGACAAGGTCAAAGAACGGTTTTACCTTCAGGTCAAAAACAAGAAAGTTGGTATAGGCGCAAAGGCGGAATAAAAAAAACTGGGAATACCGTTGTACAAAATAAGGATAGAAGAAAAGAATCAACAAACCGAAGGAAGCATATGAAACATTATGGGCCCGTATTTCATTTATTATTGCTCCTCTCACGGCTCCACATGACTCCTACACCTCTGAATAGAGTCGAAGCAAGAAAACACAAGTAACATGACTCTCCAGTGACTTATACCGGTCCAAAACATAGTTGAAAGATGCACACTGTAAAGGTTGGCTCACAAATAACACAAGATCCAGTAGGAAAATCTATCACCGTCGTGGAATTATGGTAGCCAATAAACCCACGGAGCATCCAGTTTCCCATTAAAAGAGCTAGTCAGAAACGTGGGAGTCTCCGAGGATGATAATCCTTCGTGGTAACACAATTTCTATGGTGGTCAGTTGGTTTGTTATGAAGATCTATGCTGTCCGCAGCAAAACATTTAATGCATTCCTCATTTACCTAAAGCCCATTCGAAATAACTTAGGAAACCACCATATTAGTGTGTGTCGTGTGTGATTTGCAGTAGGGCCAACATTGAATTGAATATTTTCAGATTTCTCTTCTGCATAACTTAGCCATGACACATACCACTTTCAACCACTTGCAGAAAACGGAATACTAACTATTATCATTAAGACTGCATCTTCGTCGTCATGACTTAGTTCGCGTTAGTAATGAGACCGCCAGATTAACCATCGCTTGCTCTACTATGAGAGTAGCAGTACAAAATACCTAGAAGACGAATCAACTATCTGTTATTAGGGAACAATTACTAATCACACTGGTAACGAAGTCCACTGAGGACAAGCCGTTTTAGATGAATCATTTCAATGTATACATCCGTGGGCGACAGCAAAACAAACCAGGGAGCCAAATTGGCTTTTTGCATACCCACTGACATAAATATGGCCGTTTACAGCATCGGCCAGTGTGTTGAAACCCGCTTTCACCGCTATTCTAAATAACACAGATAGAAATTTGGAAGACAGGCCTGGGGATAAGTGCGTACTGCGTATAGTGGGCAATTAAGCCCTTCGTACAACAGGACTGACGACACAAACGGCGTACGAAACCGTAGGAAATACATCACGTCGTGCAAGACAGTATAAGAAACACATGACAAGTACTATCAGACTGTAATGATTCGTAGGGCTATAGAAGCTGTGGATAGAATGTCAGTTAGGTGGTAAGTCGGGACAACTAATCAAACTCACCAATTAGGGAGAACGGTACACAGGAGAGAACAACAAATGGAAAGGTTCCATTAGGGCCCCAGACAATGAGAAGACAAATATAAGCAGTTCCTAATGAAAGGAAGCATACTAAACAGACAAAACAAGGAGCAGAAAGCAGACGAACACCACGTAAATTTGGTCCAGATTGTGCCTTATTCCGTGTATCATCACAGTGCAAAATGCACTTAAGCTCTGCTACAGCTAGGTACAAAGGAAGAAGGTCAACAGAGAACGAACAGAGAACTAGATGAGGAAGTAATTTCCTGGTTATACATCCGGCAATATAAGTTGGACTAGTTCCATTCGCACGCAGACTAACTAGAAAGGGACACAAACAAGTAATTTTCTGGTTATACTTCTGGCGATATAGGTTGGACTATAAAACCAGATTGTTTGTTGCATGCGCACGCAGACTAACTAGAAAGGGACACAAAAGTAAGGAATACACAGTGAGCTGATTATGATGACTTCAGGACGCAAAATTCCGACCGTCTTTTCTATAAATTATTAAGTGGGGTCCACGTAAGAAGCACCGTTGTGAATACATAGGAGTTGGACCAACTCCCTGTATCCATAGTGAACAGAATTTGTGACCGTCTTTTTTCATGTGGAGAAACAATAAGCGGTTTTGTTTCAACGTATTACAAATCCCATCACTATCGTTGCATATTGTATCAGGTGAGACATTTCCGGCCAAGGTGCGTTTTCTCCTACGCCTTAAGAAAACACAGAGCTCTCTTAACGTATTTTTGGTTCTCGTCTACTTTTTTATTAGTTGAATACTTTATATTTGCACGATACTAGTCTTTGCTGATGTTGATGAATGCCACGCGAATACTCCTCCTGTTCTTTAATTCAGTGTCTTTCCAGATGTAGTACTCCGTCCGAGATTTATTAAATCAGGCACGCAACTGCAAGCTAACGGATTTCCCGGTCAAAACGCCACTTTAGCCTGTGAGGCCTTCGGGGGTCTGTCAAATCCACAAGGATTACGGTTACGTCTTCTGCGAGGAAATGCGGTACCAGAGTTGATCAACCTGCTAACGGGCTCGAAACAAATCAAGCAAGATCGCTCATCAGAAGGCTACGCTACAGATATGGCACCGGGACTGCCAAAACCTGGAGCCGAATCAACTGACTCGGTTCGGTTCAGACCTGGTCCGACTGCGCAACGAGATTCGTTGTTCAGAAATGCAGATATTCCAGGTGGAGCTTACATGCCAAAGCATGATTACACAGCTATGTTCGGGAATGATTCGCTGGAATTAGTCCTGCCGGGCATAGATCCCAGGTATCACCTATCCTTGACACCAGATCCACGTAATCCGTACATGAGTTCACTGCGTCTACATGTATACGGTGAGTTCAGTCCCTATTTGACTCACCCCAAATAAGCATGTCATACTCTATCCACGTTTCCCATGCTTTCTTCTGTTAAGCCAAAGGAGTACTGGTGAAGAGAGTAAGTGGTTAACCTAGTCATCATACACGTCTAAAAAAGACGATGAAAATTAACGCTCGCAACGATCTCAAAAATCTATCACTCATAGGACCCAGTGAAGTAGAACGTATTTCCTGTACATAGAGACACAAAATTGAGAACGAAGTGAAGGCCTTCGTAATGGACTACTGATAAGGTTGCTGAAAACTCTTCGACACCCTACGACCGGTTTCGCCCTTCTTGGGGCTCATCAGGTGAGTCTCTCGCAAAAACCAAATTGATTTGCAGATGAGTGTATTTCTCGAAAAAGAAGTGAAGGCCTGTTTTTGTTGCATGAATTCGTGTTAGACAAATAGCTGGGGATGTAATCTTTGAACAGACGTATGTTGTTTATAGTTGTTCGGTGTTCAGCCGAAACCATGGTTGGACTGCGCGTCGTTGGTAACAGAAAATCTGCTGCTAAATGCACCGTGTTACATTGCAACGGGACGATGTTGTCGCTTTGCGAAAAATGGCTGAGTATGTTAACGCTTCACGAATCTCGGATAGATGTTGGTCACTTATTTTACCGCGCTTCTCTGTAAGGTGTTATGCTGAACACTGTCCAGCCAAACCACTACAATATTGCCGTATTTCTGATTTTCCCCCGGACAAGCGACTACCATTTGAAGGTTCGTATATGCTATGCCAATGACTAGGGATAGATTTCATTAAAATTTGCTTGCAAGGTACCTGGTTTACCACCATGGCCCCTTGGGCGGTAATAGTAGGCAACGTCATCATCTGCCAGGTTCTCATAGGAGCATTCTTGGCCATACGGGAATCCTCAACACAGCATCCAGTTCATTTAACTTTACTGGACGTCGTCCGTTCTTCATGAAGCTGAATCTTGGCAAGAACTGTTGAGTACGTTGAACGGTCCCCGGTCAGAAACGCTCCCGCAGACTGCATCTGCTATCCTTATGAGTGCCAACACACAAAATAGATTAAGACAAGTACACCTTTGTGAAAGCCATTTGGGGAATGCACGAGGATCCCGAACCTAATGAAAAGGAGCCTAAAATAAATGGCCAACAGTCTGCCTCACCGGATAGTGTGGTTGATGATGTCATTCTTCAAAGAGCCCTCAACTTACAGCAGGCCAACTACAAGGCTAATTCCACTGCGTTTGTACATAAACAATACAGTACTCAACAAAGTGTTAGACGTAGGGGACAAAAGCTATCACGTCCGTACCGAGACAGAATTTTGACGTTAAAAATTCCTATCAAAGAACACCCAGACCCAAAATATGCATGAAAGAAGAGTACAGATTCGGCCTTCCATTTGAAGTCTTCAATGGCTGACTAATTCAATTTTTCGGATGGAATATGCAAATTCTACGAAAAATATATTACCCGGTGGCTTTAGAGCAACCTAATCATACACGTAACTAACTTCATATGGACAATACCTGCTTGCACTGCTGGTGATAGACCAACGGCGACCGACCGCTTAGTGTTTGGCTTCCGATTTAGACCATCATTCTATTAAAGCATGATATGTAGGTGCATTTTTCCCCATCATATTACCGTATTCCTCACCAGCAGACCATGGAATATTGAACAAATGTTGCCTAGACTTCCGCCGATAAGAGAATTCACGTTGCACACCTCGAGGTCATTGAACCCAGCTTTTCGTAAACTAAATCCCGACCACTTATTTTTTTTTAATCTGAACACGTGTTCTATAACTGTTTGGGCAAACAAGTTGATCTTCCTGGGGATACCGATTGATCAAAAAATGAAACTGATGAAGGGTTGGTGGGAGCTGGTGACACCATCTTCACGTAGGCCTACGAATAAGATTTTACCTTCAGATTAGTTCACTGATGCAGGCAAATCAAAAGCGTTCTGTATTAGTCTAGTTGCCCTAACTAATGCCTTAAGTTTGTCACCATGAAACGTTTTCGTACATCCTCACTTCTTATGGCAGTAGAGTTGAGTGAACAACCGAATCTCTCATTTTTGTGCCAGTTCGAATGATTGACGGAATGTCGGCATTTATTGGAAGCGGTCCATTTTGACGCCTTTTGAGAAACAGAACTGAATCCAGCGTGGCGCCCAAATACCAATTGTGTGCAACAAAGGGCTGGTTCTATTTGAACTGCATAGAAAATGCATGAGTGGCAGGTAATGAAGTTTGTTGTTCCAGCATCGTTTTTCTGGGGAAGAAACGCCAACTCCTCTCACACTATCAACAAACTAAGAGTAGCTCGGAAGGGAAAACAATTCAGAAGTTTTGTGAGCCTTACGTATGATCATCCGAGAAGCCACGCAGCCATACGAAGTATAAAACCTCGATTAAAGGAAGAATGACCCTATGCCTTAAGTGCGAGTTAATCAAACTGCCGGTCAGCCACTGGTGGCCGAACTGTGTTAGCCTCAATATCAACCTGGTGCGCTCGGATCTCCCCGGAAATTAGTGAAGTATGCAGCGATGACGCACCATACAAAGTTGAAACAGCTGTGACTTGTGCTTCTATCTTCTAAAGTATGTCAGTACGAGCTCTCCATCGAAATGACAGTCACCTGTAATCAAAACAAGCAACTGCAGTGTTTGGGCACTCATTCAGCTGCATACCATTTCCAAATCTTCGGTATGTGGGTGGATGGAGATTTATGCCCAAAGCTAATATAAAATATACAGTGATTAGACAGTTACTTAGTTAGACAGGTTTCGATCTGCTCCAGAAACCATCCTTTCAAACTGGACAAAATGCACCAAACATGGTCCGACTACCAAAGACGAACGCTTCGTGTAGGCATATCCGAAGCAACTGGAAAAGTCCACTTTAAAGAACGAATACTCTTTCCAAGCTCGCCGCATTATGTTACTCTTAACAAATGAAAAAGAATTTGGTATGCTAACGAGAACCAGGTGAAACTACGGCTACGGATTTTGGCTGGTTGAATTTGAGCTACTGTCTGTACGATGCAGGTGGTACGTGTATGAGAAGCTTGGGTGAATGGACTTTGTCGTCAGTCCGATAATCTGGCAGAAGTGCTGGTCAGATCAGGAGTAAACAAAGCGGGATTAAGACGGTACCAAATAAACCAGACACCCTGACTACGCATGTGGTTCTAAAGGAAAGTATCTGTTTACCCGTCGATGAGACATCGTGATTGCATTTGCAATTAGAATTGGCGGATTGAGAGTGACAGGTAAAGTGGAGATAAAGTTTAGTGACAAATGTTGTACCGATTCATACACAGATAGATTGATCATAAACTTTCCTATAAGCGTACGTTGGAAGGAAAAGCACAGTGGCTTACTAAGAAAAATGCAGTGAAGCCGTTTCCACGGGTTTCAGATTTTCATGTTAGTAGTGGTCAGCAACGCGATAATGGTCTTCCCGCCTTGATAAGGAGTCTTCTAGAGTTGTTACTAATCACATTTGTAAACGAGTTTTAATGCTCACAAAGCTGACCTCTTTCTCTCAATCACTGAGGTGGAAGCGCCTGCCTCCGAAATTTGCTGACCACTCTTTCCGCTTGTGAACCAGTTTCCTAGGATTACGTTTGGATACTTTTCCGTCAATCCTGCTGATTTACTTACAGACGCAGTGATTGATGACGTTAGAAAGTCTTGGAAAAAAGTTCCGTCAATCAAACAGAAATGAATATTTAAAATACTTGAACTGTTTGAGCACAACAGCGACGACCAACAGTCGACCCTGGCGGTGCCTTAGTTCGTTCGTGTACATATACCTGGGAAAAGAGTAACGTCTCTGAGGTTTGTAAACATGTGCCACACCTTTTATTCTCAGTCTTCTGGTTGTGTAGGCGTTTAAAACGAAGTTTTCACAGAACTGGGGAGAGTTCGGCAGAACTCCACTTCTTTATGAAGTGAATTTTGTGAAATACCGACTTGGGTGACGAAAACTTTTCAAAAATTATTCATCATTACTTTGACTGTAGGCTCCGCGAGCAAATGGTTCACTTTCCCAAATAACTGCTTAGTTGGTGTGAGAAACGCTATCTCATCTTTTTAATGTCACCAACAAATCAATGGGTTTCTCAACAGAGCGAGAAATATTCGTTACCGAGAGACGAGAAAATAGGCAAAACGGTTACGTTAACCCTCTTGCTGGCGAATTCATGAAATTAGCTTTCGACTAGGCGTCAATTACAAGATTCCCTAAAACAAAGTCAGACTGGAAAATTAAGTTAAAATTATGATAAAGCCCGACTTGTCACAACTTTTGTGCTGTAATGGTGCGTACACCACTTGTCAACTGTATTGAAAGTGACGAATTTCTGTAAATGCCCACCGGTTCGCTTTCAGTGTTGCTAACAGGTGGCTATGGATTGCAGATTCCTAGATGCTGAGTAGTCAAAATCACTGCCTGGCGCAATAATATATCTGTTAGAGAAGCAGTCGATTTAGAAAACTCCAAATGGTCACCGGATCTAATCGTGTTTTTTCTTCCTGACTGCAAACAAATCAGCAGTCCTGAGGTCGTTTTTGAGGCGTTTCTGTAAACCAACGCTTGTCTGCAGAAGCCATTTGATTTCCTTGTGATGTGAAGGGTATATCGCCTCATGTAGCTAAATGAACCAATTTATTAGTTGACCACCTACCACTAAACATATTGCCAGTTTCGAATTTTGGTTATATCTCCGCTATCCTTAATCGTTTTTGGCATAATACACAGTTGTTATTCCCGGTGTCTGCAATTTAGTTCCCGGTACTACTGTTACCCCAGAATGACCGGTATTCCACCTCTGTCTCTTGAATCAATTATCTAGAGACCTAGGTTTATTTCCGAACATGTGCCTAATCATACAAATAATGATGGACTGTGAAGCTATTTCACGTCACCAAAGCAGGGCTTCCTCATCCCTCTGGCATAATATACTTTCCGATAATTTTACTCGGTGTGCAATGAAATACTGGATTATGAAGCGACAAAGTTCTGCAAACATTTCACTAAAATAATTAGTGAGACCTTCGCAGTTGGATGAAATTATGCCTATCCATCGAGTTCCACACACAGTGGGCTTGAAGCTCCATAAGCAAATCGATTAACGCCCCTGGTATGCGTCACGCGTCCAATCTGAATGATGATGCGCAAAAAGTCAAACAGTGTACTTCCTAATGAGTCTGGTTTTTTGACACGCAGCTGCAACAACACCAGTACATTTATATTTACAGACATGGAGCTGATGAAATAAGCTTCATTAAGCCTCATCGAAAATGGAAGCCTGGATTATTTGCAAAATACCTAGACCAAAGAAGAAACCAAAGGCGAGTGTAAACTGCTGTTACAGAGTCTGTAGAAGGGTCGACTCCATCATCCATAACCATGCGATACTCTAGAATGAACCCAAGCAACTAACCTTTTTCGTGCTTTTTCTCCGTGTTTTCCAATTTAACATGGTTCACTGGAAATAGATCGTGCGAATTCATTCTTCTTGAAGCCTGGAAAATACGTGCTTCTCTGATGATCTGAGGCATTCGCTTGTATTTCCACACTTTATTCCACAATCGGACCCACCAACGAGATAAATTTTATTTGTAAAAGACAGTTAGAACTTCTAATAGTGGATGTGAGGTAATGACACAGGCAGATTGATCAACAAGTGCCAACAGTAGCATTTCAAATCAGACAGACTTAAGGCATCCACAGTCCACCATGAATTCGACACAAACTTTGGCACAATTGTCATGCTGTGTGCGACGAGCATATGGATGAACAATGGATCATGGTTAATGAAGATTTCGAAATCACTATTATGGTGACCTTTTTCACGCATTCTTGCCATACGAGGTTCACCAAAGGAATACGTTAAAACCCGCCCACCTTTATGAATTCTATGTCCTCTCAAAAGTACACAAAAGCGCGAAGATTCTCCTTTTTGGATGTCTGTATGACTGCTACATAGTAGGAAAACATCTGAAAAATTCGTGCATGAAAAGCTGCAGATTGCATAGTTAGTAGCGATCATCCGCCGCAGTACATGCCGTTAGCTGGAAAATAGGGAAAGTTATGTATTTACAACCTTTTGTATTTATGAATTCGCAAAACAACGGACACATTCTCCGGTCTGTTACTCACGCTTGCTACTGACATCCGTGAACTAAACCAATTTAAGCCTTCTGCGAGAATATTTATTGAAGTGAATAATAGCAACAACTTGGACACACCCATTACGTACGCACTAGTTTTTCCTCAACCATGGAAATTCCTGTACGATGGCAGCTGTTGCAGTGTTTTGTCTGGAAAATGTTGTATTTCTAGAGATGGCATCTTGGAACACAAGACGGTCTATGCTGAAAGGACGAGAACAGCTGTGCAGTTGTTTCATCCTTGTCTGAAATAATCGGAGTGCGCGTCTGACGAATCACCGAGTATTTTCGAACTTACAACCTTGTGGCTTGTAGATGAACATGAGTGGCTAATCAGCAGTGTAAATAACTCGCACTTTGGTAGGATATAGCACATTTCATCCTGCAGTCACTGGATTTACATCATGTGCTACAACACTTCTCAACTTTTCGACAGATAATGACTTTCCTGGCAGGACGAAATTTCGATTAAGCTTCTGAAATGTCCCCATAGCGTCTGCAAGGAACACCACAGTAAATGTTATTTTTTAATAGGCTCACTACCTGTACCGATATTGTCTAAAACCTACTTTTATTCTCATGAAATTGTAGACAACGGGAGTGATGTACAAAATTTCCATCCCAAAGAATTAAACTACTTTTCGAGGTTAAAATTCTCTTCATTTACCAAATATAGTCTCAAAGAGCCGAAGTGGTTGCTGTAGCGGTGTAGATGTTGTGGTGTTGATCCATTAGCCCGATGAATTACGGAATGCTCCAAACATTCTTTGGAACCGTTTACGTTTTTCATTCCAAACCCTTGGTGAAACGGGTGCTAATTTGTTTTACAAGTGACACACACCAATATGTTTGCATAAGCCAGAGACTTGAAAGCCGCCGAAACGGAATCACTCAGTGAAGTCACTTAGCGGACAACAGCTCCAAACTCAATGTTGCATCGTTACAGAATGTGGTATCACCAACAGTCCCACTTTCTTATTTTGAAGTAAATGAGCAAGTACCAGTGATGAGCCAAACAGACGAGAAGAAAAATATATTTGGAGGCTTAATCATTGAGGATTACCTTTTCAGGTGTAATCAAACTACGGTGTAGACCACGAAACATCATATAAATTGATTTACCTTCTTACCTCCAGTTGTAGCCATGCAGTCAACGAATTTACGCAGCAAGCATCTTACAAAAACTAATTCTAAGAATCCCTTATCGAATTCCACCTAATAATTTGTTGCCTCACGCCCGAGTGCCTGGGTAAAGCGAAAGAGCAGATAATCCACCAAAAAAGGCGAAAAGCTGTCCTTCAAAAGTTTAAACTTTAGGGTGCTGTACTTGATCCATTGGAATCACAACACTGCATAAAATCAACAGTATTGTTCCAAGAAGTCAAAACTAATGAGCTCGAAACAAGAGGTGAAGTGATAACACCGATTTTCTTTTGAACGTAAATGAGACCGTAGGCTTATGCACTTACAAGGTCTTGGGAAATTTCAAATACCGAGTTGGAGTAAGCCAGGCATATAACATTAGCTAAGAAAGAGATAGGGTTCCCAGAACGGACAACTCGTGATGATCTTCTCCAGGAGTAGCTTGAGTATCATGTGTTTTGAGTGAAAAGTTCTCAAAAGAGAAGTGAAGTGCTTCGATGATTCCCATTGGTTTTACAACTTTACAGATCTGCGTCCGGAAGACAACGCTTTCTATGCATGTGAGGCGTTATCCGGACCACACTGGCGAGCCATCGCTCCGACCGCTCACGAGGGACCTGGACGCTTAACTGTATGGTTTCCGCCCACTGATGTGGAACCGAGAAACGTGCTTACCATGACAGATGCTGACGACCTGCCGCAAGAGAAGAACAAAGGTCTGGTATACGGTTTATCTCATCAGCCGTCCAAGCTAAGCTGTCAAGCTACAGGCCAACCTCCGCCAGAATGGGTATGGACTGGACCAGAGACTGGTCCAGATGTTTCACTGGGCAACCCGGATGGCCCCAAAGGGTATGTAGCCAATTTATATCAGGCTCAGTGATTCGGTATCCAGATGTAGTTTCTAACTCTCATATGGTTGTTAATGTTACCGATGATATTGTAAAGTGGCTGGGGTTAGACAAAGGCGTAACCAAGGAGACATCGGCCGTGATTTCAGACCTTGCTGAAACTTGACGTAATCAAACAGGCAAACCAAATTAAACCTCATACAGGTATAGCGAATCAGTCATTTCTTATCTTCACTTATTTGCCCATAGGGGTCATGGATTAGAAAGAGGGTATTTGGCTGATCAGTTGAAGGTTTTATTCATTGACCCCCTGCTACCTAAGAAGAGGATAACCTGCAGAAAAGAATGAATCTGATCAGTTTCTTCAGATACTTCTTCCAAGGAGGATATCATCGAACTCCATCCAAGGAACATCCATGCTTATTTTCTTTCGTAATACATTACACATCAGGTGCTATTTGAAGCATCCAAACTGAACTGAGACACGATTTTTAGACCTATTAGTAGATAACATAGCACCAGCAGAGTTTTTGTAATCACTAAACTTCTCATGGCTCTAATGTTTTGATAACTGCGCACGATAAGCTAACAGCTTTTAGTGGCGTGAGACGAAACGATGTTTACCTGGATCGAGACGAAATATTTCAAGCAGCAAACACTTATATGAAGAGTTATTATGCACTTTGAAAACAAAAATTCCCCAGTTTAAGACTAAAGATCTCACATATTTGTAGAGTATCTAGAAAGTAAAAAAATTGAAGTACTGATCGACCGATTGGTTTTCAGTGTTTTGGACGTGATATATATGTGATTTATTTCAACTGCAGCTATCAAAAGGTGGACTACCAAGACGGTGAGCTATCTGTCAGTGAACTGACAATTGCTGCTGGATACTGGAATATTGGCCTATTTGGAACCTATACCTGCACTGCTACAAATCGTTTGGGTTCCGGGATGGCTCACCTACGGCTGAAAATGGCCACTCATCCAAGTAGACCAGCACTGAGGGCATGTAAGGTAAGTGAATTGAAAACAGAGTTGCTTTGGTTTAACAGAAAACGTTTTCGCTGCCATTGTTAGTCTGCGTTCCGATTCTCCTTAAGTCACCATCAACTTTCTTCGTTATTTTAAGCCCGGAGGCAATCCTCCCAGTCAGGTTTTTTCGTTATATTTCCTAGCTAGTTTAAAATTGTATGGATCATAATTGTCGACGAAAAGAAATCGCCGTCTCCAGACCCCCACTGAAGAACTCCTGTCCAGAGGATTTCAAGACAACATCTTTGCGACTGAAAACGCTGTTTGATGTCATACGAAGATTTGCGTTTATGCTCAACTCAGTATTGACTTTTGTGAAGTTGTGCTTTGTTGTTTATTACTTCATCCGGTTGAACCGCATGATTCTGATCAATATTATTGATTCACCGTATTCTCAGGGGCAAGCGTCAGTGTGACCAGGTCAAATGGCCTACCTTGTTAGCGTCTCCAGCCAGTTGTTGCCAGTTTTTGGAACGTTTATCGGTCCTTGAGTAACAGGATAACCCTTCAAGCGTTTAACTCGTTACACTTATAAGTACCGAAATGATCCGAACTAAAATTCTGCCCCACCTAATGATGTTGAATTTCCGTTGTTGGGTTAGATAAACTTTGCCCATTCGATTGAGCGATCTACGATTTATTGCTGGCCTAGATAGTCGTGACACCGAAATTTTGGCAAAGATTCCATCCAGATCACCGACAAAATGGAGTCTTCTTTGAAGTCGTTTGCATGCGATTTTCGAAGGGAGTTCTGAATACTGGTTATTTAATGCTGGTGTATTTTGTTTACTTTTGTAGGCGAAAATAGAAGCGGACACCAATCTTAATAATCAACGATGCTGATTGTTGAAATTCTTACGTACTAAGAGAGCACAACTTTTTAAATTTAATTCATGGGTCCAGCAACTCCGGAACTGTCTTTAATTTGTACATCATAACGTTTCAAACCAATGCGCTCTTCCTAGTTTTGAGCTTGAAGTGTGAAGACAGAATAAATTCGTGAGATGTATCGATTCAGAGCTTGAAACAGTTCAGGTTAGTCCGAATTAGATAGAACAGTATGCTGATTGCAGCACAGACATAAAAGACGCTCGAAGATTTCATGAAAGTCTGCTTAAAAAGCACTGTTGCAAGTGCAAAGTCTATCGAACACTCATATTCATTGGGATGTACATCTAGTCGGTGCTCAGGTTTGAGGGTTTTTATAGAAAAGATGAATCCTTTGTTGTTTTGCCACCAGAAGGAAGACCTTCATCGTTATATTGTTTAATCCAAATCAGTTACATTGTCAAATTGTTGTCTAAGGCAATTTTAAAGAGTATCAGCCAACAAAAACAACCCTAATCATCTTTGGGACAGTGTGGGAGAAACAAGCACATCAACATTGCCAAAGCATTAGGATAGCCATCTTCCGAAACATTCAACTCTTCATACGAATGTAAACCTTGTCAACCACGGTCGCACAAAACGAAATATTGTGAAGAACCCCCATCCGAAAATTGCTGCAATAGCTTCAGGCAGCAGTATAACGGAACACCCACAAATTTGGATATAAATGAATATAACACAGTAAAAAAAGTAGCAGAATGGTTGGTAGCCCTTTCGAAGTTAGAAAAGACCAGTTAGAACGATAGAGTATGGGCAGGCTACAAAGTTTAGTACAGAGGCGTGGTGTATGTCACATTCGCCCAGAAATTGAAGTACATCTTGAACCATTGATAAGAAGGAACGGTCTGGATTCCTAATTCCAGTGCCTCAGGAGATAGTGTGGGATGGAATCGCTTTCGGTGCAATTAGAGCCAATATTTCCCAAGTACCAAGTTAGTCGTTGATTACTGTGGGTTTCAAAAGCTTTACGGTACATGGCTGCAAGGTGTTCTCGGGAGAAGCGGAAGATGCTTGCTTCCGGAAGCGTCTCAAGGCCATGAGTGACAAGACGATTCATTTGTGGGGGATGTTAGCTTAGTCAGTCTACAGCAAATGACTGTTGCAAATGAAGCCAGCAGTCTAGGGTAAGACGAAGCTGTGGGAACAGCTTCATTGTATGGAAATCATTTCAACATTTGCTGTCAGCTCAAACCTAGAAGAGGTATTTCGTTAGGTGACCTCTCAGTGTGCACAATCATCTATCTATCTATCTATCTATCTATCTATCTATCTATCTATCTATCTATCTATCTATCTATCTATCTATCATCTTTGGAACAGGATCGAGGATATGCAACAACATTTGTTAAGTTAGGTATCCAGGATAATCAGCCTTTCACATGCATACGGTGGCTCGAGTTATTTCCAATTAAGCAATATTTTTACTGATGTCAACATTTCATTTCCCTCGAAAGCAGAACCCTTGTTGCTCCTGGTGCTATTTATATCTTTGGCTATCTCAGCAACACATCGGCGGGAACAAAACACTTTACAGCTTCTTTTTTTAACATACAATCCTGTTCTGCTACTGTTTAGGGGTGGAGAAAAAGGTAGTGAATTTTGAACGTAATATTTTAATCCGGTATTATGTGAGCGGATAGACACGCCCAGTGGTTGCTTAGCTGGTCATGCCTCTGTCTGGGAAGCGGGATGTCCCTAGTCTTATCCAGACCCAAGCATTTCTGGACTGGAAAACGAATTTTAATAAAGAACGTATCGATCACTTCCAGCTTATAGTTATTGCAATGAAAGTCCCCTTCCGTTTGCCCACAGAGGCGTGGCTGAGGTATAAGCGCACAGGTGTGCTGTAACGAATCGTATCCAAAAACGCCAAGTAGAACTGACTGTGAATAATTTGGGTTCAAGTAGAACATAAGGTTGACGGAAACTCGGGGACTGCGCCTACCTGATGAGCCCCAAGAAGGGCGAAACCGGTCGTGGGCTGTCGAAGAATTTTCAGCAACCTTATGAGTAGTGCATTACGTATATACATGTATCGCGATATCTCGAATATCGTAGCAACTGGAACATGAGGCGGCCTAGTGCAGCACATTCGGTTGCCTGAAAACATCACAAACGGGAGATTCAGCTGGGTTCCAGGTGAGTCTCTCGCAAAAAAAAACCGAATTGATTTGCAAATGAGTGTATTTCTCGATGACTGTGAACGACGTTTTTCGATGTTCCCTATTGAAGGTGAAGTCGAGAATTCAGGCTGAGCAAATGACATTTGGTCCTTTCACTTAGTTGAGCATGTTGTTTCCAAACGTTTCATCACCAATACAACACCGCGTATGGTGAGCCTGCACAACACAACCCACCATTTAAGCCAACTCGATTGCTTACAAAAAGTTAGCAATCACACACTGTTCACCTCACTGAACGGATTAACGTCTGTGTGTCGATGCACTGATGTACAGGAATTGTCAAAAGCCTGGTAGAAGGCTTATCCTATCTTCCACAGCTTTTTAAAGACAAGTTATCAGTTAAGGCTCTACATTCAGCAAACTTCTCCCCTTTTCCTGATATTCAACGCTTCTGCGTTTGAAACTGTCTTCATTAAATCCCGCACCTTCGACACCGGGAAGCGTTACAGTCTCGGGAAGGCTATGTTCTGACTGGCACTTCAGACATGACAATTCAGTTGACCACATATCATCATCAATGGGAATTAGGATATTATCTGGTGTGTCCTCCTGGACTTTTGGACAACAAGTTGAAAAAAGATGGCCATCTTAGAGACAGACTGATTTGAATGCTGCAAAGCTGCTGAGAATTGCCATAGAATGGGAATTTCCATAGGCTTTCACTCTATTGAGCGACTGGTCGTCTGTAACAGCACGAATATTCTGCCCATTCTACATCCAAACATGGAACTAGTGAAAACCAAGCTTAGCCCTCATTTCAGTGCTTGTGCTTGTCCGTGCTGGGATTCGAATCAGTGACGTTCGATAAGTGTGGCAAGTGTGCTGCCATCGACAGGCGCTGAGTGAACCTGCCTCATCACAAATGAACAAATGAATGGATTTGTATTTGTGCGGTTTGCGCATCACCCCTAGGCTTTTTGGATTTATGATTAAGTGTCTGGAGTGGTGTACAGAAACGCACGCGATCCCTTTGTCTCCTTATTAGTAGAAGCGCTCAATTTTCCGACTTCTTCAAAAATCAATTAGCAGATAGTCTGGCCGGTACTCTCCTCCTGAGCGAATAAATGATTGCTAGACAGTGAGAACGACACCATCATAGACATGACTGATCGCCGTTTTTATTAAGTCTAGCGTTAATGGGCGGGGAGAAAAGTTTGAAAGAGAACGTCTATACAGCCAACAGTTGGAGTGAATATCCTATTTTTGTTTGGAGGTAATTCCCACTGGGCAAGCCCTGTTGCAACGAAGTCCTGAGAAAATTGACAACTGGACAGTATTATCGCAAACAAATAACGATTATGTCCACTTCATAAGCAAAGTGGTTGCTTTGTATCTAGGTGCATCACAACAATTGATTTGCATTGAAAGACTGCTGGAAAACTGTCCAAATTATCTACAGATTGGTTTTACGTGTATCCAGAAGGCACCGAAGCGAACTTGTGTGAAGAATAGACGGTAAAGCATTCTAATCCCCTTGACCACGGATGGCATGGATAACTTGAATCTTCTCAATGCACTAGAAAACATTACTACATCGCTTGTGGAAATGATAACTAGAAATGTCGTACACGACGTAGTTTGTAGCTACCGGAAAACCACTCATGTGTAGCCGTGTTTGATGTTCACTGGCGTTTTATGGAAGAACCCCCTCGGTTAGGGTGACTACAATGAGGCTTTTTCATCAGAAAGCACGTAGTCGATCGTAAGATTGAGCAGAAACAGGATATTTCGCCCTTATTGGTAGATGTAGCGGAATCAGTCGCGTGACCTGCTGGTTCGTGTTCCGTCTATCCAACTGCCAATCTGCCCGGAATCGCTTAATTAACTCGAGTGCACTTTCAACAGGAAACCAAATTGCCCGCGTTCAGATGTATTGATTCCGCTTATGTCCAACCGCATCTACACATACGAATGAGTGAGCAGTTCGTTGAGAGTCCTTGTCTGTGATTGTTTTTATTAGTTCGACGACAGTGACCATGGGGATGGGTTTAAATGTTCGCTTGCTTACTCACAGTCTGTTAAAAAGGACGACAAATGTTCATGTGTCGCAACTTCGTTTTGACGATAAACGGTCTGATGTATCGAGTAATTGAGATCGGCTTGAATTAACTGAAATCTCTAGATCAACACTTACTATGGAGAATTTCTGTTTACGTTTTGACTCTATTTACACCACTGGATGCACTATTTCTTGCAGAGTATTTCGCCTACAGAAGGTTAATGAAGGATTTGAACTTGTTCGTCGAATACGCCATTCATATGACACTTGTACTGATGTGCATCGGGTCACACCGGGAACCTGATACGTTTTAATACCAGCGGTCTTTGTGAATCAGGTGTTGCGCGAACACAGACCAAACTTTGGCGCACCATACAGTGAACCCCTTGCCGATTCAAGCAGACTAATTCAGATGCGCTTAATTCACAGATAACCGGTTTTTGACTGCACATTGGCGGTCTGAGCTGGTGCAATTTTCAAAGCTCAGCAGTGGTCCCAACCTGATCTCACGCAGGTTTGAAACTTGTAATCACTCAGCTAGTGGGTGAATGTGATAAGGCGGCAGCATTAATCATTATAAAACCCCTTCCGGAAAAAAACAGAAGGAAAGGCGTTCTAGTGACAGTACCATCATGGTGGGGACAGTCCAATAATAGATTTCCATTTAAATTATCCCATCTAACCAGGATTTCTCTGTCGAAAAACGCCAATAAATGATGCTTCTTCTCTACTTCGTCCTTTTGGGAATGATACGACACATTCCTCGATCCACGATTTCTTTTCTGCCATCAGAACCGATGCAGAAGTTGATGGGTCGTGAAACTATGCCTCTGAGATTGTGACTAAAGAAAATTTGATGAAAATGCCAACCCAAATATGTTGACGAACACGAACAGTACTTGGTACGAAGGTCCAATAAAATTTGGTACAGTCCTTATGACATATTAGATGAAGATCCGGGTGTTTGAAACATGAATAAAGGACACAAAAGGCTGTATTCGAAAAGCGCACTTTCTCCAGGCGCTTTAATTTAGACCAAACACATCAAACCGCATGGAAGCTGGGATATTTTTAGTTGTTTTGAACATTTCCGCAGGTGCGTTCTTTTTATCATTTGATGTTATATTACCAAGCAAACTGAACGCCAAGGAGTATAAATTAATTGGCGTTTTAGTTTGATTATTTATTTTTGCATTTTATTTCCCGGCATGAATTAAGGTGGAAGCAAAAATGATCGAGCTGTGCGTTGAACCTCCGAAAGATACAGGTGGTCTACCATTGACGCACTATGAGCTGCGCATACAAACACATCCCCGTGGTGCCTTCTACGGACCGTTTGCTTATTTGCCTGGTAGGCGTCTTCTTCGGTTGCCACATCTGATCCCTGGTTATTATTATCGATTCGCTCTGTCGGCAGTGTCACCAGCGGGGAGAGGACCAAATACTTACTTGGAGGTAGGTAGTAGACATTTTGCTTCCGTTTGTAAGTGAACGTAGTTCCACTAGTGTTCAAACTTTGTGGAAACTCTATTTAACTCTTGGCAGGACATAAGACACATAGGGTTGCAGAACACTCTTTGATAGTTCCAGAGCGGCTCCATTAATTTTGGGGTTCATCATTTAAGCACTTATCTCTCTGGTCCGAAGCTAAACCAGAGCACATGAAAAAGTTGGCCTTTGAGGTGACATTATTTGAACAGACCGTTGGAGTTCCGAAACCTTCCAACGTTGGAGAAAATTGTTCAGATAAACAGCTGTTAAACTGTCATATTCCTTAGCATGAATGGGGCACGAGAAACATACTCCTGACAACCGAGTTATATGCTATGTGCAAACCATTTATCCGACAATTAGCTCAACAAAATGTGATGAACGACAACTTGTTTAATTACCCAATGGATTGTTTGCTGATGTAAACACGATAAACACAATAAACTTCCGTGCTCATTGGGTCGATGGATGCTGAGTTCAACTAGAATTCATTTGAATTTCCAAATTTCATACCATTCACCAAGACGCAGGAGAATGAAACCAGCATGGTATTTATCGACCGACTTATGTTGCTCACTTTACGGTCCAAAGTTGAGTCAAATCTCAAGTTCAGAGACTATTCAGACATTAATTATTCGCGGGCATGAATTGAACTTGACAAAAAACAACACATTGTGGCAAAACGGTCACTTAGACAGTTGGAGATAAATGTACGGGAGAACCGGTCTACTGCGATTCACCGGCGTGTTACCCTGACTTTGTGCAGTAAACCAAAAAAGTCGGAACCTTCAGATATCAAAATGACTTTCATAGTGGGTTACCTTACAAAAATTGCCCATTGTTTATCAGGTACAAAGAACATGTGATAAGTGGAGTCTGTTAGCCCTGAGACACCTATTTGTTTTGAGGGATAACCAGGCTTGAAAACATTATTACAAGAGACGTAAATATAGGTTGTACACCGGACCAGACAATGAGGAAATTTCATGTATAAAATAAGTTTTCCTTGTCTTCTCCAAAAATGGAGAAATTCAACCATCCTCCGAACTGATGGGCCAGTGTCCCGATCGTAAATAACAATATCATAACCACCGTCAAAATGTGTGAACCGAACATTCCTCCATGTGTCAGGTAGGGCGTAACTGATCCACTCATTTTCTACTACAGAGGTACAGGAATTTTGCAGTAATCTTGGAAAGAAACAATATACAGTAACCAAAAACAATAAGCAGCAACAGTGGGTAGGGAATCCGAGGGAAGATGAACAGGTGAACACACCAAACAGTTCTGAATTCACATGTTTAAAAATAGTCTACAACTAGAAACTCTGTTTCCCCACCTTTTCCAGTAAACCGCAGTAGCATCACGTGACTTTGTTCTGTGTGGTGGAAATTAGCTTTGCGAATACACCCTGTTCTTATTGACACCACATGGCGTCGTATGGTGTTTAGAACATGTCAGTATTTAAGACACATCCTATCTAAACCGAAATATATCATTCGTCTACCTTCTCAACAAGGTCACAACAAATCGGCTGTCCACACCGGCTATAAAAATGCTAACAGCACAGGAATATATCGAACCTACCGCATACAATGTGCACTGGGAACTGCCTGGAAATAATGGTCAGGAAATAGACCAGTACAAGATCAATGTACGACCGGTCGAAGTTGATTATTCAATGGGTAAGTTTTGTCTCATGTCCAGTTTTCCAGAAGGATGCTGTGTTAGCGAAATGCCAACTTGTAAACACTTTGGTACTGTTGTTTTGCGTGGATGAATGCTTCACTACTCTCTGATGGAAAGCGTGGAATGTAGTGCTTTTCTTTCTATCGTCCACAAAAATGTCAATTTATTATACGTTAACAAAAGTATTATTGACATTTATGGATAGCGTAACTCTTGAAATGTTATCAAATATGCTTAAAAAGTTTCTTACGCAATGCTTATTGTTAGGCCGTCTGTGAACGCTTTGTTTCTGATAGTTCAACAGAATTATGAAGGCCTCAACTTCCTATTCTCTGGCTTCAAATTAAATTATTCCTGAAAGGACGCTTTCCTAAACTATCCCCGTCGACTTCTGAAAAACAGTGTTCAGCTAATCGATGTACTGTACGATTTACTGACAGAATAGATAATCCAGTTTAAAATAAAAAGCATACTGGACTAATACACTCATCTGCATACCATTTTGATTTCCATGGGAGCCCCTCTGGGAATCCAGTTTGATCCATCTTGCATGCCGTTCGTCTTCAACTGTATGTGCTGCACTAGACAGCCTTATTTTTCAGTTGGTACGATATTCGAGATATAGCAGTGCAGACGTGACACACTACTCACTAGTTTGTTGAAAACTCTTCGACAGCCCAGCTGCAGAACTGGGTGCTGAGTAAAACAATACCTCATTGTGAATATGTGGCGGTTCCCACAGTTTTGAATGGGACCTACCCTACGGTGCATTCGTTTTTCGACTGTTCAGCAAATACGTGGACGTTTGATGCATTCTATGGTCGTGTAAGTGAATACTGCCAAGTAATGTGCGTGAATCCGCTTGAGGTGTTGATGATTTTTGTTTTCACTGAAAGTCTGAATCAACATGATGATTTTTGAGCCCTTCGTAGGTTTAAATCAAAGCATTCCGAAGTTGCCTTAGACAGCGATTTGAGACATTTTAAACACAGGAACAGATTTCAGTAACTTGCCAGGGTTGTGAAGTTTGCCAAGCAGTTCAGCGTGTGAAAGCGACGTACGCAACTAATTAACGCTCTCTATTAAATCAGACGCCTTGACCGGTTTTTCATTTGGTTTTCCCCAAGACTTGACTCTCGTGGTTTTCGGACTTGGCACCAACGCTCACATGTATCAGTGCGGTAAACGGTTACAGTTTTGGCTCGAGAATCCAATAGATCGGTCCTATAACTTACTGAAGGCAGTGCAGGTGTCTTATAAGTATTCATGTTTTGCACTGTGGTCACAACTCATTCTCATCTGTAAGACTACTTCCTCAAGGTCAAGCGGTTCCTTTTGTCTAATTCATCAACAGCTTGTGTTTTTATCCTACAAACGAGACCGGTAAAATAACTGTAGGGTATTGGCAAACCGTACGAGAAATACTCATGGAACGCAGTGAGTGCGGGTTCCCTACCGAGGGCATGTCCCAACATGAAGTTAGTTTTCAATGACCATTTTCTGTTACCCTGTTCCACAAAGCATTAAAAATCACTATCGTCGCAGACTATGCTGTTGTGCGCACAGTCGGATGAGTGGCAGCATATGCACATTTCCAAACTTGCTTACCCAACCAGGGAGATTATACAACGTGGATGGTTTTGTTATCACCTATCTTAATCGCTGCTCCTACTTTGCTTTCCGAACCTTTGCAATCAGGTGAAATAACCGGTAAACCAATTGGCGACTGGGTAGAGTACACACCGGTGAATCCGACCTGCACTAAAGAAAACGAAGAGATGGGAACAAAACCCATCTGTCAATATCGAGTGGACAAACTTCAACCGGACAAAGCTTACGAATTGGAATTGGCTGGACAAAATTCCGCAGGATTTTCAGAGGCACAGCGTGTGATTTTTAGAACTTCATCAACATCTGGAACAAACGGACGTATGTTGAATATCCCCTCTTATTTGCGTCACACATCGGGAAACACTGCGTCGG
This sequence comes from Clonorchis sinensis, assembly GCA_003604175.2. Classification (NCBI taxonomy): domain Eukaryota; kingdom Metazoa; phylum Platyhelminthes; class Trematoda; order Opisthorchiida; family Opisthorchiidae; genus Clonorchis; species Clonorchis sinensis. The sequence goes on from CM030370.1 coordinate 20,274,672, forward strand.
TACCCTCACAGACACTTCACACAATGATTTCAATGTCTTTGATTAGTTATTCGTTGTTGTATCGACTTACTTCTCCCTCTTCTTCAATAGACTGATTAGGTCGACTTATTTGTGGGTGTATGTGTGTTCTTGTCCCTCCAATTCCGTTGTCTTTGATGCATTTATGAATATCCTACTCACTAGCAAATGGCAACGTCCCTTTCCTCGTTGACTACTGACTTTTTCCTGTTAAAGCATCAGATTAAGCCATCGTTCGAACACATTCGATTATGTACCGAGTCTGTCCTTCTTATTTTCGTTTCTATGATCTACAACAACAGCCCACTTACCACCGTAACATGATGTCTTCTTACAGATTGACAGAGTTATCCTCTATATATACATACTTATACATATTTCACAAGCACGCACCACGCACCAATCAAATTCACTGTACCTAAGATCACCAATAACCTGCTTTGTTCTTTGGCAAGTTATTTCTAATCCTTGAAATGCTTATTTAACTCAGTTTCGTTTTCAATCATTCCCACAATCTACAGTTCCATCTGTACGAAGAGCTACGTAGAGAGAGAGAGATAATTACAGATTCATTTACTCAATTATGTGCAATATATACATACGTGTTCTACCAGCGTTTGTTTTACTTGTGTTGCACACAGTATGGAATAGTTTTGAACAAAATTACATTGGATGTTTTGATTTGTTCGTCATTTTTATAGGCAGCATAGAAAGCGCAATAAGGATTTTGTATTCCAAGAGCTCTGACCTCCCTCATTTAACCAATTACATGGGGCAGTCACTGAACCAGGTGACCCGCGGATTTTGTCTTCCCCTCAGCGGCTAAATTCGTCAACCCTAAGAACTCACTATTCATTGTATGGACGTAATACGCTAGTTATAAGTTTACTGAAGATTCTTCGGCAGCCCACAACCTGTTTAGCCCTTATAAAGGCTCATCAGGTTGGCGGAGCCCCCCGAGTTTCCGTCAAACTTAAGTTCCGTGTAAACCCAAATTGCACGAAGTTAGCGAACTACACTCATTTGCAAACAAAGTTGGTTTTGTGGGAGACTCACCTAGAACCCAGGGGAATCTCTCGTTTGTGATGCTTACAGGCAATTGAATGTGCTACACCAGGTCGCCTCATGTTTCAGTTGGTACGATATTCAAGCTATCGCGATAAATGTATATGCGTAATGCATTATTCATAAGTTTGCTGAAAACTTTTCGATAGCCCAGGACCGGTTTCGTTCTAAAAACTCTTCAATGGCCCAGGACCGGTTTCGCCCTTATTGAGGCTCATCAGGTAGGCGCAGTCCCCTAGTTTTCGTCAACCTTATGTTCTGCGTGAACCCGAATTGCACGAAAGTAACGAAATACTCATTTGAAAGCAATTTGGTTTTGTGGGTGACTCATCTGGAACTCAGCTGGAGCTCTCGTACCTTAAAAACACCACAAACGAGGAATTCAGCTGGGTTTGCAAAGAGAGTCCATATTATCTCCTGCTTCATGTATGTGTATCATTCTGTTTTTATATTTCCAAGAAAAGTTGTGCACAGGCTATCAGGACGGGGGAAGACAGTCAGCTTGAATTTGTGTATGGGGGCCAAACTCTGTCCTATAAAACGGTTGCCCGTGATCTAGTTCATTCGACAGCTAGGAGAGCTGAATGAACGATAATAATGAACAAGGCTAAACGGGCTATACATTGCGAATGCTAAGGCTAAAGTTGGAATATACGTAAGCAGTACGCTCAAAGAGAATGTCCTGTAGACGGTCGAAATTCTTCACCCATGGATGTTGAGCCCAACAGATTTATTCAGTGCTTTTACTTTAATGTCGAGGGGTAAACTAGGGAAATCTTCCTGGTATCTCAAGACAACATTATTTAATGAAATATATCTCTTTCCAGGATCCAAGACTTTTACCTCATGGTCTGTCACCAAGTGCATAAGCTGTCAGAAACCATAATGGGTGCGTACTACTATTCCGTTTTCTGACGTAGAAACCAATTCTGGTGACCTTCAGCTGCGTCCTTATGTAGGATGTCATGTTAGAATCGCACCCTTGTTTATATATCCTGGGATACTCGCATGGTCATCTATTAAGTTGTATTTTGGCATGACTAACAGTTCAAAAGGGTACGTGTCACAGGTTCGACTGACTGCATTACTTCACTCAAGCAAGCAAACCAAACAAGGCAGATGTCACTACACCCTGCGACCTACCTCTTTAAACATTAGCGAAGTGCACCATTTGAACTGTAGCTTTATTTTACTGGCCGACCGCTACACCTTGCCGACAGGTTTAGTGAAAATCAACGTGGCGTTTCGCTTTCTATGGTTAAAAGTTCGGGCAAAGTCCAATGAAACACAGGGGACTAATAAGGCTGCAGACTACTCAATCTGGCGACTTTACGACTTACCTGGGGCCCACGTTCAACAGCCTTTGGTCAGTTGTGTTTCATTTTGAAACTCGGGCTCGTAACCACATCGCGAACCTGAAGTGTCATATCAACGGATACGCTCTCCGCAGATAAACCTTCTCATTTAATAATGGAAGAGTTAGTTACCATCGTTTCATGCAACAATTACGCTTTTCTCAAAGGAGAGTAGTGCGGCGTGCTTGAAATCGACTGCATGATTGGTTTAGCTGTAATTCGAACACTCATATAGGCAATCGGCTTTGGAATATGGGAGAAGTAGCGCGACTAACCTGCTTACGCGTTTGCTAAAGTGAACTTTCTTCGATGGTGCGTTTGTTCTTTGAATAATGCCAGTTTAGCTGAAGAAGCTGAGAAGCGCTTTACAGCTGTTTCGTCTTTATTGATAATTATGAGCAGCAGTCATCTCGCCAAATCTCAATGAGCTTCCAACCAGCGACTTTGCAGCTAGTGGTTTGGACATTTAGCCCTTCACCCACGAGTAACGATGCGAGTACTGCTGACGGGATACAAGGTCTCTCATTCTTAACTCATAGAATCCGCATCACGTAGTCATGCACTGACTGGCTCCTCTGACGAACGGTGAAAGTTTTCGCCCCCGATAAAGCCAGATATGTGTTTCTTTTGTCAGTCTCAGGCTAACCATTACTGCACTATACTGTAGTTTTCTTATAACGTGAGTTTTGTTTCTCCTCACAGTGGGCTTCTTTGGGCAGTGCTTATTGAAAATAAGTGAATACGTATTTTTCTGTCATTCGTGTTTTCGACCTGAGAGATACAGACAGTAGGTTTTGAGCAACATCCACAAACGAACGAATATGCTGTAGGATTTATGCAGAAATGGCGCACCTGGTCACGTGATGGTAAAAAACAACCAGACAGTTAGCAAAGTAGAAAACATCTGTCAGTAGGGTACTGTCAAATTTTCGAGCTTATTGCTTTGGGTCATTATTGGGTAGATCAAAATCATAGCTTTATTTATTTGCGTAGTTTTGTGCACCTCGTCGTAGCCTACGTCGGATGTTAATCGAATCTAGAAATAACAAGGTGGCGATGAATACGTGGGAGAAGACATAACATACAACATGAGGGTGGAGCAGCTATTTGGTTGGATCATTTACTGTCCACTCATACTGTCGAGCAGCGAGAATTTCTGGAAGACTTTGTTCAATTCACAGCTTCCGACAGCTGATCAGCAACATCGGTATCTCTTCATCACAGACGTAAAATTTAGCCTTTCGACGATGTGGAAAGTTTAATTCAAAGACCATAATCAGAAAATGCATAGTAAGACTTCAGTAAAGCGTGGGCCGAAGGGATAACCAGCCTTATGATTCAAAAACCGGATTCGACCTGTAGTTCATCGTCCTATACACAGTGGAGGCCATTTGTACGCTTTTGTGCTGTAGCTCCGTCGTGAACGCGAATAAACTGAAATATCTGTGGTCGGTATGCCTAAATGGAACAGTGAACCCCAAACACCAGTTCACTGCATATTGGAAGTTTATTGGTCTAATTCACTGAAATATTCATTCAAGCTATAATCTGTGGGCCATAGCATACCCCACATGCAAGACGGTAAAAACGCTGTCCACTATGTCCTGATTATGTATGCATAATTCTACAGATGAGATTCACGTGGTTGTTCGTTACGATTGTACCGTTTCGCAACAAAATACGCGCAATAATGAGCAGCACATACTAGAGCCGACCGATCAAAATGGTAGTCATTTTATACCGGTTTGTTGATTCACCATTGACGAGCAGTTGTTTATATTGAGAACGTGACAGTTTACAGTAAAACTTCATCTTTCCGAGAGCTTTCTTGGCTGAGACTCAGGGAGTGGGGACACAGGTATCAGACACATAATCCTCTGACCATCAGTTCCAGGCCGTTGCCGCTTCTGGATCACGTTTTGACCTTAAAAAAGTGTTAAAATCTGTCCCGCATGGAATTCAGGTGGGTATATTTTTTCTATTATATTCAAACTGACGCCAACAAGGTGCGTCTAGATGCATTATTAATTATTCAAATTGCTGTCTCAGTCGTTTTTTACCCTCATAGAATATGTTGAAAAGCGTAATTTAGTGTATTGTGGTCATAATTTTTATAGCAGAGTTTCGCTCTGATAAATTCAATGAAACGAATATACCTAGGAAACAAAAGCCCAACTGTGAGAGTACGAAAACCAAACACAAAGTCAAACTATTTTCTGAATAGGGGAAATTAAAAATGTCTAGATATACTCCGAAATGACGGCTCCTATCACAATATTCCTTGAGGAATTCCTTTCTAGACCCCATTACGAAACCTTCAATAGACGTTTTTTGTACGATTTTCAAGATATCCGGCCCTAAACTCAGATCAAATTTCAGTTACTTGGACTAAGCAGGCCGTTCATTCTCGGAATAGTGGTGTCGCAGAAAATGCTCTACGCACGTGCTTCCACTTCTTGTTTATTGCTGACCATTACGATCCTGTTCTAATAGATTTTTTGTTCACGTATCGTTTATTGCAGCTATCACGTGTTTTCACTCTGACCGTTTTAACCAATAGGATTAACGCTGTCAAGTGTCATGACCAATTGGATCTCTGCCTGTTTCGCTCAGTTATTTGCTCAGTAGTTTTAGCATTGCAGGAGTATCTAGTGCGCTGTGCTCAAATAGAGGAGCGTTAGGTTTTCAGTCAAGTGGTTAAATAACATGAACGGACATTTGTCACTTTGAAGTTTTGCACATACACATAATTGGTTGAACAGTCCATAAGCACTTTAACCCTCGACGTGCGTTGGCGGATAGCCTTGTGCATTATCTTACCATATACTTTTATGTTTGCTGCGTAGTTGTCGTAATTCTGGAGCGAACTGTCTCCGTCTGTCCAGGCAACCTACTTCCGAATTAATACGCGAGTTGATGATCGGGTGTTTCATTGTGACAATCTAAGAGGAACAGCGAATTCGCCAGACCGTCCAAGGGTGGACCTTTAGGCCACTGGTGGAAGCCTAAATGTAATAGTTACATTTTCGTACCTGGCGCAATAGTTAATTATACAATAATGTAATTCTGAGATGGTTAAGCGGCCCGCTTTTGATCGGGGCATATATACATGATAAAGTATGCAGTCATATATTCCTGTAGCATCAAACTCCAAAATTTAATTAATTCCACTACGCAAATGACCTCTTTTGGTCAGAATCTGATTATTGCTCATACGACTGACTTCGCTGTTGCAACATCTGTCATCTGTTGCCCGCCGACGCACGTGTCGAAAATGCTCAGTTTGCAATGTCCTCTAAATGCACACACCAAGTTTTACGTAGAACGTCACCGACAGACGGAGGCGATAGTGACAGGCGCATAGGTGGGTCCACCGCTGCCGGATGTTTACTTCAGAATACAGCAGCTCTAACTGCCTATCAGAAACCTTGTCCTCCCACTGATGGCACATCGTTCGTTTTTCCTAGAAGTAACCAATAGCGCCCACACAGGTTGTTTTTCAAAAACCTCGATCCGTTCCCCTGTTTCGTAAGCATATACAAGGAATCCCAAATCAGTGATACGTCAGCGTGAACTAGTCAAAAGTTCAGATGGTTAATTACAGCGAGTGACTTGCAGCAAGCCCACTTATTTTGGGTAGTACACAAATTTTTCCAGTTTTAAGTCATTGAAAACAAAACGTAACTTAGTGCGGTCAAGGTATTTCCGGGCGCGGCGAAGACACAAACGCCCCGAAGTGGATGACACTGAATTGAACGACATTGGTACAAGATGGGCGCGGCGAAGACACAAACACCCCGAAATGGACGACACTGAATTGAACGACATTGGTACAAGACGCGAAGCGGAAGCCCTTCTACGTCAGCTCCTTCTCAAGGGATATTGAGGCAGATTTTGTCAACTGCGAGCTGAATTGGCTCTCACAGGAAGCTTATTACGTTACCATTTTGAAGACCAGTTTTGGACGGAAGCTGGTCGTTAGCCTGACTGCAAAGTACAGGTTCTACAGGAAAGTCCTTCGAGTGGCTGTGTAGCCTCCAAAGCGGTATGGTGCAGCACAAGCTGCGGACAATTTTCAAAGAGACCCATGGACTTAAGTTCCGACCTGAAGTAGTAAAAGTTATATCAAGTGCAACCGGCTCTCGTTTAGTTTCAGCCAAAGTCATGTCAATGTTAACACCGGCTGTAGAATGATCTACAAGTTAAGATAAATGCCATCCACGGATTATTACAAAGGCAGCTGTCTTGGTCGGACTGCACAATGTGACTCTATGCTCAGAAGCAATAAGCTCAATCAATTTTCTTTGAACTTCTGTTCACCGAGAAGTTGAAAAATGGTATATCCCCCACCCCCGGGCAGAACTCGGAGTTGTGTAATATCATTAGTTTTCTGTCCTGTTAACTGTCTACGTTGTGGACCAAACCGTTCTTCCTCGTTACATTTTCATTTGTGTTGACTAAAGTCACTTTCCGCGGACTCTGGTTCCCCAACTCGCTTTCTCGGTTCAAACGGTTGGTAAAAAACTGTCCGTAACTTTTGTTCCTTCCTAGTTCTGTTCGTTGAGCTCTAATTTGTCGCCAACCAACCTTTCCAGATGAGACATATGTTTGTAAAGAGTTCTGATCTAGTGGACTGTTTTTCGTAAAAGGACCTTGCTACGCTTACCTACACGACAGTTATGCTGAGCTGCAACCACGTTCAGCTGATGTAATGCGATGGTTTTCGAACAAGGGGTTTCCAACCTCGGTGATTTCAAGTCCTAGTAAGGGCGTAGAACACTTTTATCAAGGTCAAGACCCTGTTGTATTTACTGAGGTTGTGGTCAAACGTCTACACACATTTCACAAGGGTCCATAACACTTCCATACTGAAATAAACCTTTGGTTTAACAGAATGTGAATAAGCCTGGTCTTTTTGCTGCTGCGGAAAAACATAAATTACAAATGGCTAAAAACACTGGCTCAGAGGAGTGCAGTTAAGTCGGCTTTGCGTATATCACAAATGAAGACTGATCCAAGTGCTATAAGTAGGATCAAACGAATTATTATAACCAAACAGTCAGGTGATTTAAATTCAAATAAAATAAAACACAAATGCCTGTGCAGCTATTATTTAGAATCACATGCTTAGAAGCCACCTTAATATAAGTAAACGCCCATTATATCTCCAAGATCAAGATTATTTCTAAAAAACAATTTATTCTCCGGTTGTAACAGGATTTCCGCCATCCAGAATGCGGATTCACTAAATCGCACAGTATTGTACTGCAATCAAATGCCCGGTGAGTGTATTCGGTTTTTCAGCTGTATTCAATTTGGTGTGTGGCATCACGGCATAAGTGATACACACGCCGAACTGGCTAGTCTCTGGAACCTCAAACAAATTAGCGGTTAAGCAGAAGATCCAGAATTCATGTGCGTAGTTGTTCCTCAACAAAGCAATATCAACATTAAATTTGTTTATTTAACAAAGTTCAAATGGTAAAATACTGAGTAGTCGGTGCCACATAAATAACAAATTTCCATGTAGGATAGGCCACGTGAGTTTTTTACTTTTTCTTTTACGCTGGTGGTCACATTTATTCACTGCCACTCCTAAATTCAAGTGAGTTGTGGAAACGGTTGGAACACCGAACCGCATTATATAACGAGCAACTCACGACAACAACCTTGACAGCATGAACTGATATCGACTTTGAAAATTTCAGATCAACAAAAAGATTTTCAGACGTGGAAAACTCCAGTAGTAAAGTAGTTAGACCTCCCGGGTTCGCCTATCTGTTTACATGCGATGTGTAAGTAGTTCCCCTACCGGAACAGCTTAGCGACATTTTCGAAACCCGACGGCTGAACAAACATGTGAATATGTTATTTGAACTGGCTTACTTCCCGGTCATTTGGTTAGATCTTTGTAACAGCTAACCCTACTCTGACAGTAATATTTACATACAACACAAAGAAGCATCTGATGTTTTCGTTGGACTAATTATTGATTTGTTGCAATTTATGCATTCTCATTTGCATGGTCTTTCCTTGCATGATACCATTAACTCTGACCGTATTACCAATTTTCAGCTTAATTCCAATTCGGTTTGTGATTCCTCTTCAGCTTAACCACAATATTGGTCACTCAAACATCTAGGGTTCGTTTGGGAAGTAGCAGGTGCCTTACGTAACGACTGAAGAGACCGAAAAGGCCGTGAGAACCTATCACTAGATAGGAAAAGGGACTTTTTCCGGAGAAAACGGGCATGGCAACCAAAAAATATCACAGTCCTTGAATTTCCTTGAAACACGAAAAAGGACGACTAGCCTGTGGAGCTCCTAATTCAGCCACCAGTGCATCCCAACTGGAGGGAATAAATCGCCTTGATTTCAATGCATCTGTCAGAATGATACTGAAATCGCTCTAAGTGGTATAATGTCAAAAGCGTAAGATAATGAAGAGATGCTTCCCGCAACTATTGCCCCACATACAACACCGTATGCCTTAGGTGCACGTTGTATGTATTCATCAGTACAGATGTATCATCCTTAGAAAGTAAGAATTTTGATGAACCAGATACATGCTGTTATTAACAGTATGCCGACCGATCGGTTAAATAATCTGGAGGTCTAATTCTCCATGTTGTGTTTCAAGTATTGTTTTAGCTCATGGAGTGAACAAGTTAGCAATATTCGACAAAGCTTTTGTCTTTACTTTGAAACCAATCTATACACTTGATTCATCTTGGTTGAGAATCACCAGCAAAGGGCACTTCACGAAACTCAGAGACATTTGAACCACCGACCTTCAAGCAGATGGTTCAATCATTTGGCCACGAGGGGCCGACCAGCACTGTGGTTAGCTCTTACTTAGGCAAGACATAGCGTCACCCATTCTTCACTCACAGAAACCACATTATATCTTCCAAAATCGACTGGCTCTCCGAGTGACGACTCCTCAGAAGAAAGTTTTGTTCATCTTGTGAAATTAATCTTTCTCAGTACTTATTAGGTGATGGTGATTTGAGATCTAATAATTTTCCACATAGATTGGTTGTGTCCAAGACCTTGATACATATACTAAGAAAGTCGATGGATTCTTGTCGCCTCAAACTGACGAGGGTAGACTGGCGTAATGGTACGCACAGAATATTTCAAACCGCGTGTAGCTACGCGTCCACAACGTCAAGACTTTGCAGTAGTCAGCGGGCAGTTCAGATCCCAACTTCATTAAGAATATCTGACGTACACCTACATACGAAGCGTAAAGCCTACGGCCTCCAAATGAGCTATTGAATGCATATAACGAACGTTATTCGAGTTATACCCGATCAAACCAGGAGTGTGTTTCAATTCCTCACGAGCATTATTAAATCAATCGCAAAAAACACAAGCGGCCCCTTACCGCCATCACGAGATTTGTCAGAGCATGGAAAAATGGATGAAAAATCGATCCGGATATCAGTGAAAAGTTTTGGACGAGAGTGAGAGGGTGGAAGTAGAAATTTAACAGATCAAAACGTAATAGTCCAAATGTTTCGACTACCGTCAGTAACCTGTCAACGGTTTTGAATACACTCAAGAAAGCAAACAAGCCATATTGTGTCATGACCGGTTTGAACATGATCATTACATGAATGAGTGATACTGTGTGCCAATGTGTAGGTGCTTGTCTGTGCGCTAGCTGCTCTGGTTGGTGGATTGTGACGTCAGTATGTTAATCCGTGAGTGTGGGCTATTTTCTGAAGCCATATGCATGTGGTCGCCCAGATTGGTGCCTTGAATCCAGCCGCGTCCCTATTCCGTCACTCACCGCTCCTGATACGAATTGAGTCCGATCGCAGAATGTTTACCAAAGCAATCAGTTCGATGATTCTGCTCAAGTCCACGCAGGGTTATGGCAATGTCCTATTCGTGCCTCTTCCTTTCTATGCACCAAGGTTATTCGTCCGGTAGGTTCGGCCGGATATTCTGTGCAACTAATTTTGTGTACACCGCTCGCGCTGTGATGTGAAATGATAGGTGCTTTTCGAGATTGTCATTTCGAAACTACCTAGTTGGATTAGACTGACCATGCAACAGACTAGACAGGGCAACCGTGCTCAGGATCGGAATCCAGGCAAGCACATGCATATGACATCTAATATCCATAGATTACCCCACCAACCTTGTCATAATCCACCAACCAGAGCAGCCAGACAAGCGTGCTCACGTGGGCCCTCATTCAGTATCGCTCACTCATGCCAGGTATTGGAACTACGATCACGGACAAAACAGTCGTGACACTGTGACTGGCCTGTCCATTTTTAATCTCATCTTGATATGGAAAGCGTTGACAGAGGTTACCCACGTTACCCAAAATATTGGGAATACAACGTCACACATTAATGCTGTTTTTTTGGTTGATAATCTTTCTAATCTCAGTGGTATTAAATTGAAAATTCCCAATTTTTTCGGAGGTTGACCGACCTAGATACATATATATGTCCCGACTAACTGAGACCGTATTATGGACAGACGTTCTATTTACATCTGGGGCATTTGACCAAAGTTGGTTAATTGTTCCATGGTACCGAATTTGCTAGTAAAATATACGAAGCATCCAAAGATTGGGTGCGATCGAGTATGGTTAAGTTTACTCGTTTGAACCCTCAATTTCATTTGCATTCACAGCATTGCATTCATAGGAAAACACAGCCAAATGAAATCTCGAGTGAGCCTACAGTTTCTTTTTTGGTGTTCTGGGGTGATTCTCCCCATGGTTCACATGGGTAAACGCGATGGACACAGCACGTGAATTCTTGTGGGGTCTAGAACAAGTGCTGCTCTATTCTACAGCAAACGATTTTGTTCCCTTAAACAAACGCGGTAACTATAAAAAATTATACATGCGGGAATTTCTTCTTTGATAAAAAATACAACTGCCTGCGTGTTTTAGAGTGATTTTTGAAGTATTTTGGTCTTACCAGGATTTAAACCTCGTCTACGGGGAAAGTTTCACATTCTCCGCGGAAGCTGAAAGGAACTGGTATCTGATACATAAACAGACATCCTAGCCATTTTTTTGTTCACGATAGATTTCCTGAGAAATCACCGACGATGCCTATCGCTCACATGGTGTCGAATGCAGTGACATGTACTAGGAACGTAAACAAATAAAAACCCGTGCGTATCTCTCAGATTGCTGAAGAGCGATCACAGTCAAGGCTTTAGCTGTTTATAGATAAATACATCTTCGTGACTGTTATGATCAAGTACGATGTGATCAAGTTAAAATGCCTTGGAAATACAGCTTTAAGCTGTTTCATCAACTTTGCCATCTCCGTTTAGTGGACGAAGATAACGGTTGATTGTGGCATGCTTTTTGACAGATACAGAGATTTCAGAACGTTCCTAAAAGTTTAGGCATAGCTTCATTTGCAAATGTGGCATCGCACGTAAACTATTCCATTCGAATCAGTCAATTTCGCCACCTAAAATCAGAACCAGTAGGACAGAACAAAACAAAAAAATGCAAACTGGAGAAAATGCATAATCGTTTGTGTTATTTTTGCTGCAGTCTATTTTCCCCCTAATAGTATGGACAGGACTCCGCGGACGTTCCTATCCGTAGAATTTTACATCCTATTTGCCAAATTTTGAGTTGGCTAGCCTCGTTGTAGTCCTGCGGAAGTTATCACGCTTTTCACTGAGCTGTAGGATATGAGAGAGTCTTAAACGCAGTGCGGGAAATGAATTCAGGGTTGATGAAATGCAGTCACTGGGAACCTAATTTGGTGTCTATAGAAGAGCTCAAACAAAACTCTGTTTTGTGATATTCCTCAAATTTCGAAGGGCTTTAAGCAGCCTTACGTTAGTATGCTCGGTCAAGAAGGTATGTTGCGATATCTCGAATGTCATACCCAGTGGAACTTGAGACACCCTCTGTGCAGCACATTCATTTGAGGAACATCGTAAACAAGCAATGCTGCTAATGATCTTGTTAACATCAGTGTAACCTGAAAATCATTGTATTTCGTCGGTTTCTCATGATTTAGTGGACAAGTCGAACACACGTTTATTCGAGACCTTAGGAGTGAGTTTATCTAATAAGAAAGGTGGAAACGATAAGGGGCTGTCAAATAGATATAAGCAACCTTACGAATAGTGTGTTGTACCCAGAATCCAAGGTTGGCTTTCGCACAATCTCATATAGTTGACCCAACTTCAAGCACACTGCAGTTGCAATTAGTCTACGCAAACATCCTGATTTGGTATTCCTGTACCACCCTGCGAAAAATTTACTACCAGTTCTGGTTTTCCAATGATTCAGCTTATTATACAGTCGATAGCACATTTTCTGCTTAGAAAAACAGTTGGTGGGTGAAACATAAATAGCGTTTTTGCCACTGGATCGACGGCAGCAATCCACTGACCTCTTTCACATCAGAAGTCCTACAGATAATCAGTATAAACCATGCTTGGATTCAGTAAAGCAACGTGTTCCTGTTAACTAATCTGAATGACATAATAAGCACGGAGTTTACAGAAATATTACAAAAATATTACTGCGTAACTATTTATGCATTTCATACAAGCCTTCTGCCATAAAACCAAGCAACATTAGCGAACCTCCATGCTAAGTCCCCTGTCTTCTTCAGAATAGGAACAAAATTTAGTGGAGGCCAGTGAGTAAGGCCAGTTTGGGTTGAAAAGCGGAGAAGCACTGTACAGCTGTCTGGTTCTTATCGACAAATAGGTGCAGTATGCATCTCACGAAACTCCAGGGAGCATTGAACGCGCGATTTAGGGGCCGGTAGATCAACTACTTTACTGTTCGGCCACGATCGACACTAGACACTGGATCAGTAGCACGTGGTCACACGTATTGGCAGGTTGTTCGAGCAACGACGGGGGGTTCCACTTCCCGGGTGACTTTCATTCTTTCTCTAAGGTACTTGTAGATTGTCAGAAGTGTGAGTAGGCAGTATGATCAGCCTCTCGCGGCCGAAAAGTTAAGTGTCCAAACCACTAGCCTGGACATCTCGGGTTCGAGACTCCGTGAGATGCGCACTACTGATGATTCCCAGTAAGGATGAAACGGCTGTACGGTGCTTCTTGGCTTTTCAGCATAAACTGATTTCACGAAATCCCCATTAAACTTCCTGAACTTTCCCAAACTAGCGACGCGGATAAATATTGTCAGTCAAGGTACCATTCCGCACGGAAGTGGATTAGTAGCTCAAAATAAATCAGAAGAAGGCGGATGGGAACATTCCAGTAAATTAGAGATTCTTGTGCACCGAATGCACTGACGATTTGTGACAAATTCTGATCCTTTAGATAAAATTTTCAAAAAGTCTCAAAAAAACCGGCTTCCTTCACGTAAGATCTGCCAGCTGACACCAAAGTTTAAATAAATACTCACCCGCTGAATGTTAAAGAATGAACGAAAATGTCGGAAACCGAAATTCATTTCCATAGGACCTACAACTATTTGTCATTTACAGTGAACGGATTTCGAAAAATTCAATGCAGGCGATCGGAGTTTGGGGTGATCACCTGCACTAGTTATCCAGATGATCAGGCTTATTTTGAGAACATTGTATATGAGGTTCCGTGAACAATGTGGCTAACTTTTGAAGAAATAGCCTTGGGCTTCATATATCGCAAATCATTTTATTCATTACCCAGGCAGTCTAATCATTCAACCTTCTGCCCAGTGTACACCTCAAACCATGTTATAGAGCAAAAGACCAAGAGAACAGTGTGGCCAACTATGGAAGCAAATTACATATGGTGTAGTGTCGACCAAAGACCAGTAAAAAAACCGAGCTCACCGACTTCATTCCCGCCTGGAAATTTTAAACAACCCTATTTACCCGTCGTGTGATTTAAAACAAAGTCTTTAGTAGTTGGCTTCAAGCCTGAAGACTATCCCATTTCGGTTGTTGCTTGGGTTGGCGAGGAGAAGTCATCTAAGATTTCGGTCACCAAAATGTTTTCGGGAATCAATCGCTCAGATACGGAAACGTCAGTCTAAGCTGGCACTGTTTGGCGACTCCGCATATCAGACAACTTTGTTCCGCATGGTGAGTGAAGGTAAAGTTCCGCAACATTTAGCTTGTACGTTTGATTTCCGAATCTTTGTACAACTACTGTGGGTGTCCATTCTTCTTGGCATGCCCAAAAATCCCTCAAGTAAACGCAGCAGTCGTGGCTGAGCAAGTTGCACATATGACTGTGCACGTGTTTTCAGGAGATTGAGTCCAATACCAGCTGCATCCCCCGAATATGCCGTTGATTGCATAAAAGTTAATCGAATCGGTTGAAGGTCATCGTAAACAAAAGATTCAGCTGGAATTTACGTATCTTCCTTGAACCGGATGTAGCTGTTGAATTTCGCGCAATATGGGTTCAGGTAGAAACTAAGGTTTACGACAACTTTGGGAACGGGCCTAACAAATGAGACCCAAGAACGATAAAACCAGTTGTGGGTTGTCGGAGAATATTTAGCAACCTTATGAGTACTGCGTTTTGTCACCTTCATTTGTTTTTCAAGTGCTCTAGATCGAGGATAAACAAGTGTCATATAAACAGCATGACGGGCATATAATCAATGTGCACTTGTGTTATAGCTAGGGTACCAGATTGAGGCCTCGTAAAGTGGCGAGATAAAATTCACCCAAATCTATAAAATCAATATCAAACTTCTGGATAATAAAAACCTAGTGTGTCCAAGCGCAGCTCAAACCTACGTGAACAATTCTTCATCGAGAAATTAAACTGAACTCAAGTACTCTTATTTCCAGGTGCTGTTGTTTTTCATGCCCTCATGACACAACTTTTCTTTTGTGTGTCCTTTATTCGACCGTTAATACCAATAAGTGCATCATATTAACACCCCTAAATACAGCTATTTTCATCTAACCCCACGGATCCAGTTTGAACTATTGGTGCGTCCGGTCCATGACTGCCAATACTAAATCGTACTAGATTGCATGTGTTCCAACTGATCACCACTTATTTGCTATCAAATTTCCAGTGGCCATTTTGCGCTGTAAGTTTTAACCCAGGCAAGCTGTTTCTTTACACGACGTACACACGTTGGCTTGGACCGTTTTCTCATACTTCTCTGCGTTTATCGAAAAGACGAGCTGCTGCCTGATAGCTTGTTTCCAACCTTCAAGGCGTGATCATCTTGACCTACATTCTCGACCATCCACTCTTTCATTCGAGTGTGGTCACTGTTCTCGGGCATCTACGATGTTGACGTGAATGCAGCGGACCTAAAGCCACATGTGGCTTAATTGACGTAGTGACGGGCGGTAGTCTGTGGTCGCTGATCCACCTAAGCGTAACCGAGGTAAAAAAAGCCATCTGGCTTACTGCGCCATGACTTAATCGAATTTGACCATTGGTTTTTGATCAGATGCCTATCGCCCTGTTTTCTGGGCTCATCAATCAACACATTTTGTCACCAAAAGAGGAGACGTCATCAGTGCGATGTTGTGGGGATACATCCTCCTGGTCTGCGTGCGTATAGTTAGCTTAAGACGAGCATGGGTTATATTTTGACCTGCTTGGTTAATTGAGAGGAAAGTTTCTTTGAGGTTCGTTGATCCATTTGTACTTGTTGTTTTATTGTTTTCTGCCTTCGCTTTGTTTGGCAGATCATCTCGGTACCTTCTATTTTCGGTAGTTTGCTTTCCTTGTTCAATTTACCCGTTCTCAGTTTGCATTACAATGTTGTCTACTTTCCTGAGTTTGGTTAATCAGTTAGTTGCACTGTACTGTTTTCTTCTTTGCAATGGCTAATGTCTTTGCGTTTGACCCTAACTTTGCTTATTAGTGATTTGTGATAAAATGATCATGACTGGAGACTGCAGGAGGAATTTTCATGCAAAATTTCTCTCCTTACAGATTACTCCTGTTCTCACCAAATGAGCGATATGTTTGAGTGAGTGAGACTGAGGAAACTCATGAAACAAACCATTACTCTATGGTTCGTTATTTGGCTATCGAGATCTACCGTTGAAAGTGCAGATAGTTGATTGAACGATTAAATACGGTCAGTTATCCCTGCCCGAGGCGCTCGTCAACCTTGCCACAGATGATACTAAGGACATCCAACATACAGAAAAGTTTGTAACCGGTAGCGTAAACTTACCTCATTCGCTTGTTCGGTGTTCGATCACTCGAAGTATTTGTCGCTACGCTTTACGCTTGTATTAAGTCAAAATCAGCTGCATCGTTTGGAGTGCTCAGTAATGCCGTACGTTTCATCTATTTCGTTCTTTGTATCGACACTCGTCTTTTGTCGCCTGGGGATCCTCAGCAACAGCCTTTCACCAAAAATCCCGCTATAATGTTTTCCTATCATCCAAAGCAACACTTAATCTGAGAAAGCAAGCCTGGATCTTTAAAGTGTAACTTAGGCATGATTCCATTTTTATTAGCTAATCAAAAAGTTGATTCCTTCCAGATGAAAAATTTTGCTAACGCACACCGGAGAAAAATGCTTTCGTTTTGAGTGCTAATGTACATTCTAAATAAATGCGGTTTGTACCTTTTCCTAAACAAAACCAAAGTTTGGGCGCAATGAGGCTGTGAAAGTTAATCAGACAGCATTCAAGGAAACCTGTTGAGCAGTGCGAACGAACGAGTGATTGATGGTAGAATCGATTCAGACGGTTCGGAGGCCCAAGAGGCAGGAGTGCGACTGTACGCTCCAGACGTTTGTGCCTCAAATTAATACTAAATGATTAACTTTCACTGCTCTGGTTACAGAACAAGTTAAAACAACTAGCAGTAAACATTCACTGTATCACACAGGAAGCACGAATACTCGACTTATCGGGGAAGCTTGAGCAGGTACCATTTTCACATACCATCTTCACAAATAACTAGTCAAGACGATTTATGTAATGGGCAAGTGTATTGTTATCCGGTCATTTGCATGAGTTGCTGAAAGATTCCAAGTTCAGCTGGAGGGATTGAATGAATTCTTTGTGTTCCAAACATTTTTAGCGAGAATTCAGGAAGCAGTAGTCTTTGCTGTTGCAAGATTACGTAAATTGCGTTGTGTGGCACCTAATACACGATCTGAAGCCGAGTATCTCGATGAACGATGTGCCTCGAGCTAACTAGGTCGGTTGAAATAGAGTTTTGTATTTTACCTCTGCCTCGCAAGGTGAGTCACTTTGGATAGCGTTTCCTAGTCCATCGTGACAAGTGCCTACCCGCACGACCTGGCACGTGGAATCACGGGCTCAGTGGAATTTCTAAACCATTATCAAGTTGAGCAGCTCCGGTGGCTTGTTTTTGTCTGTTTGCTGTGTCACTTATATAGGATCAATGGAAAAAGCTACTTGGGGTTGGCTTTTTCGTTTTTTTTCTGCATGTTGCGTAAGTTATACTGTTCGGATAGTGAAGTCTTTTCGTTACAGTGGAACAAAACTCAAATTCCGCTGATTATTTACTCCAGATCACACTGTGGTGTACGTTTCTTTAAATGCAATGAAAGTCACTTATGGTCATCAGTAACTGCAGAAAACAGACATGATCGTTTAATCTATTTTCCATGCTAAACTTTGTAACTGTACTGAACTCAGTGAATCAGCGTACGACTCTACCCAAATAGCAGTATTTATTGGCAATACAAATTTGGTCATCGTGTGTCTGTCGTATCTGGCGAATTTTGACACACTTGTCTTGAATTTTCTGCACTGTCAATGGAGTTATCATTTACGCGCTTATTCGTAGCGACAAGTTTACATTCAGACAGACAAAGTTCCACTTTCCGAATGGTCAACTGTACTGGGGCTATTCTTGAGCGTCTGCTCGTATCATGTGACACATGTGCATTTGTTATCGTCTGCCCAAGTTCCACTTTACTTCATGGCACTCAATGACTACATGGTATGGGAGTATTCCAGTGTTTCAACTTCTCACACCTGCTGAGTGCGTTGTGACTATTGTGAGTAGCTCACTTTACTACCCCTTTACGATGCCATCAGTGACCTACGTATTCAATCTTTCCGAAATTGGCAGAGCATAAGAGTATATATATATATATATATATACTCCAGTGAGTAGAGAGAGTGAGAGCGGCTTTTTTTGGCATGTTTGCGAAACACTCCTAACTTATCATGGCTTTGAGTTGTTGGACCCCATTCACACTAGCCTAAGGCACTACACTACACGATCAGCAGTGTCAACAATATCTGCCTTCGGACTGCGACAAGGGTAAAAGTAAAATTGGATCGATCGACTCCTGTGTTTACCGGGACACGTCCTACTCTACTTAAGACTTATAATATTGGTACTCATCATTGATTAAAAAGTGGCGGTAAGCAAAAAGATCTTGAATGGCATTTTACAAACCACTTATTGGGAGCAGACATGTGTAGTTCTCATAGTGTATACTTGGGGTTCCTGTAGGTTCACCAATATCCTCAAATTAGTGATACCCATAGGTAAAAAACAGCGCTGTGCCTCTAAGCCTAATCCGCGGTACGGTCAAGTGGGAACTAAATAACACACGCTGCCAAAGAACTCACTCGATCTCAGGTTTAATTGGGGCTTTCGGTCACGCGGTTTGTTAAGCTACCACACAGACATATTTGTCACGGGTTCGTGCATCACTCAATGTCCAGCCGACTCAATGGGTTATACTAAAACGTTCTCCACAGACCTACTAGCCCTTGCACCTGACTACACGGATAACCCTCTCCAGGACCGCATTCGCAATTTCTGTATTCCTTCAGTGGGTCAAATGCTATGGAACTATTTTAGTTTGCCAGCTTTGGGGCTGCCACTAGCATGCCCACCTAACCAAATTTGACTTTTTCAATACAGCAGGAAGGCGTGAGTGTGTTGTGTCCACTAGAGTGACAATGCGGAAGGAGCACTGTAACACGCCCACAAAATGGATGGAACGGGGGCACGAGTTGTGCCCCCAAGCAGTGTATCTACTGGGTGCTCTGGCTGCTGGTTACGCACTTCGCGGTGGTTTTGACTGTGCGTACCCGCCAAGCTTTTATTAACCAGAGGCTTCCAAGCAGATCGGAGATGGAGGACGAACAGACTTACTATGTTATCAAACAGTTACTGAGATACCGAAGAACTATGATAGGAAGATAAAACCGATATTTTATCCCTCCAGTCATACTTGCGAGCTCGACATTTGTATCCTGTTGTTGGTCATCCGCCTCGAAAACGTGAGTACTGTGAACAGCTCCCCGTTCTTTTGTCAGTAAAAATATATTTGAAAGAGAATTCATTTGAAGACCGACATATGTATCCCGTTATTGGTCATCCGCCTCGAAAACGTGAGTACTGTGAACAGCTCCCCGTTCTTTTGTCAGTAAAAATATATTTGAAAGAGAATTCATTTGAATGAACACTGGAGCCACGCTGCTGTAAGGATTCTCCTAACAAGCGAATTATGCAGACAGATTTGCGCACTAGGGGTTGAAGCGGTTAACTTAGTATCTGAGTGAACTATACATCGTTATCTGGCTGTCATACCATTTCGATACGGATTTTATCTGTCAGACAGTAACGTATACTGCTGACAGCAACATATAAATTGGCACTGTTAGTTCATTTACACAAAACCTAGAGATAAACCGTTATGTATATCCATGGATTTTAGTACCTCATTATTTCACAACCCTTTGGGTTTTTTGCTTGTGTTCTCATGAATCTAGACACAAATCACAGAGTTACAGAACTTCTTACCTTTCGACAATCTAACATCAATCATATAAAAGGAACATCCTATTACGTGGACTTAGAAACAAGGTTATTTGGCCGATCTAAGCAAAATTTCTGACTGAAGTATATTTGTAGAAAGTTATCTCTACTGCAATCAGACCATGCGAGAAAGTAGGATTAACTGGGTCTTGGAAAGACCTAGGGAGTGTAAAATATCACAGGTTGGAAGACGACAAAGATAATAGAAGCCTTGGTGGAAGTAGAAGTTACATCCAGACGTAATATAAAAAAGGTACTTTAAAGTCTAATCGGAACCTGATTCATGCAAACGAAAAGTTATCCACTCCATGACCGGATACATATCTATAGCGCATTGCTGTCGCTGACATCGCCTCACACAGTTTACTTGTATTTGGCTCAACAGTCACTAGTAACATCTCTCCCCAGTCAAGCAAAAACGTTATCTTTCAGGACCATTCATAATACTAGTGTAACGGCGGATGCTACTGATGAAGCATGTGAGTAGCACGTCTTCTCGGAAATCCGCTTTGCGTCTCTTGAAAAGTGATATCTGTTACAGAATTTGTGGAGTCTCTTTGTAGCATTTGCTTGCAGTTGAGTAGCAGTCAATGAATATCCAGAAAAAGTTCAGGAAGACGCGTTCAAGGAGGAGGTGGATATTCAGTTTTTTTAAACGACATGCATATGAGAGTTTTGCTCCCCTGTTCAATAGTTTGTAACTGTTCAGTTGGCTTTCTCAGATAAGTAACTCCGCAGCGAAGGCCTCCTTCCTTTCAAGATAAGTAACTCCGCAGCGAAGGCCTTCTTCCTTTCACTAGTAGTGAGGTATGCACAAAGGATCACAACTTAGCATCATCCAGAAATCTAGGACGGACTGGTTAGACCAATATAAGGGGATTTCGGAAATGTGAAACAGAACACTATGTACACAGATGCTCTTAGACTTAAAATAAACAGAAATGATTTGTCATCAAATCAATAAACCCAAAATTGGATTTGCAACCAACGGATTGACGTGGGTGCCTTTCGGGAAATTTACAGGCAACACCTACTTTGAAAGAATTCAAAGATACGGCACGATGCGGTACCATCATCTATTTCCGAATCAAACTGATCAAACAGATCCGATCGGCAACAGAAAAATAAGGGTGACCTGGATTGTGACCATAACGGAACTGCTCCAAAGTTACTTACCGCGTTGGGGATTGTGTAGCCTAGCAGGTATATAAAATTTGGTTCAAGTAAACACACAGAAGTGAACTAGGCCAACTTAATTTCAGCTACAACACCCATATTAAGAGCCGCACCCATACTTTCCTACTAGTCCAGGGATTTACAGTACGGTTAATACAAACAAACATATGATGCGTATGACGGTATTATGAATAAAAGATAATCCCGACACAAACATATTTCCTGATATTCATTATGGTTGATCTTTCCCAGTAGTATGGTAAGATATGAATATCAAGAATGAAGGTTGAGATTATGGATAGAGCTAGCGCAACGCCTACAAAGGAGTCAAATGAAGTTGTAATATTCGCACAAACGCCTGTCGTGTCAAACAATACATCTAACTTTGATTTTGGGAATCTTCAAAAAGACTGTAAAGGAATTTAAATCCACCCGGGATGATTCCAATTCAGGCACCAAAGCGAGGGATGAATAAACGGATGAGATGCAGGAACAATCACCCCAAATACAGGAATATTCATTTCAAGAGAAGGAAAGAAAATCACGCCGCTGTTACACATGAATCACTGATTGGTTCTTATCATGAGGTTCTGGCATGCGGTTCTATAAAATGGTACCTGCGTGACACTCAGATGGGATTAGGGAAAGCAGTGGGACAAAAAATCAAAGCATGGATGTATAGTTGCACCCATCGATCTGCATTAGGTCCATGACGCTGCGTGACATCTAAGCCTAGAGACTCAAGTTTCATGACCGTTTACCGGGCCGCTACTCTGGACAGAAGAAGCAATAAAGTATGTGCTGGCTTGGTCGAGTGACGACGCGCATAATGTGAAGCCGAAAAAAGCTCGTCTGAATGCAGCAACAATGCCTAGACGGATCTGCATTCACAACGGCAGCGAATGTTCGTTCACGTCGGTGAAAAGCATGCAGTTGTACTGGACAAGGCGGAGACATTGAGCAGTGGAACTGGCCAGATAGCGGTTAGCGGTTACGCTATGGATTTGATGCCCGGTGTACTTTGTCCTCTTCAAAACAGCCCCGGTAACCCCCAGTGTAATAATAATAGATATCCGCACGACCAGACCAACCTCCGGGCTGACAATCTCGACAATGGAACAAGTTGTTTACTTAAGTCAGCCTGCGTGTGCCTGAGACCGAGGCACGCAATCACAGGATTTTGAGCAAACGTGAGAGGACTGCTTCGTGTAAGCCACATGCCCAGATAGTAGTGTAGGAAGTGGATACCCAGAACCGAATGATTAGGAGCCTTCGGACAGTCAATGTGTAAACTAGTGCCATGTGTGGGTAACAGTTAACGTGTGAATTTGATTTCATCACTTAGAATTAGATTGCTTAAATGAATCACCATGACCAGCCGATCAGGTGCCTGGTCATAGAAGTGAGTTTCCGGTAGAACGAAGAATGACGGTTACTGGGTTGTTTCAAAAAGTTCAGTGTGTAATTATGAACAGTTTCATAATTTAATAATTTCATAATTTCATCAGTTCTCATTCCACTACTCCTCATGGGGATGATACAACTTTGTAATGGAGAGAGAAGGCCCGAATGCTGCTCAGTACTAGAGTTCCTTCTGAATACGTGTGATGCGTACACTAATCCACACGGCAAAGGAACCAATGACGGAAATGAAATGAAATTGTGTTAGGAAGGATCAGCGAAAATTTCAAACAATGGCGTAGACGATTGAAAAGATTTCATAGATGGGATTGATGACATTCCTCATGCTAGGTACCGGGAACGTAAGGAATGTCGCACCAGGAGTAATATGGGTCTTGGTGGTAGGGGACGGCTACTTGAATTGTTTTACTAACTTACTCAGTAAGGCCTTCATTTGCCCCACAGCTGGAGGTAATAGGATTCGGGATGGTACTGTTATACTGTTAGGTGGAATAGACGTCCAAATGGAATCCGTAACTTCAGGTTAGCTCAGGTTAGTTCATTTTCCATGCCTTTTATACGCGTGCTCCGTGTGTCTGCCTGGTCCAGCCATGGCTAAACGCTTTCCACCGATATGGACGCACATTCGTTGGTGCTATGAATACAGACTGATCCTTCGCCTATGTTAGAAACAACCTAATGCAGTGAGATTTGTGGACAGTGTACTTGCATGGAATATCATTGCTGGGAACAATTCCCTCTCAGAGGATTATCTACATCTGAGAATCAGATAAAGACCTACAATCATCGTAGCTGGTTTCAATAATCTCGATAAACTGTAGTTTACTTCATATTCCCCCTAGTTACATTTGATTGAACACGCGTTCTTCTTTCTACAGTTTGTTAGAATGGAAGCATGCCGACCCAAATTAGTTTCATGCTATTCGTTCCCAGGGCTGTGTGTTACAACCGAATGCAATTTTCTGTTCTTCCTTAATGCCTTTTGGTCATCCTCAATTGGGAACAGTGTAGCTGAATGCATAATAGCAGGCGTTTTAAAGGCACAATCATTTCGAGAAGCCCTGGGACACAGGGATAGAGACACTTGCTTTCTTGGGAATGTTTCTTGATATTAAACATAGTTTACAGTGTCAATGAATAAATTATGTGGGTGTCACGTCTGGGTTTATGCGAGAGATATGGTTTGTTTTGTGTTTGAGGAAAAATGGGATGGGTGACAAGTAAAGATTGGTAGGTTCAGTGTGAGTTATTGAAAAAAAACCTTTTCGTGCAGAAAGTTCTGGTGTGGTGATGTGGGTTGTACTAACCTCAGCAGTTCAGTCTGATCACGTTGTCCAGTGTTCTGGCACGAGGTATATATAATAAAATAGCGCCTTGATTGACATGTTTTCAAGTAAACGCGTGAGCGAAGACAGAACTCTGGACTTGACCACTACATTCCAGACTTGGCAACTTCAAGTAGTGTTCTGAAGTCAATTTGTAAGTAAGTGAGATCTAAGTAGCTCTAAGGTAGCCAGAGAAGTTAACATCGATGGACCTCTCCTAATATGTCCGAGCAAATTTAACTTCATATTAGGTTTGTTTCCGGGACACTTTGGTGTAACAAAATAATTACGCGATCACCGCTACCGAACCTTCCTGTTCATTCTAAAATTTGCCGCTTCTAATGCTCCTTGTCGTACACTTGTTACATACTGTCCAAAAGATTTAAACGCAAAGTGGTTGCATTTTTTTGGTAAAATTTACCTTCAGGAGATAAGAAAAAGCAACATGCGGCGATCTAGCTCAATTAAGGCTGCTAGCAAGTCGCTGCACACTTCAACCTGAACCCACTCTGACTCTCCAAACTCAAGAGTAAGCCGATAATCATCCGTCATTATGCGAGATCTGCTAATTTTCTTCGTGTCGCAGGTGCTGTGAATTCGCTTGAACTTATAACCTAGTCCCAGATTGTACCCACCTGACACAGTGAACCACAGCGTTCACGGCACTGAAAATCCGCGCGGTATCCTGTGCCTTGTATCTAAACTCGTGATCGCGCAAGACAACACTCAAGAGTTACTCCGTAGCCCACTGGCTTGATTCTGCCATCAGATTTGTCGGGACTCTCTGTTTTGGTATGGGAACGAACAAGGCTCCGTAAGTGTCGTGCCGCACGATGGACGGCCTCACCTACATCCGCCCGATGTGCCTTGCTGGCTTGGGGATAATCGGAAGCCTTGATCTAGTCCGGCTGCCCCCGTATTTCTGTCAGTCGGTTAACGGATGCATCACACTGTGACGCAAAATTCACTTGGGCTAACCGAATCACAACTGTTTGCAAACGCATGATTTCGACAGAGTCTAATCCAGCTTAATTAGCCTGAAAAATAAAATATAAGTTTAAAAAGGTGCGGAAACCATTGCAGTTATTTTAAAATATTTAAGCTACCCTATCACATATTTTAAGAGCCGTGACTGGTAAAGTGAGATGTTCTCAAAGGGTTTACATGTCTTTCTTGGTACAATAAATGCCCGCAAATAAAGGACTAACTTCCCATAATATGTTTCAGTGTTCTATTTCAAACGACTCTGATTTGGTGGAATCCAATTAACTGTTATTGCCCATTAGCCCAAGCTTGTCAAGTGGATACAGTCGGTCAGCTGAACAAGCATAACACAAAGTGTCCTGTATTCAAGCATTGTTGCTTAGGTCCACGAATTCTCCTACTTGAACGCCAAGTCATAACAATGGTGGCCAAATAAAGAAGCGTCTATTGATGAGTGATAACATGTCCTACAACCACTACCCATGGAGGCCGTGGCTCGCAAAAATACCTGATGTTTGTCTAAAAGCAGCAGGTACACTTGCCTGCTCTTATCTGGCTCTCTGTACTGCAGTAGAGCTGAATGAAGCTCGCGACACTCAGATGAAGGTTGGGAAGATTATGGACGTAGTCATATGATTGCTGTGAAAACGTTCACCCACAAAACGGCAACCTCTAAGGCTAATGCGACATAAATGTTGTTGGACGCATTCACAGAAGTTCAGCAAATGGTGATCAACGGGTCTGGTAAAGTTTGATACAACGATGTTGTGCGATAAACCGGCAATCTCATACCTCACCTTCTGCAGAAGGCTAACTTCATAATATGAATGGGACCTAAAAACAAATAAACATTTCGACGATCTGTATTATGGTTTATCTGACGGCACGCATTCGGCAAATCTTCCACTATATAACGGAACCTTGCCCCCAGAAAAAGCGCCTTATAATTTGCTAATACGGAACACTCAGCGACAATTATGACTCTATTTTACATAAAGCGACATTATTTGTATTAAGTCAACTGTAGTTTGAACACTGTCCACTTGTCTTGGCACATTTATTCCAGTAAGTCCACGCTGATCTGTCGTTGAACTCTATTTTCACCCTTACTAAAGATGGTTATAAGCGCATATATGCCCGTATGTGTGATCTTCGGGCTTTACGTGCAAGCCTTGCGATTATCTAGCATCTGTTCGCATGGTGCATACATTTGAAGCACTACGCATGAACAAGTAAGCATGGTAAAAACTCAGCGATTTGAGTGCTTTGTCTCAAACCTTACGCGACGACGGCTGCTTTGAACAAACATCAGATTGTGGAGAATTTATTGCTAAGTAAGTTCGATAGCGCTGAAAATCCATGGGTTTCCACATATATACATCATTTTCGAGACTAAGTATCCATAAACCTTTGGGAGTAAGCCTTCGTCATCGTATAAGTATCCTTTACTTTATTCTGAATGAGGGTAATTAAAATAGGAGCTAGATTCAAAAGTCGGTATCGGAGTAATAAATTACAAATTGAGTTTTATTGCTGACAGATAAAGGCAGAGAGACCAGTGATCCCATGACTTGCAGGGACATACCCTAGGAAACTTGGTTCATTTTTTCTACTTTCCTGATGATCTTTAAGAGGTCTCATTGAATAAAACAACTTTGAGAAAGTATGATTTAGTGTATGAATTTCTCCTACCTCCTTCCATTTGTTAAAAATAACGCTGGGTTTCAGCGAAAGTGTCGCATACCGCTAAGTGAGCCTGTCGACCGCTTTTCCTTACTTTCACGCTAAGGAAACTTGGCAGCAAATACTTATTTGCTTAACTTCAAGTCACTACCACGGTGATTTACGCAGATGAACTAGACGACTGCCTTTGGCCTTTTACTGTCAAGTGTCCACAAACCGTCCGCGGTTCAGTCTCACTGGAGGAGTCTCGCAAACAAGCTGCGGAATTCATTGGTGACACTGATAGGCAGTAGACAAAGGCAACTCCTACAGCAAGTTAAGGGACTAAAATATCTCTTGTGAAGTTTTTGGATGGCCCTTGCTAAGATGACCGTCAGGTTGCAGCTATGTATGAGATGGTCCAACCTATCAACAATTCACGCGTTCATACCTGATAAACTGATCGAAAAATCCAAACTCTGTTTTCATAAACGAAAGTTCTTTAGAAGATTGCCGAAAACTCCCCGAAAGCCCACGACCGGTTTTGCACTTCATGGGGGCCACCAGGTAGGCAAAGCCACCATGTTTCCGTCAACCGTAGGTTCTACATGAACCCAAATGAGACAGAGTTCGACAAATACACTCATTTGCATACCACTTTATTTTTGACGGGGGACACATTTTGAGCCCATCCCAATCCTTCGTTCGTGCAGATAAGTGTAATTGGTTAATTTCGTGCAATTTGGGTCAAAGTAAAACATAAGGCTGAGGGCACTGCGCCTAACTGATGAGCCTCAAAGAAGGGCAAAACTGTTCTTGGGTTGTCGAAGAGATTTCAGTAACCTTGTGAGTAGTTTACTTTATAAAAATGCACTGCGATCTCTCGGATATCGTACCCACTGAAACATCAGGTGGATTTGTGCAGCACAGTGAGTTGAGTGTATTTTTCGACATATGTTCCACTTGGGTTCAAGTAGAACATAAGGTTGACCGGTTTTGAATATTATACTAACTGGAATACGAGCCGGTTTTTTATAGCATATTCACTTAAAAGCTAGCATTGATGGTAGATTCTACTGTAAATCAGCTGAGTTTCCCGGTCCAATCAGATTGGTTATACGGATACGTGTATTTTGCGAATGACATCATAACAACTTGATAAGGTATCTTCCGAGCCGGGACAGATAGCGCCGCCAAATCACATCAGCGTGCTCAGCTGAGTGCAAAGATTAACTCGAAGACGACAGCCGAATGGGGAGCGCATGTACCAATATCTGGACAGACAAAAGCGACAGGCACCATGAGTAACGTAACTCTTGTTTACTCCATGGTCTAAAGCAGGTTGGTATGTTAAACAATGATGCGAACTCTACAACGAGTTTCTGGTTTATATAAAACCCCCCTCACGGTGCTGTTTATCTGAGCAGCTTGGTTTGTGGTACGTGTAAGTGATTATGCATTTGCTCAATAGTGCTTCGCGTGCAAGAACTAGAAACCGATATAAGCTCTTAAATATAAGCTCTTTTACATCCAGGGTTTCCCTCATGTAGCCACTAGCGCATAGAGTAAAATAAATCAATTCATGGAGCGTACTCATTCATGCTCAATGCGTTGTTGTTGTTATCGTGTTTTCCTGATTATTCAGTATAATCTGAGATTGTGTCGTTCAGCGAGTTCACCCTCAGAAGCAGCCTGTCATCTCAACAACATAAACATTTATTTCCGAGTAACAAGTGACTTTGAATGGATAAGTACATGACAGTGCGGGGACGATAAATTTTGTGAACAGACACGTAATGATCCCCAGAAAGGAGAGTGTCTTCATATATTCTGTCACTCTCATAACCAGATAAAAGTCGAAACAAGATTTCTTGATATGCCCAAATGTTGGTGAATAATTAATTGCTATCTTGTGACATCCTAAGTTGAACTAAGCAAGTCTGCACCTAAACACCAGTGTCCGCATCAAACGAAAATGGGTGGTAATGACGACCATGTGTCACGTTTCGGTGAATCTACCGAAAATCGGATTTGCTCTTAAGCAACGCCCCAGGTTATGTGTAGCCACGATAAATGAAAAAAGGAAAAATATCGATTAACGCTTGAAAAGTTAGCAGTGAAGTTTATCCAACTTTTTTTCAAACTTCTAAGCCCCAACGCCTATCAAGTAAAACTTTTGTGGTCACCGAATTGTGAATCAAAACTCATAGTTTGCACATAGTTTGCCCATAGTTTGCACACAGCAAGTTTTTTTAATCTCGTCTGATTTTCCCTAATATACACCTGATAAAAGTTCATGAAAGTGACCGATTAATTTGTCCGAAGTGTTTCGAAAAAATCTCATTAAGTGACCAATCAATCAGGCGAGTCACGTGGTGCGAGTTTAAATATTGAAAAGATCATTTTCGAATGCGGCTGAATACACCCGTAGAAGTCATGAGAACAATGAAAGTAGCGAACAAAGCTTGTTTTCTGTGATTGTTTCTCTTGGTTAATACATCACAAATTTATATGGTACCAGAAATCACGTGAAAAAAAGGTTAAAAAGCGGGAGTACATACACTTTAGTGAAACGGGAATCAAAGGAAGGGGGTTGAATGACGGGTAGGTCAATGGGTCACAGAATCAGGTGAGTGACGTCAATGTCAGACAGGCTTGTGGGACCGGATTTTTCGCAGGTCAGTGCAAGTTCAGAGGTCGCACAAGTTTCTTCTGGACACAAAGTTTTGGATCCAGCAGTCGGATTCCAATCGCCTCTGCGATCGATACTAGTCTGGATCGTACCAATCGTGATCGGTTCAGAGGTGCCCGGTATATGATAGTGAGGGCTTGATCTTTGTCGATGACATGATTGGTTCGGCCAAATGTGATGCGATCGCACTTGAGCCTGGTTTCTTCCAGCTACCACTCAGGGATATGGGATTGTGTTCCCGCATTCTGTCCGACAAATGCCTTGTCGTACGACCAACGTATGATGCTCGGCACGAGCATACAAATGAGTACACACAAAAGCTGGTGGTAGAACGTGGCAATTTGTCCTTCAAGCGGAAGCTGATAGGGGCTGGAGTTGAAACTCAAATACAGATTAGCAGCCATATATGTCGTATCAACAGAGTTTCTAAGCCTTCTGGTGATTAGTTCAGCAACCGAGTCACCTTTGAATGGAAGCCTCATGTAGACGGGCTTCTTTCCAACCGAACATTGAGTAGGTTTGGGTTTAACGGATTCCATAGTCTTGAGTACGAACCTTTCAGGATATCCGTTCTGCAAGGAACGTGCGTCCCAAGAACTTTAGTTCCTCTTCTAAACAGTGGGGGGAGCATATCTTCATTGCTCTCTCAGTCAGGCATCTAATTAGATTACGCTTTTGTTGCAACGGAACGAAGCTATCGAAGTGAATATACTGACCTTTCCACGTTTGCTTTCTGTGGATTTTGCGTTCTATGGTCCCGTCAGTCTTCCTTTTAACATTGACATCAAGGAAACTTAACTGTCCATTCTGCTCTGACTCAATATTAACCTAGATATTTGTATGGACTGAATTGAAACTGCTTAGCACGTCTGTTGTGCTTATAGTTTCGTCGGAAGTATACGAAAATGTCGTCCACATATCGACGATACAATTTTAACCGAGCAATGAGTGCGTCTAATTTTTGGGTCTCCAGTTTGGGCATAAAAATTTCTGCCAGCATGGGACCTAGAGGAGAACCCAAACATCCGATGTTTAACCACTGAGATTTAATACCCACACTCGTTAATTTCTACACTCGGTATAGTTCATCCGATATTCGGCTCTACAAAGACAGCTTATGGTCTACCAGTTACCTATCGAACCTTGTTTTGACTGGTAACACACATAGTCTATTGTCTCAGTGATTGGTATGTTGGTAAACAATGACTCGACGTCCAGGGGGAACATGGAGTATTTATCAACCTTCAGATCTTTAATCTGCTCGACTACATCAAAACTGTCTCTCAGGCTGTGTCGACACTTCTCTCCTGGTTCTAACAGACTAACAAGCCATTTAGCCAGGGTGTGATAAGGAGAATTAGACATTGAGGATGGGCTTGAGAGGTAGGCCGGGTTTGTGAACTTTTGGGAGACCATAAAGCCGAGGAATTGTTGTACCAGTGGGGCGGATACGCTCGAAAGTGTTGGTGTCAATGTTTCCAGATTGTTTAAGGCGTCTTAATATTTTGGACACTGCTTTTTCAATCACATGCGTCTTGTCTTTCTCGGATTCCATTATCTTAAATTTGGGTCTGTCTGAGAGGATGGTATTCATCTTATCAATGTAGTCGGATTTATTCATCAAGACAATTCCTGAGCCTTTATCTGGCTTGGACAGTAAAACTTGGTCGTTTTTTGTATACGTTTCAGAGCCTCAAGATGTTCCTCTGTTAAAAGTCGTTCGGGTCTGTGTTTGTAGCTGAGGTACTTGTAACACGAATTGACCAACGTCGATTTCAGCTGTTCTCACTCAGTTCAGAGGAAGGGACTAGCACGGACAGCTGATCATATGGATTCTCAAATGGACTTCAAGCTCGAGCTGGCAGTTTTTTCGACTAGACAACAAAATTCTGGACCTAGTGACAACGCCCTTTAAAAGGGTAGTGTCCAGCACTTACGAAGAAAAATTGTGCGCGTACCTTTCTGGATTTGTCGGAAACTTGGTGCATGGTATCACTGGATTAAGCTGGCTGACAAGTTTCTTCTCCCTGGCATCCGTTCGTTTGGCAGTAACGAGTCGAACGTATGCGTTGAAGTCCAAGTGATCGGATGTCGTCAGCGTGTCTAATGAGGCTGCATATTGGGCTTGTTTTCGTTCTAGTTCCCAAATATTCTCTCGTCTCGGTCGCGATACCCAAACCTACTCAATGTTTGGTTGGAAAGAAGCCCGTCTACATGAAGCTTCCATTCAAAGGTGACTCGGTTGCTGAACTAATCACCAGAAGGCTTAGAAACATACATGGCTGACAATCTGTATTTGAGTTTCAACTCCAGCCCCACTATCAGCTTCCGCTTGAAGGACAAATTGCCACGTTCTACCACCAGCTTTTGTGTGTACTCATTTGTATGCTCGTGCCGAGCATCATACGTTGGTCGTACGACAAGGCATTTGTCGGACAGAATGCGGGAACACAATCCCATATCCCTGGGTGGTAGTTGGAAGGAACCAGGCTCAAGTGCGATCGCATCACATTTAGCCGAAACCCAATCATGTCATCGACAAAGATCAAGCCCTCACTATCATATACCGGGCACCTCTGAACCGATCACGATTGGTACGATCCAGACTAGTATCGATCGCAGAGGCGATTGGAATCCGACTGCTGGATCCAAAACTTTGTGTCCAGAAGAAACTTGTGCGACCTCTGAACTTGCACTGACCTGCGAAAAATCCGGTCCCACAAGCCTGTCTGACATTGACGTCACTCACCTGATTCTGTGACCCATTGACCTACCCGTCATTCAACCCCCTTCCTTTGATTCCCGTTTCACTAAAGTGTATGTACTCCCGCTTTTTAACCTTTTTTTCACGTGATTTCTGGTACCATATAAATTTGTGATGTATTAACCAAGAGAAACAATCACAGAAAACAAGCTTTGTTCGCTACTTTCATTGTTCTCCTTTTTGAAATATTTTACACAGTCATTGGC
Source organism: Clonorchis sinensis (assembly GCA_003604175.2). Lineage (NCBI taxonomy): Eukaryota > Metazoa > Platyhelminthes > Trematoda > Opisthorchiida > Opisthorchiidae > Clonorchis > Clonorchis sinensis. The sequence continues at coordinate 20,307,065 of CM030370.1, forward strand.
AGCACTGAGACCTGGTTTGAACGACGTGTGCAGCAAAATGAAATGCGTGTGCATAAAGCTAAGAACAGCTGGGGGAATCTGACATCATTTTTTTCTTTGGAATACGAAACACGTTTGTAAGCTTTTATCCATTTCTAGCAGTAACCCCCTTCTGAAAAACTCATGTTCAACTTTTTGTTTACATTTGGAAAGGATACACATCTTTGCAACAGAGCCAACATAATGCCGTCCTAAAACGATGAGTCGGGGGAAACCGTGTTGATTATGCTTGGTGTTGATTCCAGACCGGTGTGAATATGTTTGGACTTTACTGTCAAGTCCTCTGAGTTCCCGTGTTTTTTGTATTATCCTACTGCCCATGTTCCCCTGTTCTATCCAATACGAACTTTGATTGGTTGTTTATACGATGAACATTTAATTGCTTGCTTACATCTCAGTCGTCACTACAGAGTCTACGTACGTCTGTTCACCACTGTTTATGTTCGTTGCCTTGGTGGCTCGAAGCACTCTGTAAGGGATTTCAGAACACTAGCGCAGCTATCCACACAACTAAGGTCACTCCGCTACGCGCCTGCCCGGGTTGGTTCTGTCCAGGACATGTTCTAGATCGTTTCACCCTGCACCTGATATAACGTTATGACGTTTTGCGGCGTGGTACGTGCCTGTTGAGTACCTCTTGTACGTAACTGTTTTGATTGTTCGGACCGTCCATCTTCATTCAGGACTGTTCACTTCTTTGTCTCATAAAAATGTGATGGCTCTCACGGACCTTCCCCATCCTCTTCTTCTTTTGTATGCCGTTTTTTATTCAGTAATTTCATTCAGTGAAAGGACCTATCGCCTCTGATGCCACACAGAGACCTCAGCATTGACTATTATGACTATCTTCCACGGCCCTCCTAATAATCACTGTTTGCGATTACTGACTGTATGTTCGTATTTATGCTTGCTTGGAGATGTTATGGAAGTAGACCTTAGTTCCTACTTCCCCGTCTGTCTTTCGCAACAGCCCTATTCTCTGTGTCAGTACTGAGGTACCGCTGCCCAAATTATCAAGTACAGATGTACATACCAATGTTCTTTCGAAGCTTAGATGTTCAGGGATCGAACAGCAGCAAAAGCCGGTTTTTTGCAGTCCGTCACAATGCCCTGGACTCTATAGTCATTTTGTGTGGTGTTTTCTATGAAACTCACTCCCCTTTGGCGCTACTCTAATTGATGGACGAACAGTAGGAATTTATCGGTTTCCTAAGTTCATCATTGTCGTAAGCATCTAAATCACATAAAACATTCATAAAACCAGTTAGTAATAAAGAAAGGCTAATAAATAAGTTTACCATGGCATCCTCCTTCGTTCTGGTCCATTTGGCGTGTAGAAGTCGTACACATTCCGTACTTTGTAGACTCTGCTATTTCAGCACGGAACGGTGAGAGGCTTACTACTGTAAGTCTTCTGTAATTTTACTCAGTCACTCAGATTGGTTCTGCTTTCTCCTTAATCCAGCTTAGTATCATCTTCATAGCCTGAAATTTACTAAAGATACTTTGGTATCTCTTAAACGATTTTCTTCTTTCACATCTTCGTAATCCTCTCGGTGACTGCTTTGCCGGGAATCATTCACATCTGGACGTAGCAGTATTACTCCGTAGGAAGCAATGAATTGTGGATAATCCACCAGCTTGAGTGTTTACGTTTTGAACTGGTTTTTGCGTTTCTGGATGGGTAGAGTGAAAATGAACCTCTCATAACAAGAAATTTGTGGACATCTGAAGACAAAGGTTTAATCCGATCTCGAAAAACCTTCTTAAGACATTGCTTTCGTTCTTCATAGGTTTACCAATACGGGCGATTATGCGCCATTCGTTTGTAAGTTTCAGACCAACCACCGACAACAAAAAACACGCATTCGCTTATCACTTCAAACAATGCTCGAAAACCAGTGGTCAACTATTAACTGGAGACAAAGGATATCCCTTGTCCATCTGATTAGTCCCAATAAGAGAAAACACTCATGTTACTAAATATGGGTATCCAATCACACCGTTGCCTTGGAATAAATACAAACGGAACACTTCGGTAGCCAGTTGCACGAAGAATCACAGTGGCCAAGGGCTTCCTTTCCACCGAAGCTGTCCCAAATGCGTTTGCAACCAAAACAGGAAGGAACTCAGTTATACAGGAATGACAAAAAAGTGGGTGAAAATGAGACAAATGAATCCAGATGCCTTCCTTCACACCCAAGCTAATCTGATATGGCAGCCTAACAAGTTGAAAAGTTGGTCATAAACACTTAATTGCCAAACCAAGCGCCAGCCCCAAGAGTAGCTTGGTAGATATGGATGGGCAAAACTTTGCCAAAACGACCTCATTGGTACTACCTCGGGTGTGGTATAGCCTTGCCAGCAAGCAAGCAAGCCACACAGGCTGTGAGTGACATTAGTATCACATAATCAACGAAGCGCGTTGCTTCCTCCAAATGGGCCGTTTTGATCACAGAATTTGGACGATGTGACAATATTCACTCAAGTAGGTCCATATTGCGCATCATGTGACACTGAACACAAAAGGTTTTCACAACACATAGGTGTTTGTTTAATACATGCGAATAATATGATCGGCTTTAGAAATGTGGGACTCACAAGGACTTTCACTTGTTTAGGTTTATATACCGACAAAATTTGATGCTCATTTGCAGCTCAACTATAAAGATGCAGTATCAGTAGGATTTAAGCGGCTGGAATGACTTCGTTTGTAATCGCTCCGATTTCTTGGTCGGGTTTTTCCCTAAATTTGATTTTTCATATGATTTATGATCCCTATATCACTTTTGTTTGTAGATCATAAATTATTCGTGAAAAACAGGAAATTCAAGATTATCCATTCGTTGTCATTGCATTTTGTGTGCGCTGGTCAGACAACATATATTCCTCCTCACGAAAAGAATATTTAGTCTCAGCATCGATTTTGAACAGAACCTTTTTCATGGAAAGAAACGTATACAATGCTGATTTGTTAACTTGACTATACAAACAATTAATGGGTTCCATTTAAATCGGTCTTTTTTGAAACAAACAAGTAAAGGTGCAGAGAAAATGTCCCGTAAACTTGCTTCCAGTCAGATAAGTAGGTTGCATGATGTCTTGTTTTTGAATATCAGACTTACAGACTAAAAGGGCGAGCTGAAGCTGAGGTTTCCTTTCAACAGCGGACTCCTGAACCAGACAAATTGGCATTTTGGTTATTATCCGAACGGAAATCAATGTTTAGCAGAGGGCATGGGCGAACCAACAAGCGGATGGCAAAAATACGGACTTTTTGATCAGGCGAATGAAGGCAGTAGGAACTTATTTGTCCGTGGAGAAACACTGAGAATTTTGGGGACATGCATTTTTACCGAATTTCTTCCTAGTTTGTTTTTCAAGTGAATAGCGAAACACGAACTTAATCTAAACCGAGCTGAAATCTGTGCTGTAAATAAGTACGGAGTTTGACCAATTTTTGACACTTGTACACCATAGTCCCGCACCCGGTCCTATTTATCTCCTCAGTCTATTAATGTGACCTACATGGAATCGAAAGTGATCAGCAGTTGACTTTAATATGGCGCACACAGCTAAAATCACACACAATACAAACGAGATACCGAAGTTCTGATAGAGTACGATGCTGGAGATTCCTTAGCTTCCGCACATCTCAAGAACCCCGCAGTATAACTATGACTATTCAAGCAAAGGTTGTGATCACAACATTCCTTAGTGCAGGCTGAATTTAACGTCCGAATGAGGAAAAATTTGTCACTTGCTTCCATCCGGGGGATAAACGTCTTGCTACCCGGGTTTTAGCACAGCCTTGGTCGTTAAAACAGTAAATAGTTGCCAGAACCGTCCCGTTAATACCACGGTATGTAAAGGACAAATTAATGGGTTCTGTACCTGGATATATGAGCTGAAAATCGAAAAAGACAGGCGTAACTGGCTACCTTTAGCCAGTAGTGTGTACGCTTAGCCGTTTGGTCACGAGCTGCTGAGCAGCTGTTCAAGCAAGCCACACATGATTACGATATGGCATTACACACCACTAATTGGGCACTTCTTTTGGTAAATATAGCTCAGATAACTAGGAGAATCCTCATATTTTATCGAAATAAACCCACCCGCAGATTAGCTACGCGGGAGGCCTAACTGAATCTGTATTCTGCGATATCCTTCAACTGAATGTGCTTCAAGAAGGCTGTCTTATTTTCTGCTCTGCAGGACATTCAAGATAATAAAGTATATCTCTTGTAGTAACATACTTTTAACTGATGAACCCAGGGACCCACCTTTCCAGTAGCAATAGGGGATGTCAAAACACTCCGCGGTTTGTGCTCCCAGCTTCAACTATTACTCTCTAATATAATTTTTTGGCGTTATGGAAAAATTTGTCACTTGCTTCCATCCGGGGGATAAACGTCTTGCTACCCGGGTTTTAGCACAGCCTTGGTCGTTAAAACAGTTAATAGTTGCCAGAACCGTCCCGTTAATACCACGGTATGTAAAGGACAAATTAATGGGTTCTGTACCTGGATATATGAGCTGAAAATCGAAAAAGACAGGCGTAACTGGCTACCTTTAGCCAGTAGTGTGTACGCTTAGCCGTTTGGTCACGAGCTGCTGAGCAGCTGTTCAAGCAAGCCACACATGATTACGATATGGCATTACACACCACTAATTGGGCACTTCTTTTGGTAAATATAGCTCAGATAACTAGGAGAATCCTCATATTTTATCGAAATAAACCCACCCGCAGATTAGCTACGCGGGAGGCCTAACTGAATCTGTATTCTGCGATATCCTTCAACTGAATGTGCTTCAAGAAGGCTGTCTTATTTTCTGCTCTGCAGGACATTCAAGATAATAAAGTATATCTCTTGTAGTAACATACTTTTAACTGATGAACCCAGGGACCCACCTTTCCAGTAGCAATAGGGGATGTCAAAACACTCCGCGGTTTGTGCTCCCAGCTTCAACTATTACTCTCTAATATAATTTTTTGGCGTTATGATGGTCACCATTTTCCTTCTTGCCATTTCGTTGCAAAGATGTACTGAACACAAATGACTGCATTTTTGTTAGCTCCCCGTCGTAGTAGACTATCTTCCCAGGTCCAGATCACGACTGGGTCTGTGTAAATTCTCCTCGGCGCTACGGGAGCTGGCAGGCAGTGATAGGTTTGATTGTCTTCGCGACCCGCCATGCGAACCAATTAACACAGTTTTTGGCAACTCACCTGCAATAGCAGACTGTCTGACTAGTAACATTCTATGGGATTTTGTGCTCTTTTAGTTCATAAAGTTGTGGTCGAACCGAAAAAATAGATCAACCATCAACTTTCGGTGAGTTTTCTCCAGCAAGCAGATACTAGCGGGACAGTGGACACAAGGTAACATGCTCCACGAACAGAACTTACATTTTTCAAATGGACTGTGAAGTGCGGTGAACTAGTTATATTCTCCCTAAATCCTAGAGAAATATCCCTAACTCTAAGGGGCGTTTTGTTGATTTGACGACGGATTAAATTGTAATATTCGTCGTCGCGTAATTTAGCTGGGCCTTGAGCAATTAGACACACCCAAAATAGCTGATAGGAATCTGTCGTGTTTCTCGTATGGTAATCTGACTATGAGAGGCGGAAACCTGTTGCAAGTTCTAAAGACTGACAAGGCGCCTGGCCCAGACGATATCACTTTAGTCCTCTTCAAAGTTGATATTCCTCAGATAGCAGGAATGCTTCAAATCTCTCGCAAGAGCTATCCGTTATGCACAGACGGATCTGCCCGTCTGTTTCATCTTTGAAATAATTTCAATAACCCTTACTGCCAACTGCAGATTGCATTTTGAAACAATGAAGTTTACATACTTTCTTCTCCTCAGGATCCCTAGGATACGGCGCACGTAGAAAACGCTGGTTTTCGTGCTGACCGTAAAAGCCTAGATAAAGTCTCCACTTTTCGTTATCAGTCGAAGCACCACAATATGTAAATTTGACTAACATCCATTTTATTTGGAGGATATCGGAAGGACGACTTTTTTCTTTGTTTGAAGATGTTACATGCCCACAATGGTACTAAATTATCTGGTCGGGTTGGGTGGGGTCCGTTGTGCCGACATTCTTGAAATAATCAACAGCTTCTACCTCATTATTTTAGGAAGAAAATAACTCTGAGAATCGCAAAAGACTGAGTGACGTTTACCGAAATATGTATGACTACTTGGTTATATTCGCCCCAATTTGACGTATGGCTTCTACCCTTTTCACTTAATAATTGGTGGTTAACCCAATAAGAGCTTTTGAAAATCTCTGCCTGCATAGCACCGAGCGCGGTTGTTTGTGATGACATTCTAATGAGCACTTCATGGATGCAAACTGATCACTATGACTGTCAGCACTTTTGCATTTCAAGAAGCACCGCTGAGTGTATTTGACTCCGGTCCCTATGGCCAACCGAAAGCACCATTAAAATTGATGAGTTCCTCGCCAAAAGTCGAAGACTGGTCGAGAAAGCTGTAGCGCCGGAATATGGGTGAATGTGGATTTTATCAGTGAAACACATTCAATGTTAAGCCAATCACCTCACCACTTTATGTTGAGGTGAGACAATCTATCCGTACAGATAGAGTGCGTTTCAAATATGGAACACCCTTTCTCGGAGTGTTTTTCATTGTGGGGATCAAATAATCCTAATATTCGCGAAACTTGTTTCTGTTGTTGGGATTGGGTGGACTTGTTAGTGACAATGCAGGCCAGTTGTCAAGATAACGGGAGAAATCAACTTCAAAGGGTAATGCCAAGTTCTGATAACACCAAACGGTCTTTGCCTTAAACGTAATTTCGCCTGCTGCTGAGAATATGTGTTACGAGCAGGTTGATTGCGTTTCAACTTTTGAGGCAACTTAGGCGGGCATTGTTTACTCCTGATCTTTGGCAGACTGCAAGTCACACAGAAGGCTGGTGCGCAAATTTTTATGTAAATTCGCTCCTACGTTTTGGTTTTCTTTTGTTTCAACTGAGACAACTGACATTCCATTAGTCGCATGACTGCTGCAACGACTGCAGAATTTCACGTCTTTTTGGCTGCATAATTTTTTTATTGGAGAGTAGCAGAAAACGGTGTCATTTATCGATTTTCATCACATAAAATAGTCGTGGACGTAACGCTGGTTGCTGGTAGCTATTTAGTACCTACGTTGTTGCATGATTCCGACTATATCTTGCAGTAGAGGAACTTATAATCCTCCAGGTCTTGCTACAGTTCTCTGTTTGGTTCCAAAGCTTCGATTTTCATTCAGCTTTACTTACTGTTCAAAACGCTAAGACGGCTAAGACAATCTGCACCTGATTGATGCTCATTATGTATGCATAGTCAAATAACAAATCATGTATAAATAATCCTTCCGCCTGAGTGACATACGCACATGCAGGCTCGCTGGCCAGCCAGGACGTCATGGTTCTTAGTTGCGAAGACTGGCAGAATCCTCATGTCCACTTGGATTAGTATGTAAATGAACACGTTTCCAGTCTTTTCATGATACATGCTTATTGCGTCTTGGACAAATAAGCATTTGATACTCTAATCTTTATTTCTGTGGGATTTGTAAGCTTAGATTACATAGTGTGGTATTGAGGGCTATCTAGTATAATCAATTTTGTAAATAGGGGGAACTCACTCCCCTCCAAAAGAGAATAGCTATGCGGAAAATGTTTTCACTAGAACCGCAAATCCAGCAAGGCCAACGGATGACTTGGACCTTGATAAAAAACTATTCGTGATAAAACCGCTTACGACTTTATTGTGAAGACAAATAAGAGATATTTCGATAGCGAAAACTTTCTGACTTTTTGAAATAATGACGGAAAATTGACCAAACATAGGTTCGATAGCTTGGTTTACCCCTTACACTTTTCTGCCATTTCATGAAATCTGTGAAGACCTGATTCACGTACGAAATGGCAGTGAGTTTACAGAAAACGCACCGCTGAAAAGTTTGCTTTCAAGCAGTCCCGGCCGCTAGTTCCTCAGGATTACGCCTTTCCGATCTTTGCTGTTTTCGGACGAAGACGAGTAGACGGGTGCCATAGATCATTGTTTATTTTGAAATTACCAGCATTGAGTCCGACTGAAAACCCTTCGACTGCTGGTGTTTTGATTCATGGACTTCAGTAGGCGTTCATAAATTACGAACTCAGAGATAACCAAGTTGGGGAACTCATGCAAATGAACAACCTTAACCTCGGGATTCCACTGGAAAGGGTAGACAGGACTGGGGGTTCGTTTATTTGCTGAGCCGGGCGATTTGGTTGCAAACATTTTACAACCAGTTGAGATCAAATCAGCAATGGAAGTGCGCAGTTTCGTTACCCCCGACCTAATCTACCCTTATCAATATTTGATTACAATGTACAAAACTTAAGCCTGCTAAGAGAGCGATCCAAAATTTGTAACTAACTCCCGCAATTCCATCATTTCCCGCATACAACTCCAGCCGCCAACATTCTAGTACCTAGAGGCAGTCAGTCGGATGAACTTGACATTTAAGGGTGCACAGAACGAAGAAAAAACACTCATTAGTCAAAAAGTTCGCAAGCCCATTCACAATGCACTGATGATGTCACTTCGACGTTTACAACGAAATTCTCCAGTTCAGTAAAAAAGCCAAAAGCCATCATTACAACAGGAGCTAACAACGTCTTCCCCAACTACAGACAAGTTTGTTAAAAAACGCACTGATCTTCGTCGTCAAACATCTGAAGCACTATGACAATAAATTAGCCACACTCAATTGGACGAGGTGGAAACAACGCATGTACTGGTTTTTCAATATCTTAGGAATTCTGTTTGCTTTTTGCACACTGTCACACGATGTGTGGCATATGAACTATTAGATAACACCTGTACGCCTATCATTAACTTTCCCGCTAAATGCCGATTACCCAAAGAGTAACTGCGATGTATTAGAGAGAGTTTCAGCCTTCCTGAGGCCATGCGTCAAACTGCGTAACATCACATTACTGTAGTTATAAGTCTAGATTCTCCATTGAGTTTAAAACATTGACTGTATTCCTGCAGCCAGGCTAAATGTACCTCTACGAATTCATTTTAGCCATGCCATGGGGACAGTACTCGTGTAGAGCAGATCCGGGCAAAACGTACTAAAAGATGGAACAACAAAAGTCCATTTGTTCGAACACGACTCTGATATGACAGCTGAGAATTCTTTGACAATCCATTACCAGTTTCGAATTTTTATGTCCCAGCAGATTTTGATTAAGTACAATTTGTACGCAGTTGATATATTTCTCACTTGGAAAACACATTCACAGTATTTTGGTGCTGAGAATACATATATTAATTTTACTTTAATACTGAAATCTCTCCCTTACATCTGGACTCAAGGTGATATGGAAGCATCGTTTTCGAGTCTCCATAGATTCTTTCGGATATTCCATGCCAAGCATTAATAGTATCTCACATATTGAAGTGACTGTGTCAATTAAAGCCCCAGGTGACTTGGAAAACCAAACCTCTGGTGAAAGTTTTCATGCACCCAAAAAGATTGCCGAATGTCTAATTGAGACGAAAACGGTTTCAACAAATACGTTAGGACGTTGATTTTGAGGATGTACGTGGTAATGCACATGTTTCAACTCTAATACACTATTTTAAGACCGGTCGGCAACAAATACAACCAATCGCTTCCCAGACTTTTTCGAAGCCGTAACATTTTTTACTGTCTTTCACACCATTGCCTGAGGCACGTGAACTCTGTCAAACCATCTAGAACACAGTGTCTGTATCCATTAACCTGACATGGAAGCTTAAGTTGCGACATGTCAGCAGGCGCGTGTTCAAAAAAACGACTTCGGGACAGGCATACATCAATAAACAGTGGGAAAACGACACTCGTTTTTACGGAGTGGGAACGGGTAAGGTCACTTACAGGTTGGGCGCGAGTTTTCGATCAGTACTTTCTGCTCGCACGATCTGGCGATCATCATCACAACGAGGAAATAAATCTAGGGGTTCACTAGATGACCTGCTTCAGCTACATGTAGTGCAATCAATAAAACTTGATAGCCGGGTAGTTAGTCTAGCTGACTCGTTACGGTTTAGATGGAAGATACTGTGCTAGTTAACGTCGGCGGTCCGTCTTAATGTAGTTGCCACAGGAAACACAAGTAGGCTAATAACTAACACATCATGTAGATGGATGAATTTGCAAGTGTAACCTGTTCGAAACGAGTATCAGCCGTGTCATCGGATAGGCCCGCCCCTCTCTTTGATCAGCTTCAAACAGCAAGCACATTACTTTGCCTACAGCATTACTGAGTTTGTTTGATGGTCTAAGCGTACGGTGCATGATGATAAATGCTTCAGAACTACCGATCTTCACGAAGATCGTGTTCATTTCATGCTCCATTTGGTTGTGTAAAGCCAGGTTCGTATCCGACTACGATTCCAGGCGAAGTGGCGTCTGACCGTTTTTCTGGGCGTTAGGTCACTAAAACACCTGAGGACACTAGACTGCGACTGGACTCCCGTCCATGGTACATAAGGCTGTGATCGGGAATTATGGCAAGAATCGAAAGACAGTCAGCATCATGTTTGCAAGAGAGTTCGTCACAGATCTTACCACATACTCACCTCTCTATCTTAGAAAGAAAAGTGTCAGCTGGAATTGGGACCCGCGGATTGCCCATAGAGAAGCCGGCAGTCCGTATATTAACATTGCCTTCAGTATGGAACTGGTTGTTTTCATTACTTGATAGAATGAATGTTGCTCGCTAAGCTAAGCAATTTCTTTGCAAATACTTCATTGCCAATCAGGATCAAAGTATCGGTTTGTAGTCTAGTCGCGGAGTTCTGGACTTCTGTGGTGCCCTCTTGTGTCGGTACAAATCAGCATTGCTCTCATGTCAATAGACTTTTATCAGGGGCTGACAAGTGAGCATGGCTGATCGTGGTGGATTGATTGGAGTAAACTGTACCAGTAAACTGAGCTCTCCGAGTAGATTCGCTAGTAAGCGGAGTTATAACTGACAGTTGAGTCACGTAGGTTTTCCGATTAACCGTGCAAAAGAACGCTGCGTCAGTATCAATGAGAATCATCCTACGAGGATTCAGTGGCACCTGTCCCCAAAAGAGACCTCAAATATTTCCTCTAAGTAACATAGAATTGAGTTTACATGCAAGATTAAGTTTGCCCATCAACCGAGGCAAATCAAGATAAGCTGAATTTTGCTTGCCGAAGTTTTGACTTAGTTGGGCGTCCTTTCTACGAAATTTCCGATGGACGCCATTTTCCTATGTTTATCTCTCATCCCTCAATAAAGAACTGATTGTTAGAGATCCGTTGGACGGTCAGATTTAGGTTTTCACTCGTCATGTCTAGATAAAATATTTTTGCATTTTAAGTGCGCATTTATTTTGAGCATATAATCCACTTTGTCAGCGGTGACAGCGTATATTTGGGCTGGCATTACAGTAGTGTGATAGCCTAAACGTTTCCGTGGGTGGATTACAATGCTTTCGAGTCATGCAAAGCGAGCATTCTCCCGAGTTGCTGACCAGCTTACAGTTGAAACACTCCCCCTCGTCAGGATCACTGGCGGCTAGGTCTTTGAACGGATCATGCTACTCTCCAAACTAAACCTGCCTTTGAACGTAGCTTCCCTTGTAAATTTCAGTCCCAAATGGACATCCAAATGAGCATGAGTAGACTGTAGTAAAAGGAAGTTGTGGGAGTGCATCCTGAGTTCACTACTAGAGGCCACATATCCAGAGTTCGCAGAGTGAACGGTTCAGACCCAGTCACTGGGATTTCGGGTGACGGTTCAGCCTTTTATAACAAGATCACACTTATTTTCCACCAATTCTTAAGAAATTTGTGGTATTTCTTGAGAGATTTTCCTATGATAGCAACTCAAGTAATTGGAAAGAAAACGGTCGCACCAAAAACGTCACCTTAAAACTCGACTGGTTTGCAGCACATGATGAAACGCCGATGCAAAGCGTGAGTAGACGACTTGGATTTCCCTTGTTTTCAAACCTCGAAACACTGAGACCATTTCATTCACTCTATTCAGACAGTTAGAGAGCATAATTCGCGGGATGCTAGCACATCACCTGCACCCGTCGACTGTGGATCGAACAATCTATTGTTCATGACATAAGCATACAGAAACAAAAAGAAAACAGTTCCGGTGCCTGGTTACGCTAGATTTTCCGTCCGGCAGTTAGTAAGACTCATTCGTAAACTGTATGAATTAAGTTTATCCAACGCCCTCTTGGCTGGCTGGTATTTATCTACTTGTTGATGGGGTAGCTTTAAGTGAACGTTCGCGCACCATTTCTCTTCGGCAGTTTTCTGAATCGAGTCCCTCCAAGATTCATGGATTATGCACCTCACAACTTCCAATAAGGATAAGGAAGGTCAAGATGATTTCTAACTTTTCAGGAGCAACAGCTCTCTCTTCACGGGAAAAATGCAAAAGTCGGCTCTTCTTAGCCACGTTTAGAGCGATCAACTTATACTGCTTACGGCGAATTGAGATGCGGCTGCTTAGTTATGTGAGATAAAAAGTACTGTCGGAGCTGCATATTTTCAGGGAATCTTAGTGAAGACACTTTGAAGGCAACAGGAGCCTTACCTATGTAATGACGTTTGTAAACCGATACCATGTATACGCGGGTACGACAAACCAACAGTTATATTCTTATGCCTAACATCTCTTTCACCCTATTCATACTTTATGTACAATAAATGCTTGACAAACCTTCAACGTTTATCGGGATGAGGAGATCTGCGGCGAGGGGGAGTGTCTTCTGCAGATGAAATCGATGCATGCAGAGAAACCTAGAAGTGCTAAATAAGTCGCACAGCTCGCGTCATTAGATCTGATGCTGATGGGCCTCTCCCATTTATTAAGAACAGTTAATTTTCGATGTATACACTCATTTGCAAACAAATTTGGTTTTTGCTGGAGGCTCACCTAGAACCCAGCTGAATCTCTCGTTTGTGATGTTTCTAAGCAACTGAATGTGCTGCACCAGGCCACCTTATGTTTAAATTGGTACGATATTCAAGATATCACGACACATCTATAGACGTAATACATTATTCATGAGGTTGCTGAAAATTCTTCGACAGCTCACGACCGGTTTCGCCCTTCTTGGGGCTCATCAGGTAGGCACAGTCTCCGAGTTTCCGTCAACCGTATGTTCTACTTGAACCCAAATTGGACTGATTTCGATAAATACACTCATTTGCCGGGAACTTAGGGACTGCGCCTACCTGAGAAGCCCCAAGAAGGGCGAAACCGGTCGTGAGCTGTCGAAGAATTTTCAGCAACCTCATGAATAATGTATTACGTCTATAGATGTGGAACAGTTAATTCTATTCCTTTGAATTTTGTGTTTTTCAGGTTATTGACGTTCGAACAAAATTATGGCGGCCGCGAGAAATGGCTTTAAGGTAAGGCGTTCATGAGAGTCAAGCACAGTACAGAACGAAACGGTCTCAATAATGTCTAGCAATGCATGCCGAGAGGATGGTGAAAATCCCTTCAATATAGCTGTTGAACTAACAACCTCCAGACACAATTCGCGAAGTGAGCCAATTTTTAAGGTTATTTGTTTGTTTTTTTTTAAATAAGGGATTCAGCTTACTCTCATTCATGATACCCTCCAACTGACTGTGTCGTATGAAGACCGACTCGTGTTTCGGGTGGTACGATATTAAAGACAATGTTGCGCATTTTTTGACGGAACACGTCAGTATGCCTAAGTTTGTTCGTGACCTGTTTCACCCTTATTGGGACGCATCATGGAGGTGCAGTCCCAAGTATAAGTGGAGGAATCTACTGAATTTGGAGAGTCCTTTTCTACCTCTTTTTTAAACAAACACTATAAACCTACCTCAAAAAACGGTTACTCAACAGTGAATGTGCTTACGCGTGAGGCACCGAGAGACCTCGGAAGGATTCCGGTTTCAAGTTGATGCACGCAAAGCTAGAAAGAGTCGATTAAGATCGTGGGAGGAAAATATCTAAGTTTTAATAATAGGAATTTAGAAACCCGCGGACCATTTTATTGTAGGACTACTGGCAAATGCGTCAATATTCCCAGTATGAAAGCACTGTGTTGGCTTAAGACAATGGCTGGGCAATATATATCGGACTAGCATGCACAGACGGAAAGGACAGCTGTCACCTGCCTACATTGGTTCAGGTCTGGAACGACGAACACGCGAGCCAGGCTAAGTGCTTCTGCAGCCGCACTAAATATTCTGTTATAACGTACAACCACTCGGTACGTAGAATGTACACTCACACCATAAAAATTCAGAGCTGATCTATTTTGGTTGGGCCCATATTGACTTGCGTGGCCTTGATGAAACTTGAATTTGGAAACGGTTCACTTCGTTTAGGATGTTTGAGGTTGTTTGTAACTGTCATCCAATCTAAATCTGTGAAACCATGGAAAGTTTGACAATCTTCAGAATGATTTGTTATTGCTGCATGAACTTGAATTTATGCGGCCGCGACAATGAAATTATGGCACTCTGATTTCCATCTTTGGATTTTGCTTTTCACAAATTGACAGTAGATTATCCCTTGGTGCATTTTAATAAAATTCTGTTCTGTAATATGAATGTCAAGGTTGAGTTGCTAATCCACGGTAAAAGCTACTTAAAATCATGTTTTTCCGGTTACTCGAGGTAGGAGCTCGGTGACAGTGCAGGAAGTCACTGAAGAGTTGCGTTTTGCAGACCTTCTGGACGGAATAAGATAAGCCGCGTAAATCGTTGTGGTTAAGACTAAGCGTTCAGGAAGGATGCAAAACTCGGCGGCGACCTCTAGTAATGGTTCCTTCGTGCTGCAGGCAGTACAGTCAATTTGGAGATGCAGTGCTTCAAGAAAATCGGTTAAGCTCATATGCAATTAGAACATCATGACTTGTTGCATATTGACAGTCCCATAAACTTCTGTATTTGGTGGTGATATCAAATAAGTGAGAAGAGATCGATATGATTATACACAATACATTGCACAATAGAAACACTCCACGAGTTGTACAGATGCTTAGCTCTGGGAAAAAAGCCCCGTCTTCCAAGTAAGTACTCATCGTACTCATCATCATCGAAACATGTACTTCGATTTCCGAACCATCTGGTGTGCCGACTCATCTTCCACTGTATTTTTGTGTAATTACCGGCGAAATAAATGAGTTTGGGTAACCTTCGAGCTCAAATACTATTGTTCATTTTCAAAAACGAATTGAGGCCTACCTGGGCTGTATTCTTGTTGAAAATATGGGCTCACTGCTGACAATCGTGCTCCACTTTTCTCCTCTGTTCACTGTATTTTCAGCCAGTCCCTTAAGTTATGCTCTGAGGTCAAATACAAGGTTACTGTACAGAAAACTCTACATAAGCTGAAATGAACGTGCTGTTCACCATATAACATCAAGTCACTGAGCAGCATGGTTTCTTATAATCGGTGTTTCGATTTTCCATTACTCTGATCCTTCAGCAGCTGACCGATGAATTCATCTTTTGATCTGATGTAAGTTGCCATATTGATAAAATCCACGTCAGCTCCGACAGCTTCTCTTCTTTCTGCTTAGGCAGTTATGAGCACGCCCACAAAGCAGGAGTCATGCAGAGGTCAGGGAGCTTACACAACAAACAAAACAAACCGAGCATTTCTAGGCCTGTCGCGTCTACTCGTTGTTTTCACAGTGAGCTTGTTGTATGGAGAGAATAGCACTGGAAGACGTGTACGTCAACATGGGGTAACTGATGTCAGGTACAGCTTGCTGTCTCCATCGTCCATCGCTATTTGTTCTCAAGGAGTGTGTTAACAACGTCAGCCAACTAATATCTGTTTTGTTAACCAAGATAAACTCCATTGTTGGCAGGTAACCAAGGTAACCCTAGTAAGCAAATGGAAGACAACATTTCGGCCAATCTATTGTACCTAAGTTCTTCTGAAGCTCCTTGAACGAGGGCTCACGAATAGAGTACCAGCTATCCTGATGGATGTGTCATTTTCTCCTTTCTTCTCAATTTACTCAACGTCCTGCAGCGTTTCGTTTACACGGGCACCCTTCTTGGTCATCACGTACTGCACAGTCGACTGAGGTTTTCTTCATACCCTCGTTCTTGTCTTCTAGATATATCATCTCAGATAAGCCTGATGTAGAAAATCAGTAAGGTTCAGTTCCCTCATTCTGGGTAGTCGGTCGAGAGACTCATCTCGTCTGGCCCAACTATGCATATCCGTTACTTCAGGCTGTAAATACACCAAATAAGTGATGATCAGCTGCAGGTATTACGTGCTCTGAGGAAATCTGCAGCTTTCAAATGGGATGAATGAAGCTATTAGCTGATCCGGGGAACTTGTTCTTACCATAAACGCCCCGAAATGTCAAGACATCACCTCATCGCTCATCTCCAGTCGACATTACACTGACCTACACGGCATCCATCAGCTCTTCGCTGTTTTCAGTGTCCAAAAAACGACCATTGTAAGAAACCGAGTTTTCAGCACTATATATCTCCTTAGACTAGAAAACTGAGGATGGCCTTTGATCCCCTCAATCTTACTCGTGTATTTTCAATGCCTGTATGCATTCCTCTCAGATTTAGCATTTCACTGTCACTTCTCCAGGGTTCCTTGAGGGAGATTATTGCGTTGTTGTCAGATCACTAAAACACGTTTTGCGTAGACTGCAATCTCACACGTAATCTTCGTTGTTTCTTTCTGAGAGGCAAGCATTCTATCGCTTGATACAACTTCACCCAACAAGTTATTTTGTACTTTTTCCATCTTCTCCACCAGTCATTCAGTAAAGTCTAGTCTACGTCATAAATCCACTTCAAATACGAAATTTCACTCATCAGAACGCCCACTTATAATAACTTTGTAATCTCCTACACGGCCTTAAGCAATAACTTTGCTTTTCGCCTAGTTCCCTAAAGTGTTCACTAATCAGTTCTTGACAGGAATCTCTGAATCTGTATCTATGTATTTTGTCATCTATATGTGGAACTTTTGAAGTTGTATGGTAAAAATTCACATTCACTTGCATAGCACTCCAAGTAATTTTACTTTATCGGACACAATTACGGCCGCAATGAGCAGTTCTTAGAAAGCATCAGTAAGATGTTTTGTTTGCTAAAGTGCAGGACTGTGTATTAAGTTGAAGCGGTCGGTGTACATTATCAGAGTTGTAAAGCTAGCCGGGGTTGACGAGTGGCGTGAAGTAAATCACTGTACTTGTTATGGAATCTAAGCGGCAGTACAAAGGTACGTTAACACCAGTCACCTGCGTAACACACCAGTTATTTCTACGCGCAAAGTTTTATAGCATTCCATTTACCCATAGCCCACCCACCACGTAGACCTTGCCGACCGGAAATCCGGTACGGAAATAAACCTTCCGTTACGGAAAATTAGCACAAACACGTTGAGAAACACCAGTGATGAGCTTAGCTTGGTGACCGCCCGAATGACAAAATATTGGCGCTCAATATAAGATCGCGTTACTCACTCAGGTCATGTAAATGAATGAATGAAATGAAAAGTGATTTAATGTTCCAAATATTATTGAGCATCTGACAGATGCAAAATCCATTTTTATCTGACTTGATCTGGAACGCGTATTAACAGAGTGAAATAATATTTTCAGCTTTTGAGATAAATCCGACGAAATATTGCTTGGAAGTTCACACCACCAGTGGTCCGATGTGTGAAAACAAGAATACTGGAATTTTCGTGCGACGGTAAGTGCTAGCTGCAAGGATTTAGCTGATTAGCATTCTGTCAGGGTGAAATTGGACTCTTCTTCCGAATCTGAGATTTAAAATCCAAACTCCCGAAAGCTCGATAAAAAACAAGTTAGCTCTCCGCTTCACTGCCTTTTTATGTGAGGTATAATATACGGGCAGTATACGTAAATTTCAGATGAATTGATGAACTTTTACTAAACTTTGATCAGTTCCGAATTTCCTGTCACCGGGGAATAGTTGCGCCTGCTGGTTTGCTGCAAAATCGCACACGTCGCGATGACAATCTCACTTTCGTCTACTAGAATTTATGCGGGAAAATTTTCCGCTTCTCAAATAATGCAAATTTGTGCATATCATTTTAGGTTCATTTACACCACACTAGATGAAAAAAGAGCTCGGAGCCGAGTGACAAATAAGTGGAAAACATGCAAGGTGACGAATTAAATGTAACTCTGGTTCTGGTCATTGATCAAATTACTTCAAACAGGTTTTTTGGACCCAGACATGTTCCCATTTTGGTAAGCGAATGAACGTATAATAATGACGAGGGTCTGTTTGATTCCAAATTAAGATGTAACCAAGAACTTTGTCCCAAGAACTGCTTTGTGTTCCTTAAAATCAGATGAACGCGAATTAGTTATCAACGATTATTCTGGGCTAGCATAAAAGTTCGTTTGAATCTGCCGAAATGATCCGATGTTATCCACTTGCGCTAGCTTTCCGCGGTGTTTTTCAAGTAGTCTAAGACTTAAGAGCCCCAAGAAGGCCGAAACCTCTCGTGGGCTGTCGAAGAATTTTCAGCAACCTTATGAGCGATGAATTGCGAATATATAGTTTAAGACTGATTATATTATTGGGCGGAAAGCCGTACGTAGACATTTAATATTCTTAACATTCAGAAACTTAACTTTGGCACAGGCAATTTCGTAGGGTTGCAACTGGTAGCGTCAAATGGGGATAAACAAACGCAGTGTTCTAGAGTGAGATGTTGGATTCCAATCGACATTTGACTTTTGATTATGTTCCATGTCCAGCCAGTTCAAAGCAAACAGCTAGTCCTAAGTTAGGTGTTTAACTGTGCCCTATCTAATGTTATCAACGTGAACCCAGTGACTGACAGCCACCGGCTAGATTGTAGAGGCTAAATACTACCCTTTGGTCTGTTTGGAAACGATTTCACTGACCCATGTTCACGTATTGGATCGCACACTTTACTGGAGGTAGGTTTTTTTGCATTGGTAGCATGACCAGTCCTGTTTCTTGTCAACTTACATTGATATACACAATTACGCGCGACCGGTATAGACAGATTCCAGTTTTTGTTCCTCAGAGTGTGGCCTTGGGACACACGCTCCCGACGTGAATTGCGATAAACAGTGTGAACAAATGTAAAACAAAGCCGACTGGCAGCGGCACCTCAGCTTCTTTCGAGAAGAGAATACCCATGCCATAAATGAGGCAGCTTTGATTCTAGTACCACAACTTTTATATTTGAGGTTTAGTTTTCTAGTACGTTTTGTAAGGCGATAATATGACATTATGGAAAAAAGCATTTGGGTTAACCTTATTAATCCCAGCAGTATACTACCACGTCAGTTTGTATAGCTTTCTCAGTTGAGCGATAACGCTTGAACGATTCAGAGGCACATTCCATGTTCGAATAAACGCACCCACGAAGACTGAAATAAGCTTTTACTGCCAAGAATTGACGGAAAATGTCAAACTATTAGATTAACTATGGATTAATTAGCCGCCGGATGTCATTTGCTGTTCACCTGCAGGTCACGAATCTGCCTAAACTACAAAAAGGTCTGCAAAAGTGAAAGCAACGTTTGGAAGTAACTGTACTGTTTAAACACACGGGTACTCGGAAAATGTGAGCAAACTCAGATTTGACGTACTATGTGAATGGAAAAACAAGTGCAAGTGTTCATTTCGTTTTGATTCAGTCTGGGTATGTAATGTCTAGGCTAATCCTCTTCTTAAGGCTGACAAGACTATTGATGCACAAAACCAATATCCAAATGAGCAATTTGTAGACGCAAAGCAACAGAATCTGAATCCAAAGCGCAATGGCTGTTCGATCTTTAATCCGTGTTTACTCGGTCCCACATCACAGTTAAATATTTGACAGGATATAACAGCGAGTTAAATTGAATACAATCAATTTAACTTGGTCGGATAACATACCCAGCGCCGTCTCAAAATAACATTGATGGCAGGGTGTCATTGTGGGCCGACTGTTCACTATCGAACCAGCTCTATCGCTGCTGTCTTCAAAGTCCAACAAGGAGGTACGTTTAAAGCGCACAGTCCAAGTGTGTTATTGTCCGTCCATCTTAACCGAAAAATACATCAACATATCGTCTCAATCGGTCACGCTCAACACTTGACAAAACAGAAGGCCAAATTTAGTCGTCATGTCAAAAGGTTAGGCATGCAACCGCGAATGAAAAATGCCCGAGTTCGGATCAAGAACATTCCGGATTAACTAAGGGGTGCGAGAGGTTCCCCCATCTAAACGAAAACTGATGATTGGTGATGACGCACTCTCAGGATGATCGTCAATTTTGAAGAGCAGATTAACAGATTAACTATTTAAGGGGTGAAATAAACAGGACAGACCGACAGGAAACTGAATACTAACGAAATGAACCAAATTATGCTGACGGTAATTTGAGAATGCAAGGATCGAGGGTAAAGGAAAATTATCAGCTGTGTTGTAGCCACAAAAGTCTTGTAATTATACAAATTACTGGTGATTCAAAATTTGACGATATGATTTTCATGCATTAAATCAAAACACGTTTCAAGGGCTATCTGTATGAAGTCTGGGTTCAATTTGAGTATCCCTTAAAAAATGTGGTTTAGATAACTAAATAATCGGCTTTGTTACTCATATTAAAAAAGACCCGTAAAAATAAACTTGTGCACTTTCACAAATAGTTGGCTATGGCTGCATAGCTTTTGCCCTTTATAATTGGATCCTTTCTGTATCAAGCATAAGTTACTTACAACTTTTCTAATGGTCCCTGAAACGCACAACTGATTGAATTCTCTAAAGCCGAGAGATGAACATAACTTATATTGAGTGGGTTATATGTAACAGGTCGCTTCCAAAGTAGGAGAGTATTAGACTACAATTAGATTTCTACTTTTACGGGCCGTTTTAGGTCAATAGTATTAATCTTGATCGAAAAAATGGCTAAACTAACGTGATTTCTCCAGTCTTTTTACATACTGTCCAGTGGAGTTCGGATAGCGCAACAACGCGCACGTGAACAAACAGCAGTGGATGGAGTCACACTTCAGTAACAGAAACAATCCAAGCAAAGACCAAAACGAAAATAATTATGAAGGAATAAAAATAATAATTTTCGTCTTTACCAATATTTGAATTTGAATGCTGATCCATGATTGCGCGATTTTCCAAATCGGAACATGGACCATAACTATGTGCATTGTGGCACTAAAGGCAATCCATTCCGAAATAACATAACTCGAAAACACGCATCCAGTGCAACGGAAATTCCAAATCGGCACCACACTGAAGGTTGGGCAGCCCACTGTTCCCCCAGTCGTGGAAGGCTACATTTATTCCATGAGTGTGAAGCAGGATGTTCGGATATAAAGTCTGCTGATTTAAACAAATATGTGCGACTTGTTAGCAAAAGTGATGAAGAGATCGCTGGCTGAAAGCTCTCGGCAACCGATTGCTTGATAGGACTATCCATACGGTCTCCTATCACTCACCCCACGGTATACGTGCACTGCTTGGATGAAGTCTGCTGAACTCAGTGTACTCACCATAGTTCGTCAGCTGTCTATTGTTAGAAGTGATGGAGGGTGATGATCAAAGAAGACAGTCGTTTAGGTGCACGCTTCTTAAAGCTTCTTTTTAAGAGGCCTGTCAAGTCGTGTCGGCATGACGCACTGTAGCGTGCTTTCGGGCACCTACTAGTACGTCTTCATCTGAAAGTTAGCCGCTAATGTTGTTTGGCACGCAGGGGACGGCTCTGCAAAGCAAGTGATAAAGGTGGATTGGCGCAGCGCGATAGGAACAGACTACTGGCCTCCCCAAAAGAGCATCTACTGAATACCAAACGGTCTTGCTGAAGAGTCTATTGAGCAGTCCCTTAAAAACCAGTGAATTCTTACGTTAACCTTGAGGAGTGTTTGTTTAGTTGAACGTTTACCACAATAGTTGGCACGAACTGGGTAAGCAGAGAGGTTTCAGTAAAAGCAACAATCTGAAGTGGCACTACCTGCCAAGATGCGTGATACTAGTGAGAATGGAAAGGCGTTATTATATAGTCTGTAAGCTCGTCCTCCACACAGAATTCGGCCGGGTTGAAAATGTCACAAGCCTGTTGAATCCGTGTCATTCTTCCAACACAGCTGGAAAGTGGTCTTTTTTTAATGAAGTCTCCCAGTTTCACAACAGCTAGAACACCAGTCCCACTAGAAATAGGTACCCTGTAGACCTTCAACAATTTGCGCAGAAGCCTACAAAATAAATCCTAAAGTTTACGCAGCAAAGTTGGTATCTGACATATCCTCAGTTCCGGCATGCAGTAGGCGAAAGTAATGCGCTTTCTCTGACGTCCTCGGTATGCACGCTGTATTATTTATTTACATGAGTGCTTGACAACTAATCGACTGAAGCTACGGGCAGTCTATCCTATTTATTTCGTGAGACTCTCTTTAATAAGCTTCAGGTGACCGACTAAGCCTGTCACTGTAGACTAACCCGTGCAAATTGTTCCATTCACCTTGCGCTGGTAATGCATCCAGACATAATGTGACCTTAAGTGATACAAAACCACAAAATTCACCAATCGACACGTTCTCAAACGCGTTATCCGCTTGTGTGTCTTTCTGCTCACTTAGTTGATGAAAGATTCATTCTATGCTATACTTAGTACTGGAATATTCGTTTCCCAAACTCGCAAACGTGGTTTACAAATTTACGTGTAGGCCTTTCATTTCCACTGAAAGGGTTACCCACTGCAGCTTCTCTATATAGAGAGGCAGAAGAACATTTAGTGTTTACTTAGGAATTTTCAATGTTACGGCATCCTTTGTAATGAGCTTTGTGACAGTGTCAACTGTATCAGGGCGAGTGGTTCTCCGAGTTGAGGCTATTATCATACAGTAAAATATAGCGTTGTGAACACTAGTACAAACAATGGAATTGTTAGTCAATTAGGTCATAAACTCGGCCTTCGGTAGCTTAACGTTCAGCTACTCTCAGTTTTCTGGTAACACAAAGGAGCATCTGATAATAATGGACATAAGTGTTATCGTAGCCGACTGGAACTCAGAATCAATTTTGTTATAGTCGCTCATAAATACACTTCGTCCCACCTGTGAATTGGAATGAAAATGAAAGTTCCTGGAAATCAGTGAATTACTAGGCCAGTCATTGAATTTGCCGCGTTCGCTTTGTATCACGCGGTAATCTTAGTTAGCTGCACTTTGTGATGAAGCCACCGCCCAGCCAACTGGGATGTTCTTTGCACATGATCAGCAAATCAGAAGCACCAATCAAATAGATTACATGCACCGAACTGGTCTTAATTGCTTTCATCGGAACGGTGGGCTTGACGGTGATAATGGAGGTTCTTTCGATCACTTGGACATACCGACAAAACCCCTATTCACGTACGATGACATGGAAACTCACCTACCCGACCAAAGTGAATTAGAATGGAGTTTGCCTTATAGGATTCAATACAGTTCGAGCCATGTTATCAGTCTTCAAACAGTTCCTTGTTTTTGGAGTACCTATCATTTGCTGTTAACTGTCTGGCTGAGTCTATCTTGTCTTGAAATCTGTGGTCCCAAAAAATGTATCGTGGGAAATTTAACTACTCAGAGTTTTAATCGCAATGTACAGTCCCCTACTATTTAGCTGAATGGACGAGTACTGATAAAGGCGACTTGCACAAGCGCCTAAATATAAACACTAGGTCGGTGTGGACAAAACATATTTACCGGTTTGGTATTTGAACTTGGCACTGGGCACAAAAGTCGAAGCCCCAAAATAATCAGAATTTCAACAGCCTTGTCACTTCACTGAACTATGTTCGCCATCAGTCAAACTGATTCAGGATCTCAGATTATCGTTGTCACCTCTGACTTGCTACGAAAGCAATTTTTCGTACGGAAACCCCACAAGGTGTACGACACATATGAGATTGCTGAGGGAATGTGTAGGACAGCTGCCCTTTCCCACCGCAGAGTTGACTGGTGGGGGCCACCTTGTACCAGACCAGTACCGAAGAAAGATGCAGCGATATACCATCCGTTGGAGTGAAAGTTTGTCTCCAAAAGTTTGTTAAACTACTGCTCTCTTACCGGACGAAAGCCAGCCTAAAAGGGACGATGGTTGCAGTTTGCACCTCAGTCTATATGATATTGCATGTTTTACATGTTGTTACTTCTTAGTTGGATCGCAACGTGAAAAGATCATTCGCTGTTCTTGGCCATTTTAACGCACGTCCCAGTATTTGACTTTTCTCTGGCTGCTTTCTAGGTGCAACGACTACCAAAACCTAGCCATACTACCCATGACGGGTTCCGAAATCCAGCTCAAGTCTCAGCTTATAATGGCCAGTTCTTAGGACTCTTCAGTCCTGACAGTTAACACTGGTGAGATTTAGGAAGCCATTGTGTTGCCTTTCTTATCTCCTATAATCACTCAAGTGTTGCCAATGTCTGGCAATCGTGTTGAATGTAGACAAACGGGTGATGTTGCGCTTGCCTGCGTTTCATTCTTCTCAGGACATTTTTCTTTGAGTCACAGGAGTCTGACCAAACTGCCAAACAGGTCCAACTCTCGTCCTGCACGCTCGAATATCATTAAATCTCTTTCATTCTTATACGTAATGCACTACTCATAAGGTTGCTGAAAATTCTTCGACAGCCCACGACTGGTTTTCCCCTTCTTGGGGCTCATCAGGTAGGCGCAGTCCCCGAGTTTCCGTCAACCTTATGTTCTGCTTGAACCCAAATTGGCCTGATTTCGATAAATACACTCATTTTCAAATCTATTTGGTTTTGCGAGAGACACCTGAAACCCAGCTGAACCTCTCGTTTTTTATGTTTCCAGGCAACTGAATGTGCTGCACCAGGCCGCCTCATTTTTCAGTTGTTACGATATTCGGCGCAGTCCCTGAGTTTCCGTCAACCGTATGTTCTACTTGAATCCAAATTGGACTGACTTCGATAAATACAATCATTTGCAAATCAATCTTCCATTCTTATTTACGCACTGGAATTTCACACCGCACCATTCTCCGTTGGGCGATCTCTCTAGCTTTTCTGGTAATAAGCAGCCTTTTACAAGTTTCCCCCTGTTAGTTCGCACAACCGCTTTTCTGCCAAGTCTGTTGAAATTGTCTTCAACCGGGCATGGAAGCTCTGTTCTTATTCACTCATACCCAGGCAGACTTCCGGTATCCATTCGATCAGCGTAACTCGGTCTACTAATTACGTTGTGTCCCACTGGGTTGATTTGTTTCTTATGCATTTATTGGCCGCAAAGGGTGAATGACCTCTCTGTCGTGCAGTTTGTCACTCTGTTACAGTACAGCGAACCTAGTTGGAACTATAAAAATTACAAGCTCAAGTCTGATTAAGTGTTTGCAAATAGGTATAGACAAATAAGGGGCTTTTCACGAAGACTCGAAACAAAATTCCGCACACATTTTGCCCTCCTGTTCTAAGTTGAAAGAAGTGTCTGCACTTAATTTTATTCAGGAGCAGTACCTTCGTTGTCAATGACTGCGGTATGGTGATATTTGCTATACTTCCCCTACCCTCTGAAAATTCGCTCTGAATGCACAATGCCAGGCCTGTCTTGACTAGAGAGAGAGCGAGAAAGAGTCGATGTCCCACTGAATCCTATGTAGTGAATCTAAAGTATAGATAACCCCATCCTGTAAAGGGGGGCAGAGCTGTGGCGAATTTTTCCCGCATTCTTTTCAACCGCCTCAATGTTCGCCAAAAACGACACAGTGTTAGACAGTATGGAACCGAATTTATGGTACTACCATTTTTCGGTGTGTATACACACCCAACATCGCAGTTACATTTGAAATGTGTTAACAGCATGCTTTGGATCGATGACATGGTGCGTGTGAACATTTTTAGAAGCAGGCTACCATTGAATTCAAAGGTACATTAGAACGCATGAAAAATTCTTTGGTCAAGACCTCGGATACAAGAAAGAAACTAAACGTTTCGAATTATTCATTCGAGTGCAAACATTGGTTTTGTTCTTTGAATAAGTAGCTGCGGATACTCGCCCGAATACGGTCGAGGTATCGGCGAAAAGCTTTTCCTTGTTTCCTTCCGACATTTGATGCTGTTAAGCACTCCAGCTAACCGCACACATTCATTTGCCCAATTTGTGATTAGGATGAAGAAACTGCAAAATAACTGAAAAAATAACTACACAAACTGGTTTCAAAGCGCACAATCTATTGTCACCATTCTGCTACTAACTCGTCGCTATCGGAGCGTACGTAGTGTGGAAAATAGTACGTAAGTGACGGTTCAAACGAGTGTCGAACGCCAAAAGAGGACAAGATTGAACTTCAATCCCTTTGAAATTTTTTATTCCATTTCATTTCAAAATATTGGCACTTTCCAAAGCCACCCGAATTTGAGCGAAAAAGCTTTTTTCGAAATCACTAAGCCGTCACTGAGGACGCAAAGAGGAAGCAGTTTTTCAGCAATCAGATATGAGAGAGACCAAAAATTAAAGGAAATACCCCTTCACAGAGATTGATTTGGGGAGACCTTTCGAGTGAAGGAATACTTTTCAGTATCTCACTTTGAGACTTAGATGTTCAGGTGTTTATGACGTTTATGCCACATTTATTCTGACAACTCACAGACATCGCTTACCAGCCAACACAATCGGTTCATTGAACGTCCTTAGTCATTCGTACTCCAAAGAGGACCTAACCATGCTCTAGTCATTTGATCACTATGTTGGGCCTGTTTTACACTGAGGCTCATGCTGACTAGGTATGGGTCGACAAATTCATTGTAACCCATATGACTGTCTGAACTTGGTGGTAAGATATTGCGAAGCAGTGCTTCATTTAGATGTCTCCTCTAGCTTACGGGATTCCTGACGAGGCAATCTATCAAACCATGTGGAGTTACGCCTATTTTCAGCACTCAGTGAGTAGCCGAATGCCCTCACCTGTACCTACTCCAACGGTACTCTCTCTCTCTGGATCCAAGCTAAAGCTGATCTCCAAGTGACTACTAATATTACTGGAAACATCAAGCAATAATCAAATCAACCCAAGTGCCAAGCACCATCAGTCACCCGTTTCATGGTGTTCCGTTTTACTGGACTGTTCCATATGATAGTAAAAATCAAACTGTTAATCAACAAGGACGAGGATAGACACGGCCTATTACTAAAACCCAAGAGGTATACATCCGAAATTGGTGTATATGCTAGGTAACTAATAAGACTTTCTACATAAATAGGACTTTTCTGTAATATGCTGTCTGCGGGGCCTCACTACACAGTGACCTCAGTAATATCAGATAACACAAACAAGTTAAACAGAACAGAAACCCAATAACTCAGTGAGGTTTTCAAATCGGAGAGTGGATACCTCAGAGCAGGAAAACCAAGCGTTTGTATGTAATGTTAATCGACAAGGATCAACCCAGGGTTGGATACACTGGGAGACGTGCCTGGCTGAAAATTCAGACAAGCTTCACAAGGCGTGCATTACCCGTACATGTCGCAGTTCAAGCACTTTCCGTGATACTCATACCGTTCCGAGGTTCCATTCATTCATGTCAGGTTTGAGGGGAATACAAAATTGATCTCCGCTAGGCCTAGTTGTGAGTCAGACAAGTTCCGCTGTCAATGTCGGCAAACCTTTATACAAAACACTTCGTATCTAGCGGCGTAGACTCTGAGCATACCCAAGATCAAATGGACATCTTCTGGATATAATCATCTGTATGTCTTCGTTCAAAGTCCTTGACATTTTGTCACCAGTCTCACAGCGTAGTTATTAAAGGCAGCTATACATCTGATCATGTCGCGTCGGCAATGGCTGTGGGGTGGACAGTGGGATATATAAAATCTTCCTCCTTACGTTGCGGAATATTGGTAGCCTAATTGGTTAAGTGGTTGCTGATCGGTTGGCCAAACTTTACCCTTTTGCTTCTGTGTGTTATGTGTATGTGTGATGCCCCAAAGCTCCTCATCGACCAATAAATAGGCTAATACTTCTCAAATATGCTGCTGAACCAGCCAAGACCTTGAAGGACAACCGGCCAGAGTTCAAGCATAACAATTCCGTGAAATATTTTAGAGTTAGTTATTCTTCCTGCGAGACCTAATACAAAACACTGTCTTGGAAGCAATTCTGTTGCCTGAAGCTTTACAACAAAAGTGATTGCAGAAACACTCGAGGCCTAATTTGTTCGTGTTGCTACGGTGAATGAAGTGACCAACAGAACTTGATTGTTGACCCAATCATGTTTCAAAGCTGACGTACTACTGATAGCGCTGGAAGTAATGCTAGTTGATGTCAGCTGCTCTTACTCTGCTGCCATAATTAACTAACGGATAGATGCAGAAATGTGAATATATAAATAACCAAACGAAGAAATATATGAGTACAGAGAATGCAATCGTGGATCACTTTTTACAGCAAACAAATTCGGACAAATTGTGTTATTCTCTTGTGACAAGACAGTAACAGATATGAGCCTGAAGAAGGCTTACCATTTATCAATGCCAAAATTGTGTACATTTGGACTTGCTTCGTCTGGTCCATTCCAATTTACCGGTATTGTGTAAAATCATCAAATTTTAGAGGCTGTCATTTCAAAGGATAGCCCACATCCAGTAGCTAAATGTCCTGATCTGTTCCCATCAGATAAAGTGATCGAAAAATTGCCTCAGCCTTTCGATACCAGTTGTTGGGTCATTCCGTCAATTATCGCCATCTTTCTCTATTGTGAAGCTGATTTCCTGGAATTTATGATGAATGTTCAAATAACTAAGTTCCTGAAAACCAGGGGAAGAAGCATTTTATCATTGTCACACTGGTTCAATCCCGACTACTGTCCAAATGGCCAAACCTCAATAGCAAATAAACGAGATAGTAATTAGATATTCCAAAATAAAGTTCAAACACTTCAGTAGGTGTCATTCATATTACGGTAGCAACTGTGACAGTTATAGCATTATTTCTATAACATCATTGCTTAAGACATGGTAACTAAATAACATGAGTCTAATTCATTCAGGTCCACATTCACAGGTGAGCCCAAAAAATTCAAGCCCCATACTATCTAGGAAAACGTCGGTAGCTGATGTTGTTTGTAGGGCTGTAGATCTGTTTGCCGTTCGGTGATTGACGCCTAACCTCATTCCGTCTGACATTTGTCATGTATGTTCCAAGACTCAGCCACCATTCTTCAACTGGCTAGCAGGATTTCGGATGGTATCTTCATATTTGTGTCTATCGGAAGAAAACGTACACAGGCCAGATGGTGAGTTATCACAGCGATCACTTAATAACTCACATGACTTGCATCCAAACTCTGTTCAGGTTAGCGGTGAAACACTGTAGTACTATTGAGTTTAGAAGAAAACCGTCTTTGTTAGATGTGTGAGGTAGCCAGAAGGCGGTAGTTTGAAATTCCGGATAACTGTGAGATGCACATGGTAAGATATTCCCAGTGGGGATGGAATAGCTGTGGAGTGATTCCCGCCCTTTCGGAATAGATTGACTTTACTTTCAGAAAATCTTAATTGAGAGTTACCTTTACTGATTGTGTGAAAGCAATGGCTATCCGCGAAATTTTATCGGAGGAAGCATCATGAAAAGAACCCTATAAGGCAATGACAACAACAAGAGGAGAAAAGCAAACGGATCGTCGTACGGTATATCGGAGAACTATCTAGAACAGGGTGAATAAAAGTTAAAAGCAATCCTGGTAGCACACAAACCAACAGCTATTTTGAGGAAGTTGACTTAAAGACCGAAGGAGAGGATTGACCGGAATAACAAGAGAGATCTTCGAGAAATACACTCATTTGCAAATCAATTTGGTTTTTGCGAGAGACTCACCTGGAACCCAGCTGAATCTCCCGTTTGTGATGTTTTCAGGCAACCGAATGTGTTGCACCAGACCGCCTCATGTTCCAGTTGCCACGATATTCGAGATATCGCGATACATGTATATACGTAGTGTACTACTCATAAGGTTGCTGAAAATTCTTCGACAGCCCACGACCGGTTTCGCCCTTCTTGGGGCTAATCAGGTAGGCGCAGTCCCCGAGTTTCCGTCAACCTTATGTTCTACTTGAACCCAAATTGCACTGTTGTCGAGAAATACACTCATTTGCATATCAATTTGGTTTTTGCGAGAGACTCACCTGGAACCCAGCTGAATCTCCCGTTTGCGATGTTTTCAGGCAACTGAATGTGCTGCACCAGGCCGCCTCATGTTCCAGTTGCTACGATATTCGAGATATCGCGATACATGTATATTCGTAATGGACTACTCATAAGGTTGCTGAAAACTCTTCGACAGCCCACGACCGGTTTCGCCCTTCTTGGGGCTCATCAGGTAGGCGCAGTCCCCGAGTTTCCGTCAACCTTATGTTCTACTTGAACCCAAATTGCACTGTTTTCGAGAAATACACTCATTTGCATATCAATTTGGTTTTTGCGAGAGACTCATTTGGAACCCAGCTGAATCTCCCGTTTGCGATGTTTTCAGGCAACTGAATGTGCTGCACCAGGCCGCCTCATGTTCCAGTTGCTACGATATTCGAGATATCGCGATACATGTATATAGGTAATGCACTACTACCTGATGAGCCCCAAGAAGGGCGAAACCGGTCGTGGGCTGTCGAACAATTTTTCAAAAGAGAGATCTTGTTCACCGAAATGACTGCAGAAGACACGATCCAGTTTCCCAAGTTTCACTATACGAAGACGAAGAAGAACATATTCACTCTAGAAGAGGTGACGATCTTGGAACGAGGGAGCACAACAAACAAGGCACTAGGCGACAAAAGCAGCCAACATGTAGAAATCAACCCAGTCTACGTACTAGTAGGAGCAAAGGATCACCAGCTTAGTCTGATAACACAAAGAGGACAGATGACAGTGGGACCGACATAACAAATCTCACATGGAATGAGTCCGAGAGATCAGGCACCAATCGATCAGGAAGCTAGCCAAGCAGGACCGACTACCTAAGCGCAGGTTAGCTGAGCACAGAAAGGTTTGAGCGTACGCACTTTCTGAATACCGAGCCCACTGATTACCTAATCTAATACTGATATGACCGCATTTTGTCTTGGTCCCACCCTACTGGCGGCCAGGGATTACCCCACCGTAACTTCTATATTAGCCCTTTCTCATTTTTTATGATTACGTTTGCATTCCGTTTATTCTGTTGCTAATTTCGTTCATCTACGAATTTATTCATTTAAATTATATTTCTGAGGCTTGACTCTTTGACCGAATACTGCTCATCTCTACCTATTTGATGGCCATGGGTTTTCACTCTATTTCCGGTGGTTGACACAATCGATAGCGTTGATCTTTTTAAGCAAATATGCAGCAAGTGTATTCACGCACACAGAGATTTATACGGATTCGAGCTAGTTCTAATCCATCGCGTGACCTTGAGCAGTTCTCAGCGAGTAGCAAAGTACTGCGCTTCCTAAATCAATTGGAAATGCCCTACTTACTGGATTTACCTGGGACAAAGTAAAACAATAATGCTCAAACGTGCAACGCACCGGTTTGATCAGAATAACAATTCAAATTCGAAATGTGGTTATGCGGAACTCAACGTTAGTTAAATGAATCGGAAAAGAAAAGATGTGCATTTTGTTTGCCTTTACTCATTCATGTACGTGTTATACCCTTGCTAACCTTCTAAAGGGTAACACAAAGCAACACGCACACTTCGATTTCAGACCAACGTTGTGAATAAACGGCTAATCCCACCCTCTTTTTACGTCATAACTCGCAATTAAATTGCGTTAGTGCGTGTAATCGTTTGACTGGATTCTCTTCCCTGTTCTAAACTATCATGAAACGAACCCAATCCTGTGTTTTTTTATTTGCATCTCAGGTCACCATCTAGCCTTCTAAATCCTCATTCCTTGGAAGTATGTACCAGGTCAGCGAAATACACTCGTTTGCATACCAATTTGGTTTTGACGGAAGACTCACCGGAATCCAGCGGAATCTCTCGTTTTTACTGTTTTTGAGGCATGACGTTATTGCACATTTTGTATTACCGTAGATTGTTCTGCTTAGTACCTGTTAAACAGCGACGCTTCTCGAAACAGCCACTATATATTGTGTTGGTTATCGCGTCAGAAAGTAAGCTAGCATGACGGCAACAACACTTCCGCACACCACGCATGTACCTATGCTCTAGTTACACCATCACCTGTAATAACGACATTCTGGAATTTTGTACTCTGAAGAATGCGTTTCCTTT
The DNA here is from genome assembly GCA_003604175.2 of Clonorchis sinensis. NCBI lineage: Eukaryota > Metazoa > Platyhelminthes > Trematoda > Opisthorchiida > Opisthorchiidae > Clonorchis > Clonorchis sinensis. Next base: position 20,339,429 of record CM030370.1, read on the forward strand.
TGTTCCTCAATATACCTCCAATCCCTCAAGATCCTTCATCCATCCCCTTAGTCGGATTCAGTTGAGCAAACTAGTTACAAGGTCCGATAACACGACTTGCGTTATTCACCCGACAAGAATACACCGCCTAAGTAATGCGAACTTGATCGCAACCCATTGTCCCAAGTCTTAGAAAGGCGAGATGTCAGCCAAACGCAGCCCATCAAACAGAACTGTCATCTTACAGTCCCGCGACGGTGGCATTATTCTAATTGCTTACGTGTTCACATGAAAAAAATGTTCGTATCACATGAATCTCCGGCTAGTGCGGCCTATAGCCAGCCCGAGACAATAAACCTACGTAATGACATTCGAATCTGCAGAACCGCATCAGGTAGCCTAATTCTAAAGCCCACTAGTAACTGCCAGTATGCCACTCTCCTAGATTATTTAGATACATCATGGGATAGTTTGAACTACACAGCGATATATCTTCTCATAGAGGCTCATTGTTTTGTTATACACCACGAGTTTAAGGGTTCGAATCCAGTGGCACAGCCCAACCCTATTATAGGGATTTACAGTTGACAATTTGTTTATACAAAGTTTTTCCCATAGATTCGATATGGAGCAACGCAGAAACTCGACCGCATGAAAACATCACCACCGTTTGACCTCACTTTCTCGGAATGCGGGGTATGGCACTTTAACGAGGGCTGAACGCAATATGCACCTTTTGTAAACTGGGGATTTACAATCTGATTTGGGAAGATAAACCTATTCAGTGGGGACAGAAGAGATATTTTCCTCTCCTACGGAGATGTTATGCGTGTGCCACACTAAATTCGAAGTGGATTCCCAAGAGGAAACGAGAGTAAAGGCCATGTGTAGAGATGTTGTAATGCATCACATTTGCATCTCAGACACGTATCTTAGGCACACACTCACTAAATGAGAATGAAGTGACGGAAAACCCGGATTCTGTTATTCTCATCCCTGTGGTGTACACTTACGTTGTCAATAGTTAGCTATCTTAAGTAGTCAACATTGTTTGATCTGTGCAAAGCCGACCTTTGTAGGAACCCTCAACCAGCTGTCTGGCTTTGATTTGTCACCCGAATTCGGGTAACCACATGTATAGAATTTCTCCTCGATTAGTAGCTACTTTAAAAGTGGTAAAGTATTGCGTACGGACAACCTTCACGGACGAACAACTGAAAATGGAGCCAAAGAATCATTCAAAGTCCAAAAGAGATCGAACATTTCGTATCCGCAAAAAGCTGTCACTGGTTCCTGATGATTTGTGTGAACACAGGGCAAACTTATAGGCATTATGACTGTGTTTATCCTGTGGAGCTGTAACCAAAGCGTCCTTGCAATATCTGTAGGCTGTACGCTGAATGGAGACTACATCATCACCTAGACTGAGTGCACTCACATCCTCCTGATTAATATCGTTGTCTTTATGATTGCTTCGTATCCTTGAGTAGTTGTTTCTGTTATTCTGGCGTTGTGCACTGCGGGGAAATTGTAAAGATGGAAAACCAGAACATGAACAGATGCATGTGCCGGGTTACAGTGACGTTTAAAGATGGAAGACCGCTGGTGATAGCACCATGCTGCACCATCAAAGCTTTTCTCACCCCTGACGGGAGCTGGCAATTTTTGGTCACCAACCACACCCTAATCACCCCAGGTCGCGCAAGATCTTGTCATTGGCTCAGTCCTGCTCGCTGGTCTCCAGGCTGATTAAGGCTTCTCAGATAACGTTAAGTGAAGTACTTGCTCTCTGAACATTCAAAGAATACAACTTGGAATATACTGCAGCTTTCAGTAGTTGTTGCACTTGACGTGCATTTGGTCTGTTGTCCCTGTACGTCTGTAGTGATCTAGTCCATTAGTTTGGTAGAGGCCAGCGTGCAGAAGAAATGTGGCAGAAATCTGGGAGCTTCTAGCCTTATTCGAAAAGTGGTGATCAAAGCTGACCAAAGCTAATCACCATAAGCTTTAGTTCCAATCGAAAGAATCGTCAGGGGCATTGGCATCGGCCAGTTCAACTCCACCGACCAATGAAATGTGTGAAATCGTGGAGAAACCAAATCACTGTCCTTCTATTGAGAACTGCATTGGTAAGTCAAAAGTACACTTCAGCAAGGTGCTCGAATACCATAAGCACGGGTGCATTCACTTGGTATGCAACTTGCAAGCATTTCATCACAATTCGAAGAGACATTCAGTGAGAAGCGACTGGCGTTGGCACTTACGTCCAATCACGTAAGCACCAGCATGTATGCACATGTACCAATAACATGGTGGCAGATCTTCGGTTATTCATGAACTTGATTACAGTTGGGGAGAATATCAGTCGGTTTAGACAAGTGTTCCACACTAACGACCACCACGAATTCGGAACACAATTGACTTTTCACCAATCTGTCTTAATCGAGCTTGTTGCTGGCATTTGGATTATGGATCGAGTTTAAATTAAATGACTTGAAGCTCGGATTCGAACATTTACGCCCACTAACACACTGGTTCTCTTCTCCATGTTTTTTGTTAAAATACACAGCATCTACTGCGAACAGACTTTGATGACGGATAGTCAGAGTGATATCAAACTGCAACGATATAGACTGATGTAAAACACGCAAAGGTAAACTTGAATGCGAAGCCTCGATTCCCGTAGATTGAGTTGAGTAAAGTATGAAAAGGGTGAGATATTCCGGCGGTATAACTTCAAAAAGATTGCTAAATTTAGAGTCCCAGAGAACTTGCAACCAATGGTATCCTCTAGGAAAGATCAAAATTACTGGCAACTAGAACGACCGGGAATTCAAGATTACTCAACCAGACAATTGCAAGCTGATGGAAAAGCCAGTCACACCTGACTGGCTTCATACTACGGTTGATTCCTGGAAAATCGTGGACCTCTTTTCGAATCGAACTACCTTACAAACAAGCCGATAGCATGGGATGGGCAGAGCTGGAGTATCTATTTGCTTCGTCTAACCACGAATGGATCACTGTGTCATAGGTTAGTTTACTGGTGAAACTCGTCAAGGGGGACCGTCTAATCCGCAGACTGAAGGAAACGTTTGATTTTCCTAATATACTGAGCTCGCTGGACACTTCCGGTTGTATGCGTCCGATGAACTTTCACTTAGTATTTATAGATGTTCCACTTGAGAAAATGTTTGATTTTTGTGCAAAGAGATTTGGTCCACCCTGTTATTACTCGAGTTTCTGACCCAATCAGTAAAAGAACGAATCTTCATCTGTATGAAGAAGCTTGATTTCATTTCTAAGACAGTGAATATCAAAAACAAGTTAGGTAGCAAAGGGTAACCCAGTGAGCCAGGTTGTGGACGATTTGCCTATAGCGAAAACGGAAACTGTATATATAAAGAAAACATAACTAACATGCACTAGGATGACACTGCATTACCCATTACTAAGAATCGAAAGCGAATTGGCCCAATGGACTCAATTACTTCGTTGCCCTGGAGCAATGGCCTCAGCGGTCGCCAGATTTGAATCAACTGGACTAGTTTCCTTAAAATTACTTGTCAAGTAAATTTTATGAGACACTAACCTACCACACTGAGGGATTGAAAACTGGAATAACAAAATCATCAGGATCCTTCCACGAGATATAAGGGGGATCACACCACTCTCCCAAAAAGCATGGCAGAGTAATTCATAAGCATACCTAATCTGTCTCAGTGAATATCTAAAGCAACCCTCGAAAAACCGACTTTGTTAGATCGTGCAACGACCGAAAGTCTGGATGTCAAACGAAACTATACGTTTCTACAAACTGGAATTTCAGGCGCTGTGAAACAAGTAGCTTTTAAAATCTTCCCCATGAGGAAATCAAATCTTCTGAAAGCCATCGTATTCAGCCATCGTATTGCCAGGTCTTTCGGACCACTTCGTATTGCCTCTGTGAGCAATTTTTAATGACGGCAAATCATTGACAGAAAAAGGAGCGGTGGGTGGGTGGGTCTTTACAAACCACTAAACTGGACAGATCCCCCAAACAAGGTAACTACAAACGCCCCGTGACGACCTGCTGCGACTCATTTGGAACCGCAAACTGAAATAGAACCCTGGCCCGTGGATTCGGGGAACCCCCTACAGCAACTAGGTGTCACAAACGCCACCAAGCCAGTGGTCCGGAGGGCCTCCAAGGATGGGGATGAAGCCCCAATTCATCCTCCATCTGAGAACAGGAGACTTTCCCAGACAACAGAGGCGAATCGTTAATAGTGAAGATGTTCAAAACAAAGCACTAACGAATGCGGCGACCAAGGAGGTATCAGGTCGACTGCAACTGTAGCGAGATCCTGAGCTGCACCGGGCATTGGCCACCTTATGATGACCCTTTAAGCTTTGATACAAGATCAACGAAGGGGATTTTGGCTTGGTACGGGTTGAACTGACCAAACCTTTATACCCGTCAGGTGCTAGAACAATGCCATATGCAATAAACGATTCAAAGTTTTGGTAGTCCTAGAGTCCCAAGCTGCAGCTGGGTCAGTAAGTTGATCCGCCTTCTGTGATACGCTTGCTCGGCAAGGAATACCTCGGAAGTGCGTCAACATCAAACGGCCTTTGCATTCTCCGAATTCCGGATGAGAGTGTATACAAGGAGTTCTCTAAAAGCTTACGCACATGAAGTGATGCCCGACAAAGATGTTCATTCTCTCCATTGCTAATCAGTTTTGCAGTCGACAAGATAATGAGACAAATGCTGTAAGGTCTTCAAAACCTACGTGTTCAGACAGCTGCTGACGGAAACCTTGTCGATCTCGAATTCCCAGACAACATCGTTCTCGTCTTATGAGAAAAGAAGGCACAGGTAATTTTGAATTCATCACATTCTTTAGTATGCGCTTTGCATCCACAAAAAGTAAGATCGTGCTCCCGGGCACGCAACTTGCAATCCAAGGAGAGGCACCCGAGGACGTGGAATGTCTTACAAATCTTATTTTGAAAGTCCTGAATGTAATGTGACAGATGGAGTCAATGCGCGAGTCCCTATGTCTCGCGTGGCATGGCAGTTAAGCACCGAAAGGATGCTACAGCTGAATGATGCCTCCGATCTTGTTCGCTAATTTGAGACGCATATGGCGGCAAGTCGGTATACCTCTGAGTCTTCAAGGATGTGTATATTAGGCTACAGCACGGACTGTTTTTTGTTTGCTTGTGAGACGTGGCCTGTTTGAGCAGCCGAACTGAGGAGTCACCAGGTCCCCGATAGTCATTGCGATTGTTTGTTCATGTATCTTCCTTCCGATTTTCCCTGGAAGAATCGCACATTTGTTCGTAACTAAGGGGAGACGCTGTTGTTTTACCTTCAAGTGATGTTCTCTTCCCAGCTTACTTTAAACGATTTACAATCAAAACCTCCTTTAAGAACCATCCGCGTGTTCGCGTAGATACTAACCGCTGCCTCGCACAAACAGACAACCGAGTCCGACTGAAGGTACACCGGTTAAGTGAAGTTGGTCACACTTCCGGTCTAGAGCTTGCTTAAGATGTTCCATGTGATTTAGAGCTATGACAGCTTGTGGAGTTTGAAACATGGTTATATACATGTGAACAAGGCATCGTCCGTGTAACCGTTGGGATGGGTATATAAAGGCTTACACAGCAAATTGCTGTGTGTTAGCATAGTGAGCTATCATTATAGGAATTTCGTTCCGACAGATTAAGCGGCATGTTAAGAACTGAGAAGTACAGTCGTTCGTGATCAATCACAGACCGAAACACGTTCAGGATAAGGTGAATCTCCGAGCAATATGTTGCTGGGATAGACAAAAACACTTCTGAGCTAGACCGGCGTGTTTACTTGCAATAAGAGTAACCAGTACAATGGGCGTGTGTCAAACGAACTATCTAAAGAATTTATTTGCGTGTCTTGTAAGCGTAAACAATTCAGAGGGCACGCGCAAAATCTTCAGGAGAGAAAGAAACAATTGTAACCATGGTTACATTTATACCTCTACATACACGAAGGGTTGGGGTCCTATAGGAGAAACTGACCAACACATACACGGCGGGAAACGGTGCTTCAAAAGTGATACGTGTGAAGGCAATTGTGTCAGGACAGTTATCACATGCTGGCGGATCACCCTTTTGAGAAAAGATAATAAAACCAAAGCGCTTCAGTCAGGCAGCAGCACGTCAGTTTCATGAATGCATCATCAGCATCGCTGACAGAACGCCATATGAGAACACTGGTGCTTCACTACCGTACAACCATAACAATTTATTTGAATAAAGCTTCATATTAGAAAAACAGAAAGAGATGGGACAGAGGGGACATTCGACTAGCTTACAACAAACATCTGAGGTGTTTACACCTTCAGCATTCAGTCATACAACCTGGATAGAAACTTTCAGGATGAATGCCATTGACGCTGATCGGCTGCTATTCGTTTGGTGTCTGCAGCCAAGCACAAAAAGGTCACAAGGACCCTCATTCTGGAGGTGGATCTGCTGCGACTGCCCACTTACTTTTCGTTAATTCCTTCGTTTTCTTCTGCCATGTCAAATTATGTGCACCTCTAGTTTCCATGCACTCCGAATCAGGCGCGGAAAACAGCGTTAGTCTGGGTAGCTGGCAACACATGACCTGACCGCCTTAGCATGCAATGCTGAACGCATTCTGAGTGAACGTCTGCATCAGCAAAAACGCGTCTCTTGATGCACTCTTTGCGAATTCGTTGGTTCCACCCTACTCCAACCATACTTCTGAGATATCAGTGGTCATAGACTTGAAGATGTCTCAGATACTCCACCAGAAATGGCCGTCTTGTGGCCACACATCGATACAGCCCGTACTCTGATCTGTTATACGCGTCCTTTGAAATCCAGCAATATGCTTTTTGACATCACAAGTAGCGCATATTGACACAATCACTTCTGGCCTTCAAAATTTGGGCGTTGACTTTGTCACAGTACCGTTCGACGTAATGCAACTTCCGAGATGAGTGTAGTCATCCACATCTTCCAGTGTCACTCCCTGTATTCCTAGAGGCATGTTCAAAACTATATACACTGCAGCATGAATTTGCACTCTGTGGGTGCGAATCGGTTGGAAACGAATATTTTACTGAGCAACTTAAGTGATGTTGATGTACGTGCGGCTGCGAAAACCCCGAAGGTTTTTGTTCTTTGGGCAGTTGATGAACCCCGTAATTTCTTCCATTAGTGCAGTACCTTCGACCAAGAAGAGAGACAAGCAGATTCCGCGAATATATCTGGTAGACAACTGGGTGGCCTCGGGATATGTTCTACCGAGATCTTGCCATCAAGATCGTGGACGATCTCTACCGCTACGTTGCTCAAAGCAGCCACGGGGTGACTTCCAGGAAGATCTTCCCAAAATCACCTCCACTTCTTCCCATACTGTTAGCCACTTCGGAACGATAACGACTGTCTCTTTCTTGGTAATATTCAGGTGAGTTGAATAACCGTGCAACTCAGTCTAGTGAAGGAAGACGTGTTGTAGGCCCCTATAGTCAATTGGTCAGATGACGTGAAGTGACAAGAACGTGAATGACTCCTCTATTGGAGGGCAGATGTTACTGCGAAACCCATCCCAATCAGACGGGGGTGTGGTCGACTTGGCCGGTTGTCTGCCCGCAGTTGAGGTTCCAAATGGTGTGGTTTGCGGAGCGCTAAAAGCCGTTACCCTCCGGCGAATCTAAACGTGTCAAAAATAAGGTGCAGCAGTTTATCACACGAACTTGTACGGAAATTCGAAATTCCTGCAATAACAACAGTACCGAGCCCGGGTATTCGGTTTCTGGCGGGCTGTGCCCTTCGTAAATCCATCCTTTCCTAGCTCCAGGTTTGTGCAACGTGTTGACCAGAGTTATCATCTACCACATTGTAGTTGCTGCCAGAAAGCATGGTGAACTTTGATTACAGCCAGGTATTCGCATATCTGAGGAAGACCATAAACATGCGGTATTCGTGTCCAATTCACACATGCAGAAGTACTGTACTGGACATCTTGACAACCAATAAAATTTTTCCAAGATACCCAAGCCCAGTTAGTACTCCGGTTAGAACAGCCCTTAGGAAAGCGGAAAGCATACCGTTTGTCGGGAACATCAAAATATGAACGCAACAATTGTGTTACACAGGGATAGCATTTCCTGGGTACATGTTACGAGACGCCTCCCGTGTTAATGGGCTCCAATGATGGAGTAGGCGTCTAACCTTTGCTTCACTTTGAATACCAAGGAATAAATTGTTCTACTTCTGGTTGAGTAATCCAGTGGCGTTTGAAGACGCCTTGAAACGATCGCGACCCAGGATCGCTCAACTATCTCCCCTAAGGCAAACCGATATGTGCCTTCAGACTGCCAAAACAAGCGATCAGGTCAACAACGAGCAAACGGAACGTGAAACTGAAATACCCATGATCTGAACTGGTGTTTTAGGGTACTTTTCGCACTCTAGCATGTTTGCCCACTTTGAGCGCCAAAAAGCAATCAAAGGGTTTTTCCATCTCTAATAACGGCGGAATTTAGAAACGTTGATCTCCAAGAGGAAAGCACAAAATTCATCAATTAAAGGTCTACCAAGTCGCATCCGTTTGTGACCAGGTAATCATGTGGTTGATTCGTTTGTTTCTTGCCCTGACTGCTTCTACATTCATTTGGACTTTTGACTAGCCACGGTAATGACATAACATGAGTGAGTTATCATTCGCTGTTTAGCTTTACCTAAGGAGTTACACAACAGGCGGCTACGAACTCAACTCGTAATCACTTGGCACTTCACTCGGGATTATTGTCCATCCCAACCGAAAGGGCTCGACAGTGCAGAAGACGTGAACGTGAAAGAGAATTTTCATGTTTGATTCACACTTCTTAAGTATTACGAGTTATACTGATGCGTAGCAAATACGCAAACTGCACTCAGACTCGAAATGTCCATTTTTGATGACAGTGTGAGAGGCGACTGAAAGTAATTCACGTTCAGTTGTTCTAAAAAGAATTCGTAAAATTTCTATTGACCATTAGTATATGTATGGTAAATTCGTCTTCACGTTGACTTGTATTAATGTACACTCCATTATTTCATGACTTCCGTATCGTCTCCTACATTTGAAACGATTAACATCTCAGGGAAAAATATAATTCCAAACAAAAATGTCATATCATGTGGCTTTAGGCAACCGTCACTCGACAAACCAAGACTGACCCCGAGCACTGATTTCGTTGGAGGACGATTTCAGCGTTTGGTTTGACTACGCCGAGGGAAGATTTGGTTCCATCAATATAAAAGTTGCCACTCGAAAGCGGACAAGTGGGAACATACCATGGTTGAGTGAACATTTGCAAGCTACACTGTTTCACTGCATACACTGCTGTCCTCGCGCCGAATGCAAGATTATCTGATCACAACGAACGGCGAAGACGATCAGTTGGCGGAGCACAGGCTATCATCAGGAGTATTCAATTTGTCGCAAAGTGACGTATATCGAAAAAACACCCATCCGAAAAAAAAGATAGAATATCTGCATTTAGGGACATAAGGTGAGCACAAATGGACAGTGTTGTGCGTCACGAGTAGGCCAATACACCAAAAATGCGGTTTTACCGGTGTGACATGCTACTTATAAGGTTGCTGAAAACATCAACAGCAGAGTTCGTATCATCAGGAGAATAGAACGAACAAATGAATGGCTTCCAGTTTATAAAAATACACTATTCGCCCAGAATGTATAGACTGTTGGCAACTGAAATGTACGTGGATTTAACGCTTTTATGGGTTGTCATTTTGTTCTACCCAGGCTTGAAATCTCGGAAACCTTGTCACATCAAACTTCTGCCATTAAGGTGCTTGTCACACACTAAGATCGTATTTTTCGTCGTCCCGGCAACAATACCGTCTGAGTGAAGGTCTACCTGGCTCCACTGTTGGGCTGAGTAGATGAATCATAATGGCTTTAGCTGGATAGTTCGCCATCTTAAAGGCCTTCAGTTCCCAGCGGTTCTCTGCAGTTCTCGTAGACCGATGTCATTCGTCTTGTTTTTAAATGTACAGAGCTTTTACCTGTCAATTCTTCCGGTTCTCACAGACTAACAGCTTCCCCTATCAATGCTGTCCCACTAGTTTGCGCCAGGAACTGGCCACAAATCTGTTGTATCGAATACCTCAACGCCTGCACAGTTTAATGGGGCGGCGGTACGGGCACACTCGCTCAGTTCGGCAACTAGGCCAGCCGTCGTTACTATTTATCTGGGATAATTTCGCATCATCTCTACAGAGCCTGAAGATTACGAGTGTCGACAACAATGTATTAAAGCCCAGTCCAGCAGCTAGATGACCTTGGATGGAAAAGTAGGACTCTGGGCCACGGCCATTAGGTGAAAAACAACCTGGATTGGAAAGACCGATTGGACCATGTGTTGAAACTTCCTTGGTACACACAACGGTCATAATTCAACAGATCATGTTGCTCCGCGTACTGAAGAAGCAACAAGCTCCCGGTTCAATGTCGTGTCAACTAAACAGCCGATTCACATCTCGAATCCATCAGTGAATATTCAGCTCACCTCCATGTCTGCGGCGTTGCAGAAGAATAGGAGTGGTACACCTTGCAGTTCGTTTTGGCAGTGCCAATCAAAGGGAACACAAACCAAACCACTCATACAACCCGGAAACAAGAAAAACGCTCAAAAGTTAAGTTTTTATTAAGGTTAGGAGTGGAGCGAATAAACGGTGTGCGTTGTGTACACACCAAAATGGTACACACGAGCAAAAAACTCGCCCGTAGGCTGGAATTCAGTCCCTTCTCAAGAGATTTAGACTGAGTTTGCCTATTTACACTCATTTGAAATGTTTTAGACCATGCCTACGTGTGAAAGAGTGATTGCACCCTACATATCACGGAAAATGGTTTCCCCCATTTCCGAAGTAAGATAAAAAATATCACAGAACAGTGCAAAACATAGTGAAAATATCAAAACACACAGCACGGTCCCATTGAAGATTGTGTGAATTTGATCACCCGCCATCGTCGGACGCACACGAACGTCTGGTACAACAGCAGCAAAGCCGGAAAGATGGTACTGATCAACCAGTAGATAGAGGCCACAAATACCCATGATCGTCTGGTGGCAGACAGTGAAGATGAAAAAGAAACAAAATATGTGGGGTTCACACAAGAACCATCATAAGGCGTGAAATGAACAAAACATCCATGTGCATGCTCGAGATCAGCAAATTTCAGGCGCTGCATACAAATCATAGATTAGGCCGATCCGAAATGTGCGATAAAAACCAGAGCAAAGCACAGCGATGAAAACTAGACTAGTTGAAGCAGGAAAACACGGCCTTTGGAAGAAATATGATCGTTGGGGAAAGGGGATTAGTTACTGTTGATCTGATTATTTATTACAGGCAAACATGTACTACAAAGGTAGGGAAGGTCAACGATTGGATAATCCCTGTAAAGAAATTAGTGGAAAATTGAAGGAGACACATTCACGCTGACTGGATAGGATGCAGGCCAAAACGTGTTGGACAGTTGCAGACCATAACAAAAGTGGAAGACCGGGGGGGAAAGAACTCTAAAGTTCAGCGGTCCTTTGGAAGAAGGCAGAGGCTAAATCAGCTAGACAAAGGGCAATTATGGCACGTGGAACACAGACGAGTGTAACGACTGACGTTTAGGGAAATGGAAAGCTAGGCTATCCCAGAACAGCAATGATTATGCTGGTAGAGGTGGAATGGGGGTATAGAAACTACATTTCGACGGTTAACGAGGGAGTGACAAGAAGACAATCAACCTCTTCTAGATGTGACCGAGTTTAGAAAGAAGAACTCGACACTCCGAACATGTACTAGTATTCTGGGATGGCCTGAATCCACGATCCGAAAGATATACACATACACGTGGGCGCAAGGCATGCTCGAGGTTGGAAGAAGAAGCCAACCTTTTTGGAAGCGATCTTCGCGAGGGATTTCACATAGACACACTAACAAAAGCCACGAGAAGACATCAATCCAAAATGGATGGATAAGCAAGAATAGACTCCGAGACCACAGACGGTTGTAAACGAGAAGAAGGACAGAGAGGGGGGAACGTGAATAGGCGGATGAATCACACTCAGAGACGTAAAAAGGCAAAAGCAGACGGAGTAGTAGTATGGATGCACGCAGCAAGAGAGAAAAAACGAAGCAGTTCATTTTATGAAACGAACGAGAAGCCGAACATAGACCAGCGAAAATCTACGCTATAAATGCATCATACTACAGGGGAATACTTACGTCAACCGTTTAGATAGCTGCACTGCAAGGATAAATACGAAGAGGCCAATATCAACCAGCGTGCGAGAGTGCCTGTTACTGAGCTGGGGATAAAATATTCCGCGATTTCAGAAGGGCTTGGTAAACAATCAGTAGTTTGTCTACGCAGGCTTGCAGGTGACGTATTGCTCAAAGGAATTGTTTTAAGAATGAATACACAGTGGGATGTAGCAGTCGCGGTCATGCCGTCCAACAGTAGAGTACAGATTGAACTCACCTATTCTCCCTTTCTCCCGAATGCGTCTCATCGGCAACATCAATTATGTATCGAGATTGCAAACCCTGTTCTCTCTTAGTTCCCCCTAAATTTGGTTCACCCTGGGGTCGCATTAGAAAAAGCAAAACGTATGTCCAATTTTTTGTATCTAGTCACCCTCTTTCTCATCCTTCATCAACCGCAAATCAGACTTTTCGGGTCTCTCCGACCTACCTTTCACTACCCGTAATTAATCTGCCGACTTTGCCGGATTCCTCCTACAGTGTTCCACAACTGTGATTTTCGAGTTCGATCTAATCATCTACAGATTCTATATCTATCCTTATTTACTGGCACTTTTTCTGAAGGTCTCTGACCAGCTCTGACATGTGGACCTTGTTACAAAACTTTCTGTGAACGACCAGCAGCTATGGTGAAAGATACTAGATCGGAACCTCCCCCCATGGCGCCTCTACCTGAAGTTTGTATTGGTTTTAGAGCAGATAGACGAACTTAGGCATCCATTGTTCCATAACTAACAGGTGTGTAATAAAGAGATTCCGGTCACCATATGGTTGTCTAGCTGCAAGGGAAGCATTACGAAAATATCCTTTAGAAGAATACCACAAAGAGGGGGTGTCCTATTCCGACGGCCACAGCGTTCGTCCCCACCAACCATCACCTATCGTGCGACTCGCAAAGCTCCTGTCTAACCACGAATGAAGGCCAAATCTCCAAGAGAAAGCGTATAACCCCCTTGGTACCGCATCATACAGGAGGAGCGTATGATCATAAGCAAACTGTTGCGGTCCTAAGTAGCAAAATTTCAGCGAAGAGGGCGCCCATTGTAGAATAGCCAGTAATTGAGAAAAAGGGAGGAATAGCACGACAGCTTGAGCGCAAATTCGAGGGAAACAAATACCAGGACAGCCTCGTGGGCAGCTGAAAACTGTGATAAGCACACACAGAATGCGAGCTAAAAAATGACACGGAAGGACTGACGAGAAAAATTCTCTTCCCTGTTTCATATATATATATATATATATAATATCAGGCATATAGTGGGCATTAAACCGTTTTCGGGCAAACCTGTCCCACTGGACTGTAACGAGTTACCCCGCGTGTATGCTATGTTGAAGCAAAAGTACTTTGGGTTGAGCTACGTCTAGAATTATCAGAATAATTTGTATCTTTATGTAAGCTAGCAACAATTAGATTAAGAATGAAAAGTATCCGGATACCCAGCTGATGAGTACGAATAAACAGGCAACTGAAACTAGGCATATGAAATGGTTTGAGTGGATGTGCACAACTATCACCTAACGAACCAAAGTTCTGGCAGTGGTGGCTCACGGATGGTGGCAGTTCTGACACGCCAGCACAAACGGGGATGAGGTTTTGATCTATAATACATGTAATGTCCGACTGGGGAAGCACGTGACCTTAAGAGGCCATTCAATGAATCAACCGTGCTGCTGTTCACTTTACGAAACTGGGACTCGACCAAATCCTGATTTGCAACAGTTTGTGGTGGCAAGTAGTGCGGATCAAACAACCAATCTGTTCAGTGATTACTGACACTTTCCTCCCAAATACCGATGAAAAAAGGTCGTTAGAACACAGTTCTAATCTGACCTTCAAAAGATGAAAAAGATAATCGTTCAGCTGTAACACCCTTTCGGTGTCTAGCTGCCATGCTACCCAAAGGAAGCACGAGGGCTGGGATACTGCCAGATTGCCCTAACCTAGACAGGCGAAGTTGAGAGGCAGAGGTCGGGTTCGAACCACGGACCTTCCGGTCAGTAAATCCGCGCTCTAGCCACTTGAGCCATCTCGCCCCCACCTTCATAAGTCCCGTTGATTTCGTCGTGTTCCAACCGTACTGTGCGACCTGTCGCAACAATCACTATCTAAGCGCGCAGAACATTGTGGAGAAGTAAATCAGAATAGACAAAACCATGAAATGGTATCAGTAAGGCACGTATGTAACGAAACCTTGTCGACAGGGACTGAGGCTTCGCCAAGTTGCCAGTCCTGTTGACTTGAGAAAAAGAAGCAGCACGTGAAACGCAGTCATCCAGGTAGCCGATTCTTAGCTGTTGCTTTCTATGAGAAAAAGATACAAAACAGTAAACTGCCGGCAAGCGTTTCACATATACTGATGAAAAAAGTACCAGAAAAGTGGTCGGCAACTGCATTAGAGGACGTCTTTTTTATCCAGAATATATATGTATGTATAATGTCGAAAAGAAACTAATGTAACTTACTGTAAAGTGGCATAAACAGTGGAGCAGTCATTCGGTAAGATAAACCAGTCCACGTACATTAGGGGCGTGCAAACAGAGGTGAGAGCCAAATTCGCCGTGTACACCGCGTAGAACAAGTGAACAGATAACAGCCCCATAAACCATGGTACGTCTCGTGAGTCGACACATTGACTCAGCGACGAACAAACGCGAGATGGTGCCTACACGTAGAGAGCGAAATCTAACCACAAAGCATGATAAACATATCGTATTTCAACTTAGCAGTCTTGTAAGAAGTACACACCACTTTTTATCAATTACCCCAAGAAAATTATCATCACCATCGTTAGTATCGTTGGCAGTAATGTACAACTAGCCTCTACCTGTAATACACCTATGAAGGAAGGATGCCTTAGTAGGGAGTGCAAAGCAAAACGTAGGCACCTACTGCAAAGAGATCCTATGTCCTTAGGGGAAACGGCCAAGAATAAAATGTCTACAATTCCAAACAACAATACGATAAAATATCTGAGTATTCTTATGCAGGAAACTACTAGCCAGGCTGCTGAAAACTTTCTGACAGCCCACGACCGGTTTTGCCCTTTTTGAGGCTCGTCAGGTAGGCGCAGTCCCCGAGTTTCCGTCAACCTTATGTCCTAAAGTTGCGATATCTCAAATATCGCACCAACTGAAATATGAGGCGGCCTGTGTGAATCACCTTCAGTTGAAAAATAGTATAAACGGGAGACTCAGCTAAGTCTCCCGTGAAAACCAAATTGATATGCAAATGAGAGCATTTGTCAATATATGAGTATGATGTCGAAGATGTCATCGACAGGATTGACCGGCTTTCTTTGCGAACCTCGTCAGACATTAACCCAGCTCACAACGACAGGCTAGACAGTCCGGCTTAGAAACAATAGCGCACGCGCCACAGGCTGCATGCCATTTTCTGCAGGATGTCCAGCTACGTTCAAGCTCAGTCACTTGGTCTCCAGCTGAAGAGGGCGCGAAAATATGAAAGTACTCAGACTGACTGCAGCTACTGTCATCTCACATTGCTATGCCAAGACATCTATCCGCGAGCCTTTCATCAACAACGGCTTCGGATGGAAAACAAAGGTATTATGAGCGCAGGTAGGAAAAGTAATCAATGCCCCAGTCACCTTAACCCGGTAAGTTTAATCCCTTACCTTGACGATTTCGATTTGTTTCGCAGTACCTGCCTAAGAACCACTTCTTTGCGTATTCGCTTAAGTCAGCTGACACTTAGTATGCTATGGAGACACAGGCAATCTAGTCGGACAGGCAACCCAACAGTTGCCCTGTATACACGGGCATTTTGAAGCCAAAAATGGCGCAAGTAGGCAAACGCTGCCAGTATTTTGATTGCTCGTGGGCTGACTTCAGCGGTTATGGTACAATCATGGTTTATGTAGCTGTCAAACAACGTGAACCAACCAACAAACCCAAATTCTTCACTCTGATCGTAAAGTCCGTCACTGTGGGTGAGCTCAAGTATTGCCAGGCCACCCACACCAGAATAGGACGACCTACGTCCTCAACCACAGTCTTTGGTTCAAAAGTCTGACCTCAAGGCAAAGGTAGAGTGAGCGTATCGTGAGGTCTCCAAAAGCTTGCTTACAAAAAGTAGTGTCCGACAAGGACGTCCATTCTTCCTGTTTACTCGTTGGAATTCGTCACCGATGAACTAATGAGGCGGATTCCGGAAGATCTTCAAAACGCTAATGTTCAAGTCATTGCAAATGAGAACGTTGTCCATCTGGAGTAGGCCGACGTCGTCCTCATCTCCGAATAAGAAGGCCGAGCATAAGCTCTGCTAAATAAACTGACCATCATCATACCATCTTTCGGCGCGCAACTTGCATATTCAAAGTGCACAGTTCTGCTTCAGAATGTGCATTCTTAAAACGTATCCCTGAAATTCCAGGAGAATCGCTGGTTGTGGGGAATTCTACATACCCCGGCAGTTGTATTAGCTCTGACTGAAAATTGCCGGATGAGGTCAGTTCAGGAATCTCAAAGGCCAGAATCATGCTTGCTAATTTGCATCACCTGTGGCGTCAGAAAAGCATATCACTGGGTCTCAAGGGTCGGATGTAACAGGCTACATTAAGGCCTGTGTTGTTGTATAGTTGCGAGACGATGTCTGCGGACAGACGATGTGAGGTGCTTTCAGATTTTGATCACTGATGCTTCAGAAACGTTGCCGGGGTAGGACGGCGTCAACAAATTGGTAACGAGGCAATCGGAAAACGGGTGTTTGGCCGTGTAACAGGTGCTTCAATCGCGGAAAGTATCCAACATAATCAACTGCGGTGGCTTGCTCATATGCTAAGCATTCCGAAACACCGGCTGCCGAGACAAGTGTTGTTCCCTGCGCCTCCTTCAGAATGGCAAAAACAAGGTGGACAACGTATGATTTGGCAGAAGAGTGTGAAAGACATTACGAAGAGTTTGAGTGCTGTTGATGCGGTAAGCCTTCCAGGATGGGGCCCTCCAACAACAGAAACCTCGCAGGACCAGAACGTCTTTCCGAACCTCAACATCTAAAGCGTACATGTTGAAATACCTCTAAAGCGGCTGGTCTGCAAGTGACGGTGAATTACGCTGAGAAGCACGGTTTAGCTTCTGTGTTGGGAGTCGTGAGCAATGCGCTCCCCACAAATCTGTAGGTTACTAGTCAGGTGACGACGAGGGGCCAAAGAGGGACTGATTAGCAACTTAACTGGGATAAATTTCACATAACAGACAGTTCAACGGATGGAACACCATGCACGGTGTCCAGTCGGCTGAATGATTCCCTAGGAAGGTTTTAATGTCTCATCTAACGATTGTGCTCACATACACAATTTCGGAATTATAAAAAGTGGGAAAACGTATAACCACAATGTTGAAATAATGCATGAAAAATTAGTAGGACTCACATTGATAGGTATTGTCAAAGGAGGCGTATCAGCGGTTGTCGTTAAATTCTCCTCGTGAACAGACGACTTCCAACAGCCGGGAGATGACCTATTTTTGACAAGGGGATCCGTAAGGTCGAGATGCAACATATTGTCTGGAAGTAAAAAGAGTAAGACCAGAAGCTACAGGCTATGAATGACGTACCGGGGTTTATAAGAAAAGATAATCAAGGTCCATGATCACGTGGGAAGCAGGAACAGTCACAACACTTGGAGCCGACTCTGCATCATCTAAATTGCATACAATATATACTACTACGCAGCGACTAGTAGGCGAAACGTACAAAGAACGGAGCTTGAGCGATTCAGAGATCGCCTCCACAGAAAACTTCGGATAAGTGAGGAGCTGCAAAAACTAAGCAGAGAAAGTGCCCGAAACAACTGGATTCGGCCAAATTATTTTGGTACCTTTGGTGCAGCCCTCCGTAAAATGTTTCCAGTCCCCGAAAATCTATTTCAAACTGTCTCAGTTACGCAGCCTTATGATGTAGACAAAGTAACTTTGCGGTAATTCAGTTTACACTTTAAAAACTCGACAGGCCACAAATAAAAAGCTGTTGGTTATTTGGAATGAGTCCCAGTAGCACTTAAATTAGTGGTCCAACAATTTCTATTTACTGGGTTACACGTCACTGGTCCCATCAGAACTGATGAAATAAGCTGACTAAAGCTCACGAACGAAACAAAGATTTTGCAAGTGCCAGAACAAACCATCAACTGACCTTGATGCTTCGATTTCAATTGTCTCCAGAGCCTATAGACCACATACAGAAGGAGGTGATAGGATACAATCTCCATCACAGTTAGCTTCTCTTCAATATTCACAGGGACCATCAGAGTCACATACCAGAGTAGCGAAGTGACCAGCATGATCCCGTACAGACATCTCGGACTACTATGAGGGCGACAAAGAGGAGTACTGTGAAGGGGACGATCAGGAAAAATAAAGTGGTGCTGTTATTTGTGAGCCTACCAGTAAAGAGACAAGTGCCTTTATTCGACAAAAATGGACACGGCAGTGAGAAATTCATCTGGCGGAAGGGTGAGCTATTCCGTTGAGTTCCCTTTAAGGGCTAAGCCATTGGACCACGTATCCACAAACAGTCATATGGAAAATGTTTGGGACCGATTGGGTAGTCATCACTTCAGAGAGGTTTGGTAAACAATCGGTGGATTTATTGCTGGGCAACGTTTCTCTTTTGACACCTAAGAGTGGTGGGGGAATCAACGGATAGCGATGCGGTCTTGAACTACTCCTCAGCACACTCAAAAGCAGTATATGCTAATATAGTTTCAACGATGTTTGGGAGAGTAAGAGCACTGTGCACAGAAGGGATCGACCGAATAGCAGCACAACTTGAGGTAAAAAAGGCGACTTCAGGATAGCAGATACACAGTAGGTTTAATTAAGCGGCAACTAAGACGAGTATTGATGCCAACATCAAGACCCAACAAGGAGTGGGCCGGAGAAGCAGTCATCCCAAGCAAAGCACGGACATTTGGAGTCATTAGAATGGTGTTGAGTACAGCTAAAATTAGATAAGCACTCTAGAGGGGAAAACTTTGCGTTTAGTATTGGGGCAGTTGAAGGATAGCCTTCCGGTTGATACGACTAGGAACTGTCTATACAAAATAAAAGGTAGCGACTGCACGAAGTTTTAAATAGGTCAGACAGCCAGAGAATTGCACACCAGGATCGGTGAGCATAAACGATGCGTTAACAGACCACCGAGAAACGTAGATGAATATCAGGCGATAGCCAAAGATTCGACAGAGCATGGACTAGACACGGGGCACAGGGTGCATTTGGAAAATGTGGACATTCTGAGACGGAGATTAAAATTCACACTACAGAGACTGGTGACTGAGACGGTAGAAATCGCCAAGCATCCCAGCGTGAACAGAATAGAAGGCGTAAAACTCGCAAGCGTGAGGAGAGCGGTTTTAGATCGGCGCAGATAACACGAGGCAGTGTGCAGTAGTCAGCAAGATGGCCTGGGTCTAAAAGTACAAAATCCAAGCAGAGTAATATCCCCTGCACAACCCCCAACCCTAAACCAATTGTCCCGGCACCCCTTGACGAACACAGGCGAACAAAATCTGTGAACGACCCCCAAGAGCAATATTCCATTAAGGTGTCCTAGACTGAAAAGCAAGGCTGCAAATTCTGTTTCAACATGAAGACAATCCCCCCTAACCAATCTATCGTAAACGTTAGTTACACCCACTAACCAACAAACAGGAACATCAGACCGATACCTAGCACTGATCAAGCCGGCTAGTCATGAGAAATCTCACAGCTTGGTTCCCTGACTGCCTTAAAACCCGATCAACCTGCTTACTTACTCACTTGGCCTGACAAAGCGGAACGTTGCCCAGCAATAAATCCACCGATTGTTTACCAAATCTCTCTAAAACGATAACCATAATCAGGCTCACAATGTACAGCTTAATAATTATGCCTTTTGAATGGTAGGAAGTCCTGGCGACAAGGTTTCCTGATAAAATTCCTATGAAAGTGTCTAGCCTGTAGACTAAGAATATCAAGCCAAAGTGCCCAAAGAAGCGTTCAACAACCAGCAAAAAACTCTCACAGTTGTACAGCTCACATGGCACCTTATCTTCATATCGATGAATTTTCGCATTACTGTCGGCCCATCGCAAATAGTTTATCAAGACTTTCATTATGAAATGCTGGAGGTCTCTTTAAATAAGGGAGAGATAAAAGCATAATACTTTAGGCGAGTCTTAAGAATTATGCACTTTTCATTTACGCAGAGAACCTACATCTTTACAAACCGACTTTACGAGCTTCGAAGGATATCTCATTCTCTTGCAGAACAAAACATTGGTACAGCGGCCAAACACCGACCACCTGATTAAACTGTCTAGCTTGAAGTCAAGCGTTATTAAAGCACAAGAATCCCCTTATATATGAAATGAATGAATCCTCTACCTACCTTCAGAATTATGGTGCACTGAGTACTCTTTCGAAATGATGATAGTCTCGAATAACCGGGAATAAATCCCACCGAGGCCAGGTCGGATGTTGTCACGTCGTATTTGTCGACGGTCAAACACTCCGTTTTCGAAAAGTGTAGGCACCCTTGCACATTCTGGCGAGTACATGACTACAATATAAAAACCTAAATTCCGAACATCTAGCCGTGATTTTCACGACTGATAAATGGAAGTGGGAGAGTGGATTAGAAGCAGTATGCTCCTTTCATGTGTGAATGTGTTCGGCGAGTGCGATCGCTCAATTCCACTACAAGCGATGCACTGGCGTCTGCGATCTTGACAGTACGGGTCATCTGTGTGGGGAAAGAATGAAGTTGAGCGACGCTCGTTTATTTAAGAATGCATCACCAAAGCAAGCTATCCTAACTCTTGCCAGCACGAAGAGGGTAATAATACGATTTCGCAGCATGGCAGCAGTTTTGCCTAAACGATTACCCAGGCGCACAGTATTTTGAGCACAAGATTTACCGACCGAATTTTTAACGGAATTGGCAGCTGGATGTTGCTTCGCGAAAAAAAGATATCCTACTTGTCAACTTACCATTTTGATAAGAAAACTTTAGGCCCACTAGGTATTTCGTTACAGAAAAGAGCCACTGGAGAAACCAAACCCTGGTGTGCCGTCACAATTACAGAGATGGATGCACTGAGAACAAACATGAAAACCAGCGTGCCCATAAGAATAGTGGCAAGCGAACTCAAAGCTCCGCAGAAAACAATTGGGGGTAGGATGAACAGGGGACCAAGAAATTCAGATGAGAGGGCGTCGTTGATCCGCTCCTTTAACCAAAATGTCCGACCAACCATGATAGGATTGCTAAAATTAAAAAAAATGTTGATAGCTGGGTTCATGTTGGGTCCTTCCAGGCACTTTTGGAAGATACTGTGGTAAACCACAACATTATTGGCTAGATCAATAAGATGGTTCCTCAATAAGGGCCAATCAAGGGACTTGACCAGAGCAACCTACTTTGAGAAGTAGGTCACTGGTTGGGGGAGCGACCAAATACGTAGTTCAAAAACAGCTGACTGATACTGAAGTGAGTTAATTTATGAGAAAATATATTGGCTGTTTGGAGTTTGAAGGACTCACCTATTAGTTCAGGTTTTGTGAAACATAATTCACAAACAAAACAATAATAATTACGGAGCTGTAATGCATAACCGAAAAACCTCTTCCCAGATTACCTCGTTACAAATTTGTCAACCGCATTCGACATCACCAACATTTTTGAGACACCAGTGGTCAAAATTCTGAAGGCGCCTCAGAACACCTGCCTCAGAGGCCATGTCGCGCAACCACACAGCACAGCCCTTAACGTAGCCCGGTAAACATGACCCTTTAGAATTAGTGATATGCCTTTGTAATGCCACATATGACGCAAATCAGCAAACTTGATTCGATCCTTTGATATTCGTGCACTAACTTCATAAGACAAACTCTCGTCACAGCTGTACAACCACCGCCGCATGTACAATCTCTAGTGATTCTCCTTGAATTGTTAGGGGTATGTTCAGAGACTGTACGTTCTGAAGCATGACTTTGCACTTGGAAGGTGATACGAGGACGCCGAAAGATGGTATGACGGTGGTTTGTCTACTCAAGAGGGTATGAGATTCGCCTACGCCTCCTAACATGAAGGCGATGTCATCCGCGTACTATGAGTGGATAGGGTGCGCATCCGCAACCATAGGATCACCGGGGTTTACAAGTCCTCCCACTGTTTATTACATTATCGATGAAGTCCAACAAGAATGGAAAGAGTGGGCATTCTAGCCGGACACAACCTTTTGTACGGAAGCTTTTGGAGAGCCCACCACACAAATTCCCACGCAGTGAGCAACCCTTGCCATCAGTTTGATGGAACGGAGGCCATTTGATTCGGGGCTACTCGTTGGTGAGAACCATATAATCAAGTGACTACCACTGTTCCACAAGCCGGTACCGCAATGGAAAACAGTCTGTGGCCGGCACAGATCTGTAGCAGGCACTCTCCGCTGCCCACGCGTCTCCTGTCTAACCGAGGACGACTAAGCGAGACTCTGCGGCTCTTAGCCTACCTACCTGATCGTTCATGTCACCAGTACCCAAAAAGAAAGCTGAGCTCATGGCCGGCTGCAAAAGAGCACTTAGAGTGTCACAGAAACCATTCTTGGAAGATTCAGCGCCAAAGTTCATCGGGGTGTAGGCAGACCCAACAAACACAGCGCTCGATCTCACCTTATCGAAATTAGTTCAGACGTTGCCGTTGCGGACCACACGGAGCCGACTATTAACGGGTATCTCATCAAATAGGGACGGCTCCGCTCAATGACTCAACTGGATGGTCGACATGGATTGACTCGGTATCTAAGGGCAACGGCGGACGATTGCTTCAGCTATGCGCTGACGGCAGTCTGTTTTATGCAGTATTAACTTCCGAAATAACTAAAGCTTTCCGGCCAAAAGTTGTCCTTCAAAGAAGTGCCAGCTACGAACTCAAGTTGATCACATCGCTATCAGTTGCCAATGATGTGGATTAATAACTGACTGTCGCTAGTTTTGGAACACATCTGTGGATTCCGATCACTTCGTCCAGAGTCGACTTTTCTTCGTTTTCCACAGCCGCGTAAGGTGTGGACAAATCACTTACCAACTCAGAAGTTCACAGATCCAACTGCTCCACCGTCAGCTATGAATTCGTGCTAGAACGAGATCGCCGCATCTCTGCACAGTGCTGGAAGTTGGGCCTGTGGTATGGTGCTATTGGGCCCGTTCAAGCACTGGATATCACACAGAACAGCGACATTGCTTGAATCTAGGAGGCATATCCACCAGTCGCGCCCTCAGTAACGCTCATGAATCCAGGCTGTTCCATTCAACGCACAACTCCCTCCGAATCTCCCCAATTAAGGGTCCACTGACAGCCCTGCATTTACGCATTGATTAAATCAGCTACCGTCTCCAATGTGCAGCTATCTGTCCCACCTGTCTAAATCATCGGTGAACGAAACTCTGATAGTTATAACCACTGTACTATAAGTAGGCAATTTTTACAGCCGATGATGATGTTCCCACCAGTCCCGAACATAATGTGACGCGACTAATTATCAGACGTCAAGTGAAAGTGAGGGTGAGCGCCGATCGTAAACGGAAGGACACGGAACGCTAAGGAAATGGAAAAGGTCCAGAAAGTCGGGCATAGCCGAAGATCATTCTAGTTGATTCGTGCGACCGGCCCTAGGAAGCCACCTATGAGCGAAACCATCAAGGGTCAAGGTGGCGAGATGGCCATGACTAAAGAAGAGCGCTTCGACCGTTTGGCCGATTCTCATGGCCACTAGCTACCACTCATTTAGATCCTACAACCAGAACAGAACGGTGAACGTGGAACCCCATAAGGCCTCGAAGGTTTATGATTGCGTCTGTTCTCTCAAGCGCCATCGGGCTATTAGTGCGGATGACCTCTCACTCAGATTGTTCAAAGATGGGTGCGAAGTCTTCAGTCAGCTCGTTTCAGGCCTGTTAGCCTGATTTGAACGAAGAAAACTAAGGATGATCGGTGGTAGTGTCCACCGTCACAAAAGGCGCTCGTAGCAGGTGCGATGATCACAAGCGCATCAGTCTGGCCCCAGCCGTAATGAGTATTGGGGTTACTTCTTCGTCGCCTTGTGGGGGCTCGTGAAAAACATACCTGAGAGCAGCAAGCGAGGTTCAGGCCCGATAGGAGTTGCGTCGAACAAATCTTCAGACTTCGCCAGGTGCCAGACGACACGCTGCACCCGATGTAGCCGGCTACATCGGGTAACTCCACCTCTGGACATACTGTTAGAGACTTTTGAGCTATTATGTGTTAAGTCACACATGTGCGCCCTGTGTAAACATACAACCCCCAGTCGGTTACATGTACACACCAAGACGGTTGTCCAGTCGTATCCCAGAAACATTTAAACCAATGCAGGTGACGTCACAGATGAAAACCTTTGCACGTTTTGAAAGGGAGGTGTTAGGACGCTCAGGTCCTAACTAAAACTTCTACCTTATGTAATATTTCACTGAGATTTCATTTTCTCTCTGTTGTAACCAACTGAACGCAGATCTTTTTCTTGCATTGGTTCGTCTGCAATATAGCCAATCTTCATCAGGTGTCCTTTGTCTTCTTCATTGAGGTTTTCCCACTGAAGCACTATACTATCAACGTGATGGAATAAATTCCATCAAGCTCCTAAATCACCCAGTGTTCGCAAACCAGCCAGTCCTAGTAACCGAACATCACGTCAATTGACGGATGCGTCACGTGCGGCTACGGACCAAGCGAAGGCGTGCTCCGATTAGTCAGAATGTCAGCCAATCTCGAACGAGCATTTGTAGCCCGACGCTTCTCGGCCGCTCACTAGAAGCACACCCAAATTATTTTCGCCGGAACCCTAGGGTTTTCGAGGTTGTGACTTTTACGGGGAGTTAGTATAATCCATTTACACTTGCAGATGATATGTTGCTCATAGCATTTTGTTTAAGTGAGCGAAATTTCAAGGTCACAGACCATCACCGATTCCCATTTTGCTACTGGTTTACGAGAGATAAAACACGAAATCGCACTTTACCATATTTTGGCGTTCTTTAAGAATAAAACTACATCTACAGAATATCTAATGCAAATTCCACCCAGGAATATCGGTCATCAACGTTTGTTTGCTTTATACTCCCCAGGTTTGATGGACGAGAAAATTTTGTTCAGCAACCTTCATCACTACACTTCTTCTTACGGAACTCAGCTTCCATTAAGTATGACTGCCAAAAACAGCATGAATTGTGCAATGGAGATGCGAGGGCCAACTCTGTGGATGATTGTCTTTCCCAGCTATGCATAACCATCTCATGGACTATACAGCGTCAGGAGGTAACCTTCGGTAAATTACCAACACAATAGTACCATTTCTATTAGGAATATGGCTCACCATTGGTGAAATACGTCATAAACCGGTCGTCATGATGACGGTAATCGTTGTCACTCACCTCGACTACTTATCGTCACTGCAGCATGCTAGCCCCGTGTCAATGTGCGGCGCTGAGTATGAGGCCTCACCTATGCACGATAACCTAATCCAACGACTAATGACGACCCGTCATGCTCATAACTGTATACAATATCGCCTACCTTCGCTACGTATCGTAACTGCTAGGCCCGTGTCCATGTGTGACGCTGATTGTGAGGCATCTTACACTTCGTTCTAGCATTGTCCCTACCCCGGATTACTCTATCAACCCTGTCTAGCGACTATTGCTCTCGGCCTAACTCTACTGGCAAAACCAAACCTAAGTTAGCTCCTTTTCTTCAAGTCACTGTATGACTTAAGCGCCCACCTAATCTAAATATGCTGTGTTACTGGCCTTGTTGTTTTTCTTTTCCGCAGCCAACTTATATGTCGTCCTAGTCAAGTCCCTACTCCGGATTACTCTATCAGCTCTGTCTAGTGACTGGTACCCTCAGCCTAACTCTAACTGACAAGAACCAAAGCAGAGTCAGCTTTTTCTTCATTACCAGAGCACATTCTGCGCCTATATATATATATATATATATATCCGTCTGATGATTTACTCCACTATACACTCACACACAACATCGCGGTAAGCTTCTGCTCGACGTGGTAGCTCACATCAACGCCCGACGCCGTTTAGCCATGGTGCAATCGCTGTGAATATCACTATTCTACTCCTACTGTCTCATTGGCAGCTGTCAGTTCACTTCTTCTCCGCGACTTGCCTCTACCAGCGTCTGTATGCCGTTTGTCTGCTCGAATTGACTGAGCTGTTTTTACTGGCCTTGCTTCTTCCGACCAGAAAAAATTGATAGCTGGAGTATTTTTCTAATGCACAAACCTCATTTATGACTGCTTGGATGGCTTTCCACCTTGAGGATCTGGTAGCATGCACGAGGGTACAAAGTTTGGGCTCGATTCCACCCAATCTTGTAGCAGCGTTTTATATGCTACAGGTATGAAGAGCACGCCGAACCGTGCCACGGACTTATTTAGGCTACGTTAAATGGTTTGCGTTTTTGAGAATCTGAATAAAGAGAAGCATTATCGTTCGCAAACGCAATGTCTGTAAGCGAGCCTCCTGGGAGCATTTCGACTTCCGAAATTCCAAAGGCAGGCCGAGAAATTTGAACCAGCACATCAATAATAAATTTGAAGGGGAAAGACGAAAGAAGGCAGCCTTGTCCTACACCCCTGGACCCGGTGAACTCAATCGGAGGCTTGCCGTATACTGGTACCCACTACGTGAGTTCGTGTAGAGTGCTCTGGAGATGTTCAAGAATTTTTCTCAAGGTGAATACATAGTTGGTGCATTCTCGGCCAGGGCGATCAACATACGCATAATAAAGCTAAAGGACACCTTGGATACGACGGACCCCAGGCTGATGCCACGGCAGTTTTCGGATGACGTTTTCGTGCCCTTTCAGAATTCTGGGATGTGGGGCAAAGAGCTCCATTCGGCTGGCATTCATTTTCCCTTCCAAATCCTCTACATAGGGTTGTCAGGCTGTTCATCAGGAACTCTGCCTTATTTGAAGAGTGTGGGCTGCATACCATCCGGGCCAGGTACCTTGTCACGCTGAAGCGTTGACATCTCACGCCGAATGTTCTACTCGAGCCCATTGGGTCCTTCCAGTTGTTGCGTCAGATGAGTGAATCGCACATCTGTCGTTTTCGGATATCGTTTCGCTGACACTTGTTTTCTTTTGCCTGGTTGATCGAATCATATGTGAAACAGTGCAGCTCCTATCTCTCTCGAAAGCCCCTCTGGGCTTTCCTGGGCCTTTGAAATACACTCGCATTCTTTGTCATTATTCAATCTTCTGATTATCCGGTGTTTGAGATACGCATGCGCCGTCAAAGTCGCTAGTTGCTGGTATGGCATTTTGGCAGGCATAAGATTTTCTGTTCACTATTCGAGTTAAGTGGCTTGAGCAAACAGTTCTGAAAGCCGGAAGCATAGTTTATTTAGCCCACTTCCACCCAATCTCCGAACAGTCTTCGTCATCCGCATGACTGTGCGTTTCTAATACCTTCTTAGCCAGATCGGCTCGATACGCTTGAGCTACTGAACTTCCCAAAGTTGATGAATGGAACTGCTCTGCCTCGGCACGAAGTGAAGTAATAACTGGGCTTGCACAGTGGTATATCCGAGTCAAGTTGCGTACCTTAGAAGAAGCGACAATCCATAATTGAAGCTGTCTATCTGTAACTGATAGAAATATAGTCCAGTTTAGCCTCTGACTGCCTTGCGGTTGGTGGCCTGCAACTGAGTGCGAGCGTTCGTGTTAGACGGTGGAACCGGCCAGGGCAGATGGCGACCGGCCTACAACGGAAGCAGCCTCGCCATTATCCGTAGGCTGGTTATCGACTCCAAATCGACCACTTAAGTGTGCCTCTTCTGGACTTAGTTGGGCATTCATAACCACCGCCAGGATTACCATATCCACCCTTCTTGCTGACCGAAGCAGTCGTGAGGGTTCTTGATATAAACCCATCCTTCTCAGTCGCGGAACCGCAATCTGTCAGGTTTATACTGCCATGAAAAATAGGCACCATTTACCTCGTCGACCTCCGTTGATCTCTGTTGTGGTTGTGCGCGTTGTGTCTTCCGAAAGGTCTTGCAACTGTACTGATCTGGTTACCCAAAAATCTACTTGATCAGAAGCGTGTGGCTTGAGTGTACAATAATAAGGAGGATTAAACGGTACAGAATGACTAAGAATTGTTCCCTTCAAAACAGTCCGCCGTTGGCCTACGTCAGTGAATATATAATAACCCAGTTATGGTTGTACAAAGGTATTCTTTTGAACAGTTCACACAAATGAAAAACCCGAAGATAGTCTAAAACGTTTTGATACCAGAGTTAGCACGAAAGACGTAATCGTCATTGAGCGCGTCCAGCGAACTGCCACGAAAATGGTTGCCGACCTCAAGTCCATGGATTACGAAACGCGTCTCGCGGTGCTTGACCCCTTCCACTGGAGCATCGTCGCCTCCGAGGGGACTTAATTTTACTCACACCCTGTTTGAACAAGGCATGGACAACAAGGTTTCCACCGTTGACCCAGCAAACACGCGGCGAGGACATGGTAAGAAGATTTTTAAGCTCAGAGCGCACACCTTCATTAGGCAAACTTTTCTCATTTCGGGTTGTTGTTACGTGGAATAACCTTCCTCAAGCAGTTGTCCACACTGCTTCTAGAATCCAGTTCAAAACACTATTAGACACTTATGCGAGACCTCGCGCTGGCAAGCATACTGCCCCACGCTGAGAACTTAAAGAGCAGTGCTGCACCCTTTTTCACTTGTGCCTTTCAGGTGAACGACACCCGCTGAACGACAAGAACAAAACTGACCCGGCAAACTTGGGTGAAAGCCTCGATCCTGTGTATCAATCCGTGAATCCGTGAATCCGTGAACCTCACTAGCAAGAGCAAGGAAAATCAGAAGAGAAAGTCGGAACACATGACCACGTTTGTATGTGTAATTGTGCCAAAAGAGCGTTTCTTCAGTTTTGTGTGTTCAAACAACCAACGGTTTTGCATTTGAGTAATGTCATACCGGAAGCAAAAGAAAGGTAGAAAGCACCACACAACCCTGTGTCGGTTCTTCGTTTCTTGCTCAGCCTAGTAATGGCATATCTAAAATATACATAGCAAAATTAATACAACCGTATTTTTAGGGTCGCCACAGAATGTCTAGCAAGGTCGTGCCACAATCTCCGTGAAGTGGCGCAGAGGCGGCTGAGCCTTAGATGCATACCCAAAATTTCTCTGAAATCATAGTTCGGAGGAGGAAAACTTTGACATAAATTTTCAGCATTTGATGACATTTATTCTGCCCCTTAAGATCTACTTCCATGCGGGCGCAGTTTTGTTGAAAGTTGTTTAAACGTACTCGAGTGGGCGCCGAATTTATATTTTAATGGCTGCCAACGGCTTCGCGTGATTACCTCTGATAGGAAATTTGTGGAAGAAAGTTTCTTCACGTGCCTTATTTTGCATTGCGTTTGGAAATAATCTCGAAACGACAAGGACAATAATTTTGCCTTCTATGTCGCCGCAAACTCAGTTGAGCAGCTTTTAACGATCTGCGTATGAAAAAGTCTCCTATCATTGTGACAGGTGTCCTGCAAAACCAAGCCAAGGAATTCGTCACAACTAGTAAGTTTTGTTTTCTATGGTCAGTACATGTTACATCAGGCGCAAGGCTATACCAAACTATCGATAGTGATGTTGGTGGAATTAGTGTGTTTATGGGAAGAACAAGCATACAGCACAATAAGGTGGCCAGTGCTTTCAAGTCCTGGCAAATTGAACGGATTGAGGCCATCTTGTGGGTGCACGTAACACCCTCATCCGGTAAATATTGTGGATATGATGAACTACGGGCAAACCATCAGACTGGGTATGGTAGTCGCGGTACCGTCATCGTAACGCCGTACTTGGGTCCGTGGACGGCCCGTACATGAACATCTTGGGTGAGTCGTTTAGGGTTGCTACTGTAGTTAAGGTTCGCCAAGGAATCGTCACAAATTGAGACCGGCATGGATTAAGGGTATTCTTGGGTCATTGAGGGCGCACGGTGTTTCATTTCTGTCATTCAGACAAGGCAATAAGACAGCCGTGTCTTCATCCGGCACAAGGCAAGAAAGTCTCAGAAAGACTTCTAGAAGGCACCAGGATGTGAGTTGGACTGCGGCCCGAAATAACAAGCGGCCAAATGTGGTCACAATTCCTGACTAACTAACGTCTTCTGGACCCCGGTTTTCAAATATCGGAAGAATACCTTGTCGATGCGAAGCATGCAGACGTCGTTCTCATCTTCAAAGGGAGGAAAAGGTGCAGTTTTTTTGAATGAACTGACCAAAGTCATCCCGTCCTTTGGTATGCACGCTGCACTCACAGTGTGGTAATAATAATAATGTTTATTCACAACTGGTGGGTAGCGTGATCATAAGATTACATTCAGAATGAAGCATGAGTTTGTTCGTAGTTGTAGCTAATGGACCGAGTTGGCGAGAAGGTATAGTCAAGAGTGGGAAGGGCTTAGTTGTGGGTGTGCTATCAAACTGGGTATGGCAGTGCCGTGCCATCATTGCACTGCCGTACTTCGGTTTCTGGACAGCCCCGTAACGGACATCACGTTTGAGATGATTGGGCTGGGATGTGCAATTCTGTGAGCAGCGGGGTCTTTGAGTTGGCCAAGGAATTTGCAGAGGTAGGACGAAGCCAGTGTGAGATCGCAGGTATTTTCTGGTCCGTTTGGTGATCTCTGGGGATGTAAATCACTGACTAGGTAGGGTGGGTAACAGCAAACAGGGCGTCCAAACCGGGTATTGCCGGGTATTGAGACTTGACACCAAGTACCCGCCCACTCAATAGGTCTTCGTTACCGCTGCATCCATAGGTGCACGTATGATGACGCACGTGTTCCTGGATCCCAGGGCTCAAGTCTATACCACTTGGTCTACGGCTGACTCGCACACACTCCTTTTAGCTTTAACTCCGCTGCGCGCAACAATGCATATGGTTGTCGAATACCGCTATTGAATAATCGATGTGCACACTGAACTAATTGAGCAAGTGTTGGGTTTACCCTCATAACAGTAAGACTGCAGCTTCAGTGTGACACCCATTTGGAATTGTGGACAAAGGAATCTCGTAAGCACTTGGTGAGCTGTCCACTGCAACTTTGTTTAATTGTATGTTTTAAAGGGTGTGTACGGAGTGTGTACGAGTCGTAATTGATTATACATTCTTCCTTTCAGAAATCGTGTCGAGTAAGAGCGGCTTCCTGAAACTGAGAACTGGATTGACCCACATCACGTTTGTACCGATACAACCATGGTGTTGACACACGGATGACGTGTATGGTTATGAAGGACCGCCGTTGGTCGTTGGATTGGTCTGTTATATATAGTTGGCGCATTAGTCAGTTACGAGCGTGTGTGGCAGTCCTTCAGCTACTGTAAGTAGACACGGTAGGCGAACCTGAGTACGGTTATAAGCGTGACGGGCCGTCGTTGGCCATCGGGTCAGCTGTTGAGCCTAGTCGAGACCTCATATCGGCGTTGCACATAGACACAGGCCCAGCAATTACCAGTAGCCAAGGTAGGCGATATCGACTGCAGTTATAAGATTATGGCAGACCCACGTTGGACGTCAGATTAGGATACCACGCATAGTTGAGGCGTTACTTCCAGCTCCTACCCCCAGATTCTGGCCTGGTGCACAATAGATAGCAGGGATAAGCGATATTGCGTACATGTGCGCGTGACAGATATTCGTCGGTCATTGGATTGTTATCGCACATGGGTGAGGCCTCGATAAGCAGCGTCGCACATAGACGTGGGCCTAGCAAAGCATGACGCACTCGGACATCGAAAACGCGTGCGTCATGAATATGAAAGACCATCATCGGCCATTAAATTAGGCTGCCGTGTAATAATAATAATAATGTTTATTCCCAACTTGTGGGGCATGCCGTCAGGCATGATCATAAGGTTACAGTCAGAATAAAGGTATGACTGGTGGGACTGTGAGTACAGGGGGTTTGGGTGGAAAAGAGGACAGCGCCATAGGCGGTGAGCTGTATCCAATGTAAACGTGGTCGTCACTAAACCGGCACGAGCAGGGAAGCTCTTTTGTCGAAGAGAACATCAAGCAAGGTCAGATCGTTAGGATTTGAAGGTGGCGGGCAAAAACAAAGCGAGGGAGGGCAAAACAAGAGGCTTGCCTGAAATATGACAAGAGAAATGTAAGCTGTGGAAAATCAGAAACCAGAACATCAGATCTGGTGAAGCAGCAAAGTTGGCATCATCCAGCCGATCAAATTGAACTGAAGCCAAAAACAACCGCTGAGGCCTCGCGGCCTTGGACTATTGGGCTCGTGGCCAGGGTCACAAAAGCGTAAGTGGGGATGATGAAATGGAGGGACTAGCAGAGCGGGTAAATGGTAGCAGGGATCTCAGAAACATGGTATACAGTTAAACTGTAGTGACTCACTGGTGTCGCTGTTGTGGAGGCGGGCATAATAGTTCCTTTGGAAGAGAGAGATGGTGGCAACACACGAGCCGGAACGCGAACTGTATAGAAAGTTATTTGATTTGGTGGGAAGCACAGTAACACAGAGATGGTTAAATTTCAACCAACAGTTCAGCAGGTTGGAATGAATGTGTCATGGAGTCAGCTGGGGTCGATTGGGGAGTTCGTCGTATTTGCAGTTAATGGAACGAGTGGGCGAGAGGGCACGGTCGAGAGAAGGAATGGAATAGTTGCGGGAGCTATCGAACTGGGTATGGCAGTGCCGTGCCATCATTGGCCTGACATGCTTCAGTTTTTGACAGCCCCGTAACGGACGTCACATTTTAAGGTGAGTGGGCTGGGGTGTGCAGTTCTTTGGGCAGGGATTCATTTCAGGCTGGCCGAGGAAACAAGGTGGAGCGAAGCCGATATGGAATCGCAGGGTTCTTTGGTCCGTTTTGGGATCCTGTGGTTGAAGATCACCGGCCAGGTGGAGTGGGTAACAGCCAACCAGGTCCTCCAAACCAGGCATTGCCGAAGTTCGAAGCTTGGGAAGATGAGGGGTGGGATGAAATTAGTAAAGCATGGTGAGTTTGAAAAGACAACAAATGGGTAATGTGCATTAATATACATTGAAAGAAAAACTTGACGTCTGCAGCGATTAGGGTGATGACAAGTGATTGTATGGAATAGGATATAGATGAATTTGTACTTAATAGACTAGCGACCAGGGGGTGGGTTTGCTAACATACGATATTAAATTACAAGGATCTAGTAAAGGCCGATATAAGCATGCAGAGTGGTGTGGAAATCAGATGTATAAGGGCGGACGGGAGTGAACTTCCGAGATAACTGGTTAATCTGTTATTTATTACATGGGTTGGACAGTACCAGGAGAGAAAGCATGTAAAGAGATAGTCACCAGTCCCCGAAGCACTGCTATCAGCTTTAATCTGTAAGTGGTGCAATGATGAAGACTTTCGTGTCTACCACTGGGAGCGGCAGGTAGATGTGTTCTTTGTTTGGTTGACGGAGTGGGCTTTGGTGCGGTGTAGCCTCTGTTCTGACGAAGGCAGATACAGCTATGCTCGTCGATGTAGGCCATGGGCATTGCAGAGTATCTTCAGGCTATTCCAGGTGTATTTTTTATCTTTTATTGTTTTTTACAGATGAGAGGCCAGTTTTTTCATCTGTGGTTTATGGCGTTGCCAGATACAAAACTCAACCGAGGCGAGCCCAACACCAACAGCAACACAGAAGTCAGCGGTACTTTTTTTGATTTCCTGAATTTAAAGGCCAGGCTCAGAACCACCGGCGATGGGCGATGCACCCGTGCTACTGGAGGGGTGGCGGGTATACGAACGCACCATGGTGCAACGTAACAGGGCGACCCTCCTGCAGGGCGTACCCGTCCACCACACGAGGTTTTCATCCCTCGTGCATGCTACCAGATCTGCAAGGTGGAAAACCATCCAAGCAGTCATAAATGCGGTTTGTGCATTAAAAAATACTCCAGCTACCAATTTTTTGGTCGGGGAAAGCAAGGCCAGTAAAGACAGCTCAGTCAATTCGAGCAGACAAACGGCATACAGACGCTGGTAGAGGCAAGTCGCGGAGAAGAAGTGAACTGACAGCTGCCAATGAGACAGTAGGAGAATAGTGATATTCACAGCGATTGCACCATGGCTAAACGGCGTCGGAGCGTTGATGTGAG
Source organism: Clonorchis sinensis (assembly GCA_003604175.2). Classification (NCBI taxonomy): domain Eukaryota; kingdom Metazoa; phylum Platyhelminthes; class Trematoda; order Opisthorchiida; family Opisthorchiidae; genus Clonorchis; species Clonorchis sinensis. Next base: position 20,373,958 of record CM030370.1, read on the forward strand.
CTACCACGTCGAGCAGAAGCTTACCGCGATGTTGTGTGAGAGTGTATAGTGGAGTAAATCATCAGACGGATATATATATATATAGCGCAGAATGTGCTCTGGTAATGAAGAAAAAAGCTGACTCTGGTTTGGTTCTTGTCAGTTAGAGTTAGGCTGAGGGCACCAGTCACTAGACAGAGCTGATAGAGTAATCCGGAGTAGGGACTTGACTAGGACGACATATAAGTTGGCTGCGGAAAAGAAAAACAACAAGGCCAGTAACACAGCATATTTAGATTAGGTGGGCGCTAAGTCATACAGTGACTTGAAGAAAAAGGAGCTAACTTAGGTTTGGTTTTTGCCAGTAGAGTTAGGCCGAGAGCAATAGTCGCTAGACAGGGTTGATAGAGTAATCCGGGGTAGGGACAATGCTAGAACGAAGTGTAAGATGCCTCACAATCAGCGTCACACATGGACACGGGCCTAGCAGTTACGATACGTAGCGAAGGTAGGCGATATTGTATACAGTTATGAGCATGACGGGTCGTCATTAGTCGTTGGATTAGGTTATCGTGCATAGGTGAGGCCTCATACTCAGCGCCGCACATTGACACGGGGCTAGCATGCTGCAGTGACGATAAGTAGTCGAGGTGAGGACAACGATTACCGTCATCATGACGACCGGTTTATGACGTATTTCACCAATGGTGAGCCATATTCCTAATAGAAATGGTACTATTGTGTTGGTAATTTACCGAAGGTTACCTCCTGACGCTGTATAGTCCATGAGATGGTTATGCATAGCTGGGAAAGACAATCATCCACAGAGTTGGCCTCGCATCTCCATTGCACAATTCATGCTGTTTTTGGCAGTCATACTTAATGGAAGCTGAGTTCCGTAAGAAGTGTAGTGATGAAGGTTGCTGAACAAAATTTTCTCGTCCATCAAACCTGGGGAGTATAAAGCAAACAAACGTTGATGACCGATATTCCTGGGTGGAATTTGCATTAGATATTCTGTAGATGTAGTTTTATTCTTAAAGAACGCCAAAATATGGTAAAGTGCGATTTCGTGTTTTATCTCTCGTAAACCAGTAGCAAAATGGGAATCGGTGATGGTCTGTGACCTTGAAATTTCGCTCACTTAAACAAAATGCTATGAGCAACATATCATCTGCAAGTGTAAATGGATTATACTAACTCCCGTAAAAGTCACAACCTCGAAAACCCTAGGGTTCCGCGAAAATAATTTGGGTGTGCTTCTAGTGAGCGGCCGAGAAGCGTCGGGCTACAAATGCTCGTTCGAGATTGGCTGACATTCTGACTAATCGGAGCACGCCTTCGCTTGGTCCGTAGCCGCACGTGACGCATCCGTCCAATTGACGTGATGTTCGGTTACTAGGACTGGCTGGTTTGCGAACACTGGGTGATTTAGGAGCTTGATGGAATTTATTCCATCACGTTGATAGTATAGTGCTTCAGTGGGAAAACCTCAATGAAGAAGACAAAGGACACCTGATGAAGATTGGCTATATTGCAGATGAACCAATGCAAGAAAAAGATCTGCGTTCAGTTGGTTACAACAGAGAGAAAATGAAATCTCAGTGAAATATTACATAAGGTAGAAGTTTTAGTTAGGACCTGAGCGTCCTAACACCTCCCTTTTCAAAACGTGCAAAGGTTTTCATCTGTGACGTCACCTGCATTGGTTTAAATGTTTCTGGGATACGACTGACAACCGTCTTGGTGTGTATATGTAACCGACTGGGGGTTGTATGTTTACACAGGGCGCACATGTGTGACTTAACACATAATAGCTCAAAAGTCTCTAACAGTATGTCCAGAGGAATTGAGTTACCCGATGTAGCCGGCTACATCGGGTGCAGCGTGTCGTCTGGCACCTGGCGAAGTCTGAAGATTTGTTCGACGCAACTCCTATCGGGCCTGAACCTCGCTTGCTGCTCTCGGGTATGTTTTTCACGAGCCCCCACAAGGCGACGAAGAAGTAACCCCAATACTCATTACGGCTGGGGCCAGACTGATGCGCTTGTGATCATCGCACCTGCTACGAGCGCCTTTTGTGACGGTGGACACTACCACCGATCATCCTTAGTTTTCTTCGTTCAAATCAGGCTAACAGGCCTGAAACGAGCTGACTGAAGACTTCGCACCCATCTTTGAACAATCTGAGTGAGAGGTCATCCGCACTAATAGCCCGATGGCGCTTGAGAGAACAGACGCAATCATAAACCTTCGAGGCCTTATGGGGGTTCCACGTTCACCGTTCTGTTCTGGTTGTAGGATCTAAATGAGTGGTAGCTAGTGGCCATGAGAATCGGCCAAACGGTCGAAGCGCTCTTTTTTAGTCATGGCCATCTCGCCACCTTGACCCTTGATGGTTTCGCTCATAGGTGGCTTCCTAGGGCCGGTCGCACGAATCAACTAGAATGATCTTCGGCTATGCCCGACTTTCTGACCTTTTCCATTTCCTTAGCGTTCCGTGTCCTTCCGTTTACGATCGGCGCTCACCCTCACTTTCACTTGACGTCTGATAATTAGTCGCGTCACATTATGTTCGGGACTGGAACATCATCATCGGTAAAAAATTGCCTACTTATAGTACAGTGGTTATAACTATCAGAGTTTCGTTCACCGATGATTTAGACAGGTGGGACAGATAGCTGCACATTGGAGACGGTAGCTGATTTAATCAATGCGTAAATGCAGGGCTGTCAGTGGACCCTTAATTGGGGAGATTCGGAGGGGAGTTGTGCGTTGAATGGAACAGCCTGGATTCATGAGCGTTACTGAGGGCGCGACTGGTGGATATGCCTCCTAGATTCAAGCAATGTCGCTGTTCTGTGTGATATCCAGTGCTTGAACGGGCCCAATAGCACCATACCACAGGCCCAACTTCCAGCACTGTGCAGAGATGCGGCGATCTCGTTCTAGCACGAATTCATAGCTGACGGTGGAGCAGTTGGATCTGTGAACTTCTGAGTTGGTAAGTGATTTGTCCACACCTTACGCGGCTGTGGAAAACGAAGAAAGAGTCGACTCTGGACGAAGTGATCGGAATCCACAGATGTGTTCCAAAACTAGCGACAGTCAGTTATTAATCCACATCATTGGCAACTGATAGCGATGTGATCAACTTGAGTTCGTAGCTGGCACTTCTTTGAAGGACAACTTTTGGCCGGAAAGCTTTAGTTATTTCGGAAGTTAATACTGCATAAAACAGACTGCCGTCAGCGCATAGCTGAAGCAATCGTCCGCCGTTGCCCTTAGATACCGAGTCCAATCCATGTCGACCATCCAGTTGAGTCATTGAGCGGAGCCGTCCCTATTTGATGAGATACCCGTTAATAGTCGGCTCCGTGTGGTCCGCTTGGCAACGTCTGTGAACTAATTTCGATAAGGTGAGATCGAGCGCTGTGTTTGTTGGGTCTGCCTACACCCCGATGAACTTTGGCGCTGAATCTTCCAAGAATGGTTTCTGTGACACTCTAAGTGCTCTTTGCAGCCGGCCATGAGCTCAGCTTTCTTTTGGGTACTGGTGACATGAACGATCAGGTAGGTAGGCTAAGAGCCGCAGAGTCTCGCTTAGTCGTCCTCGGTTAGACAGGAGACGCGTGGGCAGCGGAGAGTGCCTGCTACAGATCTGTGCCGGCCACAGACTGTTTTCCATTGCGGTACCGGCTTGTGGAACAGTGGTAGTCACTTGATTATATGGTTCTCACCAACGAGTAGCCCCGAATCCAAATGGGCCCTCCGTTCCATCAAACTGATGGCAAGGGATGGTCATCGCTACTGCCCCAAAATTCGTGGGCTTTGACGACGCACTTTTTCACTGCATTTCTCATTGCGCTTTTGAAGCGTTCACAGGGTGCACGCGCTTACTTAGCCGCAGAACACCGTAGACCTATGATACCAAGACGCACAACAGAACCGTCTGCACGAAATTCTACCTGATAACCTAGTGTCATGTCTATGCGATCACCGGAGTCACATATCCAAAGCACTGCTCAATGCTCATACGTCTACTTGAGTAAACCCCAGCCAACCTTGACATCTGACCGTGGCGTTGCTGAAGACCCGGTGGCATTCTTGGTGATCGCAAGCGCGACTCAAATCCGGTCATACTCTGACGCCAATTTAAACTGAGCCCTCGCGCAAACCAGTAAATTTGATGGAGTCCAAAGGTCGACGAAATGGAAATGGCAAATAATGGTTGGAATATCCACAGTTGGCTCTACTTGATTCGCCCAACCGGCCCTCAGAGGTCTCTTGTCAGAAAGAGAGCCTTTTTACATTTGCCCAACTGATGATAATGTGGCCTATTTAAATCCTCGGGTGTAAACCATTCGAAGGGTTCCGAGAATTCGTAGAGCTCCAGTAATTTCGAAAATGCAGGCCCAAAGGCAGTTTTCAATCAGCAAATTAAAACGGCAGTCGCTCGTTGTTTTTCGTAATGATCTAGACCAACCTCCCAAGATAGGCTGAGACGCTCCAAAGTTTCCAACCGTGTATTCAGTCGATATCTGAGCCTAGGACCTGGGTAGTCATTTGATACAAGATGAACACAGCCTTGGGGACGAGAGGTCCGACTCCCAGGAAGGGAGCGGTTGAGGCGGGCATAATAGTTCCTTTGGAAGCGAGAGATGGTGGCAACACACGAGGCGGGACGGGAACTGTATAGAAAGTTATCATCACACTCACCTTAAAGGTTAACCGCGTTGTTTGACCTTTAGCTAGGGAACGGTGTAGGTTAATTTCCTGAGTGTCCACTTGTTTAAGGTGGAATATGTTTACTTGCTTGCGACTTCTCTTGCTCAGGAGATACTGGGGTACGTTTTTCGAGGCTTAGATGCGCGTTGAAGCAGTTCAAGGTGGGCATTTTAACGTTTCAAACGAAGTTCTGTATTTGAGTTAGCCGATTTCCGGCCATTATGTTGGCGTCCTCAGTAAAACCGTGCTTTTCGCTGGCTCAGTGAGCTTAGGAACTTTCCCCGCTCGGAGCATCGAGTAAGTGTCTTTGGTCTTAGTAAATTTGAACATATGGTAAATATGTAGCGGGTGGGATTTTACGACCTTCCGTTCAGTGCGATGGTGGCCTTTGAATCAGTCATCCAGCTGTAGCATTTTTTAGTGCCCGGCTGCCGTGACATTCGATAAAAAAAGGTCCAAATCCCGTCTGGTTACCCAAGACTAGACAGGAGAATTTGAGTTTTCCTGGTTCGGTTAGAATCACGGATCACCCCGTCAGTCAAACATTAGACTGCCGGAAGCTTTTATTCAGCTTGAAGATGGATCGAAGGACAGTTTTCCTGAGAGTTCGGCCTTCTCAGATTTGGATCATTGGCCATGCACAAAGCTGTCAAGAGGTAACCTAAATCCATGTACCGGTAAAAACTCTGTTTAACTGATCACCGAATCGTCAGGAGAACCTTAGCATTCAAAAGGACCGTACTTACAAGCCCTTATTAATGTGTATGTTTGCTCTGCTAGTTGGACACATTAACTGTTTTTGTTTTGTAACGCGCCGGTTTATTAGCTGTCACCTTGGTCCTAGCAAACCACGCTCTTAAAACACTGTGGCATGGTAGTGGTTGCAAATGCTTGTTGAGCTGTCAACAATAAAGAAAGCTCAACCGTGAGCTGCAAGGCACGTACAGTCCCATGTATACAAACTTAACCTCAGCTTCTTATCCACCGCCACAAATTTTGATACGAGCTCGTTTAAATCGTCGGAACCAGTATGTGTATCTTGAGGCTTTTCAGTTGTGGGTTACTGAGGTCGACGCTGCTGGGCAAAAAGCATTCAAAATGCACTTCAAGTGACTGAAGCTCTAAAGTGATGTTGGTGAGTTACCTGAAAATGTTTAATCCATGGGTGTCTTTGCATTGCTAATGGCCAAATGTAATGTAGGCGGATCGTAAAGCTACGCCGGTGACATTTTATTCCACATCTGACGGCAAGTGCAGTCCAAGCGCGCTGTTTGAGCACCGTTCCTCGCGCTTTATTTCCGCCCTTTACCCGTACGGTTCCTCAGTCGCACCGGAATTCCTCTGACTCTCCGGCGGCCGGAATCTCCCTGTGTTGATCCTCTTGGACGCTAAGCGCCCCGGCCAAAGTAATGCACCTACTTCGTCCAAGAGTCTTATACAGGATGTATGTTAAGTGGCTATCCATAGACCAAAATTGGTCGGTGCATAGATGGCCTGGCACTGATATACCTAGTCTGAATATGTACTGCAACCATGTTCTCCTTACTTTCGGCCATGCCTCCGTCCTCTTTAGCCTTTGGAGATTGAAACAAGCCGATAATCTCTACCGAACTGCCACCCGGGTGAGTTCTCCGTTCCGGTCCGCTGAACTTGCCACACAGTATTTCTCGCCCAAAATTCCCGTAATCTTTTGTACTGCAAGCTCGGCGCTGGGCATTGGTAATACCCCATCCCTTCGAATAGTTCTTCTGACTCCTCTCTAACTAAAATACCAGTGCGGTTATCGGGTTGCAATGCGTATCACTGTACTGTGGCGCAAACTGCTATTTACCGTACTGCAAACACCTCAAAATTGCCAGCCATATTCAAGCCGTCCACTGCCTTGTCCATTGGGTTGCCATTTAAAGTTGTCAGCGGGAGGGTGTCTGATGCGGAAGTATCAGTGTCGGAGATGTGCCTCATATCACTACTGAACTGCGGAGTGAAGTTTTGATACTATATCTCCGAAGACGGATATATGCTGCCTAGGGAATTGTGGGAATACTTGAGGCGTTTACGGTTAGTGGGTACCGCGTCTAAGCTGCCCAAAAGAACGTAGAGGGAGGGCCGGTTAAGCAGACGGAAGGTATAAAGTTCACAACCAAATGCTTTGTGGCTTGCATTAAACCTGATGAATGTTGAACAAGGACGCTAGTGGATGCCACTCAAGGTTGAGGTGCTTTTGAAAACCCGGCCCGCTGTAACATATGGAACAAGGTAAGGCAACTCGTGGAGCAGCGTTTTTTTTTACAATTTTTAAGGTGCCAATTGAGCCAATGCCAGCGCAAGTGCACGGCGCACATGCAAAGGCGTATGCTCCAACCGAAGTAGTTCACAAGGCCAAGTGACTGAGTTTCGGTGCGGGGTATTGGAAACCCACGAACAGCAGGAACCTCGTCTTCTACGGGATTTAGGTCATGGAAGTCATTCACACAACCAGGGAAGGACACTGAACTTCGCCTAAATTAGCATAGGCGGCGTTCACAATACTGCCGTGTTATCTAGTATGTTCGAAGCGTTTTCTTATATGCACACCGCGCCGTGCACTTTCAGGGCTGTTAAATGGGTGGAATGAATTCCGTAGACGATCAAATGAAACAAGCGCCAAAATATCTGAGAGAAGCTGCTCAACATAAGTGATTTGAAGGGATCGGATTGTTTAGTAGCGGAAGCCGTTTACTGATGTGCGGCAGGCGCACTGAAGGTAACGGAAGTGCCCACCCATCTGTTGAGGTCGTGCTTGTGCGGGATTGGCCATCGCTCAGGACCGGTGAATCCATTTAGTATACTGCGGCCCTCACATGGACACTGTTCATTGGAGTTCATTTTGGAGACCCAGCACAAGGTAAAAGCCAAAGAAATTTTTGAGTTGTGGGTACTTCCTGTTAAGCACAAGTTTGGAGGCCCGGGGTTTTCAGGAGCGCGATGTCGTGTAGATGTACAAACCGAAAAACTCTGCCTAACGATAGTGTGCAACTGGCATGGTAACACTGCACTCATCCTGAAGGTCACGCGAGAGCGTCAAAACTATCGGACGGCTCTGTTCACGATCGGATTGGGATCTTTTGGCAGCACCAAAAAACAGAGTCAGATGTGGAGCGAGAGAAGCTCTGGCGACTTGTTTATGACAGACACAGATAAACAATCTATATCAGAAGTCGACTAGCTAACGGAAGTCTCCTTGAAAGCCAGTATAACTTACGCTCGTTGGGAGTCTGCAAAGAGCATGGTGCATGTCCACGTTGAGAGGACCTGTTGCCGGTGGTCAAGGGATTTCCTTCGTACTTACGAATGGCTGTTCCGCTGGCCACACGTGGTGTGACTGAAAACTCGACTGGTAGAGCGTTTGTTGGATCTTGGAAAAGCCAACAAACCTCTAGTGCTTTCTTACCCGATGAATTTTCGCTCAAATTTGGCTAGCCTGGTTTTCTGCCCCAATTTTGGCTTGCCTCCTTTACAAGTTCAAATCCGTATACGGTGATCGGTTCGCCCTATGTATTAGCACCATGTCCCCATCCAACCTATCCCCTGCACCTGACTTCCCTACAACAGTGCATCCAGTGAGTCTGCTCAATTTCAGATTCTTGAGACAAAACTCGCCATATGCTCCCAATTCGAATTATTTCATCTCCATCTCCACTTTTGCTCGTTGTGACTTCGGCCATTTACCTAACCGCCCAAGGTCACTCATGGCCAGCAATGGTTTTCAGTTTTAGTTCATGCCAGCCGGCTGTCTTTGAACTAGTCGGACCCCATGCCCATTGTTCCCTACAAGTTGGGAAAGAAACCTAATATTATTATTTCATCGGATATTTCCCACTGTTTATGACATTGTCCTCTTTTCGCGCAATCCGCACTACCAGCAGATCCCCCAGTCATGCTCCATTCTGACTGTAAACGTATGATCATGCCAGACGGTATGTCACCTACAAGTTGGGAATAAACATTATTATTATGTCAATAAAACACTTAAAGCCACCTTGCCCAATCGCTCATATAGAACAGGCGATAGGAGCAAAGTTGATCAAACAGAGTAGAGGCACCCACCGACAACCTTGATCGTCCACCTGACGAAAGTCCCCAGTTGCAACGTCCATGCTTATTCGCGCTTGCTCGCCATGGAATTTACGGTTTCTACACAGCTTGGGTGACGGAGTTGGTAAAGGTTCAAGCAAGCATTTGTGAGAAAGAGCAGGGCATCACCAGGCGGCTGAGGAGGTGCCACATTTCAGCGTCGGTGCTTCTGTGTAAGCGATAGAGTCAGCGGTGGGAACTGGTTATTCAAAGAGTTCAGTGATTTATCCCATCTTAGTGATTTTAGATACATTTCCAAGTTTGGGCGGTCAAAGTTGGAGCTAAAGTTGACGAGGTGATGAACGGCCAACCAAATTTCTCCAGGTATTTCGTCTAGCATGGTGCCCAATATTTACTGATGTTTCTGTTGGTAGTGATGCTTTCCATCCAATCGTCCAGTGCTCTCGCCATTTAAAACGCGTGCATGTTTGAAAGTTCAGCTTCAAAGGCCTTCTAAATGAGCTAGTTGAATCGTCACTAGAAATCGTAAAACGGTAAACGGCGTCACAAAAAATAAAAATGACATATAGGCCTTAACTGGCTCAACAGTGCAGAGGGGTACCCACATCAAACAGCATTATCCCGTTAAATAGCTGTCCTCGACGTTCTTCCTGTAAATGGTGCGCACTAGCAGCGCTGCACCAGTAGTTCAGGGCCGCCAGCGTCTTGCGGCCTGGACCGAGCCATGTGGCCGATATATCGGGAGGGTATAAAAGCCAGTAAGACGCCACAAACTATCATTCCTGGCTTGTTCCTTGTGTGGCCCGTTTCTCTGCGTGGTCGTTGACACAAGTAATTAGTTTGAAATGCAAATTTTCACCACATATTTCCACAGATTATTCTCTGCCACCTTAAGCTGGTCAATCAAAAACTTAAATTCAGCCAGGCTCCAATTTTTGAACGTTACCGCCATTGAAATTTCAGCCAGTCAGAATGGGGATGTCGCCGCGGGATGCGTGACCGCAGTTCAGGGAATGCAAAGACAAGATATTTGCATGCGGGCTTAGGTCATTCCAAGGAACACCAGAATTATGGCACCTGGTACAAAATACAGTGGAAACAAGGCGCAACTTTTAAACGAGGCACCTGGTACAAAATACAGTGGAAACAATTCGCAAATTTTAAACGATCGCTAGGTAGCAAGAAAACGAAGCCAAACACTAGAAAAAAGGAAGTAATTAATTAATCAGTATGACTGCATCTTTCGGTGACATGTTGCTCACGGCTGTTTGGTCAAGTGGAAGGAGGCAAACGTTGCGTGGATACAGCGTCCGAAGTACGTATAGTTATACTTAGTATATATATATACTTATATATATACTTAGTATATATAGTATACTTCCGTAGCAGACGATAAAGGTGCAGCAGTGAGCTCCACACCCAAGTCACAACTTCTGGGCTAGATTGTGTCAGATGTGAGGAGACAGGCAGCGAAGACTAGACGCAACTCAATCACCATTGTTGACCTGGACATCGAGGAATTCTGCGTGAACATTACAGTCGATAAGACCGCGAAGACTCCAATCTCCAGACCCACTCCATCGAAAGTCGCCTCTGCACTTGAGGACGCAGACGTTGCTCATGACTCTGACAGACAAAGCCAGAAACCTGACAACAGCGAACCAGAAGATCCTTCGCACATCCAGTTAGCCATGTTGATTGGGGGGTTTCGGGGGTCCACATACATACGAACGAAGAGCGACTGCAGTCGAACAAACTACACATGATTCGCCGAATGAGAAAGCTGCTGGCTAGGTTCATGGTGCAGTCCTCCGCAAAAACCGGCCGCATAGGGGCGGCCACTAACAAGAATACTTCTCGGTGCTGCCACCCAATAATCAGGACCTCACAAAGACACCTAACGGCGTCAATATGTCTGGGAAACCAAACACACGCAGGTTTGCTCTAAATCCTTGAACGACGAAAAAGCTAAGCGGTATTAAGCGAGCCAAAAATAGCGGCGGTCGGAATTTTCACCGACGACGGGAAAACTAAAGTCCCCCAAAGGTAGAATGTCCGCACAAATCGGGCTCTCACAGGTCGAGAAAAAACCTTCAGCTCTCGAAACCACCAACGCAGGAACTATTGAGATGTGCCGCACAGCCTTTGACTACAACCCGGCGTATAGCTCGTAAATCTGTTCTCCTCCTTCAAAGGCAGCAGATGCAGTGTTAAAATGCTTTTCCACAAGCTGCCTCGGTCATTCCAACAACCTCCGCGACATTAGACAGTCCACTTACAGAAAGCTGGATCACACCAGATGTCTCTGACGCCGAAATAGCGATAGATGTCAACTCTGTTCCTCAAGCTGACCCGAAATGTGGGGGCTGGAGGAGCTGCTTTATATTTACGCGCGGCTCTGCTCATTCCAATTGTCCTCTCCGGCACCACCCCTGCATTTTCTTGCGATGCACAGTGGATCCAAATCCCCCTGCACGGGACCGATTCTCTTCTCGGTTCGGTCTACCGTAGTCCATCGAGTCCGCCAGAAGATGACCAATTCCTCATACAAAACCTTGAGCCACTATCCTCCAGCGACTAATTACCACATCTCTTGCCAGTAGGTGGGCCTACTCTATGTAGCTCCAACGCGTTGGGTCTAGTGGGCATTTTGCAACTGCGCTGAATGAAGTCGTTCAACGGAGCGCTAGGACTCAACATGTTGACGTACCAACCAGATACTGCACAGACCAACTACAATTCCTACTGGATTTGGTCTTCACCAGCATGACACTTCGTTTATCACTGGGACATAGTAACAACTATGCGCTGACCTTTGATTTCATCTGCTACCAGGCCAGAAATCCCGAACCTCAAACGTGGATCCAAAACTTCTGCCGTGCAGACTTCGCAAAAATGCGCATCCTTCTTGAACAAGTTAAACTGAGACCAGCTTTAGCGAAAGATTTATATGGGCTCACTGTCCCGAAAGTTCACGAGGTCCACGCGATGTTCGTCCCCAAAAAATCAGCACGCCGTCGGATGGAGGAAAAGCTACCAAAAAGGATCAGGCGTCTTCTGGAAAAGGCCATGTTTTAAAAAGTTAACTACAAGAAATGTAGAAGGTGAGCTGGCGTTTCGAAAAATGCGGAATCGCTCTGGTTTAGAAATCCGCTGGTGGAGCATATGAAAACATGCCGCCCGGTAAAAAATGTGCTGCTTGAATAGATGAGATATCGCCACAGAAATAAGCCAACCGCGTTCTCCTTGAGCGACCCATGAGTGACCTAATAGTGACGGCTGTAGTCTACAGGGAGCACTATGCAGGCCTATATTGTGCCCCAGTGACCCCATTGCGCACAGTCTTGTAAAGGCTTAACTACGAACGGCCTCCAACAAACGCAGTCTTCACGGAGAACATTCTTCAACGCTTGCAAAAGAGCAGCCTGTTCTGCGCTTTGAGGCCACACGAGGTCCATCCAAGGATCCTGAGGGAAAGGCCGTTGACACTGGCAAAGCATTTTTACCTGCTGTTTCATCAGTCACATGACGAAGGCAGCCTATCCTCTGCTTTAAAGAAGGCGATTGTCACGCTAATCTGCAAAACTGGTGACCGACTATCGCCCGGCAACTACAAGCCTATTAGTTTTGCTGGCGTACCGTTCAAGGTGATGGAAAGCTTTGCAAAACAGGCCATACTAGATCACCTTAATACCAGTTCAACACGGATTCCGTACTTGCGTGACGAAGATGCTCGTTTTTGTGGACACCTTAACCCAAGCTAAGTACGACGGACTCATATCAGATGCCATATATTTTGACTTCACAAAATCATTCGGTCAAGTACCACGCGTTCCGCTGCTCCACAAATTCGGGTACTACGGATTTAAGGAGAAATTCTACACTAGAGTGCTGTTATCAGAGAGAAAATTCCGAGTAAAATTGGGCTTGACTTACTTCTCTCAGGCACCGGTCTCCATTGGAAGCCCTCAGGGTTCGGTTTTGGAGCACTGCTGTTTCTGACCTGCCAGACGTTCTTTCAAGTGCAGATATGCTTTTTACGGTCCACTTAGAATCCTAGAGTTCAATTAGTAGTGCCCTCCAGATGAATCTGGACGCTGCAAAGCAGTAGTTGATGGACTGGCACGTCCCCCTGAATGAAGAAAAGTGCGTCCATTTATCATTCGGAGGGAACTCAGCGAATGCCTTTGTCGCGCTGTAAGAATGGACCAGAAGGCCTCACGAGGATAGACACCAAAAATTAATTCGGTTATCTGGATCTCTTTAAACATGTCCTTTTCACTGCACTATGAAAAATCAGCTCAAATGGCATCCGCCGTTCTTCGGATGACTTGGATCACCTCCCATGTTACTCGCACGAACTTCCAAATACTCTATGTAGCCCACGTCAGACCGCTTTCCATCTACATAGTACGCAAGAGGGACGTATCCGTCATTGAGCGTTTCCACGAGCTGTTACGAAAATGGTTACCTGCCTTAAATCCATGGACTATGAAACATATCTCCCAGTGCTTACTCCATATTGGTATTGTTTTGCAACGATTCCTTTGCTAATCCTAATCTTAAAAGTCGTAACTGATTCAGTCAAAGCATTTATGTGCAGGGCACTCAGCGGACCTACGTATAATGTCCAGATAACGTTAACAGGACTGCCATAAGCAGTCTGATGGCTTGCCCGTAGTTCACTATTTCTCTACTATGTTCCGACTGCGCGTGTTGCGCGCACCCAGACTGCCACCCAACTCCGCTGAATGTGTGCCAGAAATTCCGAAATACTGGCCATCCTCTTGTACTCTCTGCTCTTTCTTTCCAATAACCCACTATTATTCCAATAACACTACAAAGGAGTCACTACTCAGTGAGGATAGAACCTCGCCGGGGTCCCGGTGCAGCGCGTGCTGACTGTCATAACAGATTTATCAAAATTACTAGCCACGACACATTCCATGGCTTTATTTAGCGCGACGCCTGCTGCAATGATGGGAAACTTTGCCATACACAAAGCACTAATGACTATTCCACTTTGAGTTTGCGCGAACAGACACGACTTAATGGTTTTTCATGTACTGATCTGGAACGCTTTCAAATACAATAAAGTAGTAGCCATGCGTAGAAACAAACTTATCCACAAGACCTCCAACCGTCACCCTGTGGAGCTTTTCAGGTTTTGAATAAATACCGTCAGATGCACGTCATTTAAGATTTTTTTTAAACAAGGCTTCGTAGAACTTTTTAATGCACGTCTAAAGATCGGCGATGACAAACATTACGAGCATGCAGTGTGGAACTACCTGCCACTGCATTGAATTTAGTGAGCAGTTACTTGGGTACCAATATGATCACTTTCGAATTTAATGTATGTTTTCGCCCTTCTGTAAAACACCATCAAGGAACTGGTTCATGACATTTTTAGTGATCCCTTGGTTGCAATCAGTTTGATCACGGGTGGATTCTAGGCACTTAAACATGAGTAGAATACACAGGGGCAGCATGTTCTCGATGATGTTTCTGCCGATGGCCGAAAAGTGTGAATTCAAATCATTGTTCGTTTATGTCTACACACAAAACTATCATTTATGAACCAGTTCCAATCAGTTTCTCACTGTTCCCGCTAATGCTGAAGGCGAACACAGTAATAAATTTTGCCTGGTGAGCTGGTTAATGGTACGTGTTCCTTAACCAAGGTGTAGAATTTTGTCGGTGCACCCATACTTCTGGAAGCAACAAGAACAAATGAATTTAGTCGTATATCCTTGACGAAACACTACTCAATAGTTTTCTTAAAACTTTCCAACAGCCCATGAATGCTTTTCCCTTTTTGAGAGCTATCGAATGGGCGCAATTTCCAAGTATCTGTTAACCTCATGTTCAGTGGTACTTAAAATTGTACTGAATAGCGTTTATAAATTATACATTTCCGCAAACGGTTTACTAAACCTGATCATGCGAGAAGACCTTCGAAAATCCCGCGAATTATTCCAGTGTGAAGAGCACCAAGGCATCCTCTCAAATCTGAATTGTTGAATCAGCTATCGAATGTCCGCATTCGGTGGTGGCGCTGCACAAACTACTTTCAGGAGCTGAATTGTCCCGCAGCTGAAAACGTTGACACAGTTAGCAGCTTTTTGAAATACTACAAAATAGACTCAGCAGATCTAAGTGGGACTCGGAAATATAAGCGTGCTGGAGCACTTTATTTTGTTGAATACAGCTATCGATCAATCATGAAACTAAATGGGAGTCATGAGATGATTAACTGCGCAAAAATTCCAGTTCAACAAGAGTTGTCATGCCACAGTGTTACGTCATCAATCTGATTTGCGGTCAGAACATTTCGCATAACTGAAGAAATATAAACTGCGCGAATTTCACCGCTCTAGAATAATGAGTGACTTATTCTGGCCCAACAGACCATCGCATACTGGAAGCTATATTCGGGTGCTTGCTTCTTCCAGCTACTTACTAAACAAGTAGTAGTGCGTTTTCGGCAGTGTAATGTGGTCGAGCCGCGAAAGTCCCAGCTGCTTCAGTACCTTGCACTTTATTAAAAATTTTGGCGAAGAGGGTCAAAAAGGTTGCATTCCAGTTCTCTCAGGCCAGTTAAGCTGAGTATCTTCACAATCCACGCCTGTGTGATAGACGGACAAACGTAGCAGCATCGAGAAGTCATTGAGTCAAGTAATTTACTAAATAGTCCTCTTCTGGACTCAGCAGGTTTTGATGCTAAACATTCGGTGTAATACACCATATGGTGTTCAGTTTATTCAATACGATCCCAACCGAATTCGGCCCGGAAAATCTAAGCCTAGTCTTTAGTCAGATTAGGTTGTCAAATAAATGTGCGAATGGGGTTAACTATCGTGTCTTTAACCGGTGACATATTTACAACAACATCCACTTGGACTTCGACAAATACACTGATTTGCACAGCAATTTGGTTTTGACGGAAAATTCACATGGAACCTAACTGAATTTCTCGTTTACCATACTCCTAAGCAGCTGAATGTGCTGCACCAGGCCGCCTCGTGTTTCGGTCGGTACGATATTCGAGATATCGCGTTACATTGTATAGATTGGGACCCAAGACAGGCAAAGTCGGTCGTAGGCTGTCGAACAGCCTTAAGGAACCTTATGAATAGTGTAATACTTCTTCATATGGACTAGTTTGGTGAACAATGCGTATTATCCCTGCCCTCTCAAGATCTTTATTTCCGTGGTTGTTCATCATATTCACTGGTTTATAGAAACTAGTGGTGCTCTCAGTCCACGATTCCCGTACTGATAATTTCAACTAAAAAGATGGTTCGCTTACCTAATTCTGTGCATCTAATGCGTCATTTCCATTTTGCACCACGGTATCTCTGCTGTCATACTTGCGACGACCAGACAGCTAGTTTGTCGACCAAGTAGGAAATGAGTTAGCGCAGTCGACTGACAGTACGATTGACTAGGATAACCAAATTTAGTGGAAGCCGCTGCAGATGTTTAGACAGAGTGGTTTAGGTCGATGAAAACATGCCTCCGTAATGTTCAAAATTCGGAAGAACATCAGAGTCGACCGAAACTATCTTGGCCAATAACAAGTGGAGTATTGGTGGCAGAGTTTTCTCTAACTTTCTGAATAAGTGCGATATTCATGAACAGCGAAATACAGGTACACATAATCTAAACAAATGGAACAAGCCGGTAACACGGATTTACTCCGCTTTTATACCGTGTGCGCTAAGGGCCCGAATTTGAAGTTTTACTAGCTATTACTAGGTTGCCAAAGTACTCTTACCTCTAGAGGCAATCAGCTCAATGATAAGGTTAATATGGCCTATCCAACAGTTGGTTTTCCTCTGGTTCAGAAGTTTTATTAGGTCTCTGGAATGAAGCCTGAAAAGGAGTTGTCTGTCTTTAGACACGCTTCTGCGTTTTTTAACCATAATGTGTGTTTTCTTAAACAAGTATACAAGGAAAAAAGTCGATGGAGTTAGTGTCCGGATTCAGCGATACAGGCACGGGATTTTTCACTCCAGCTATTTCTTGCTAGAAACAGCACGAAAGGGGTATTCGGCATTTCGTTATGGTTACCTTTATCCTGAACTGGTTGCACAAGAGGGTTTAGTTGACGGATATTAAAAAATTTATTGTCGTAATCTCCTTGCTGAAATGGGTTCTTCTGAGCAGCGTCCACTGTACTTGCACGTATGAGATACCAAAGCAGGGAACTTTTATTGGTGATCGGTTTACACGAGAAAAATACTTTACCCTATCTGCAAACTTATTGAAAATCGGGGGTAAAAATCCAGAGCGAATGAGGAGAGGAGCATCTGTAATCCTCTGTTAAATAGCAAAGTTCGGTTTTATGCGGTAACACTGTTGGCTTACGTACGTTGGTCGTCATTATCAGCTCCAGTAAGACATAACTATTATTATATTTGAAATATATTATATTCGTTATAGTTATGTCAACAGTTTAGCGGGACAATAGTACTGTGTACAATGAATGCTTGACAGAAATCCGATGAGGATCTGTTTGCCAATCGCCGGAGGCCTGTAATTGCTTATGCGCAGCCAGATAAACGGCCTGTAGTTCACTCATAAATCAGAAGGAATGATACCTGTAAGTAAAGGGTGCAGAATTGTTAAGATCCGTCACCCCACCCAAGTATTATCTCACTATTACGAGCATTATCACTGCATTGAACGTTGAATTACTGGTATCATCAGAGAATTCCTTTATGCTGAGGCAGGATGCCAAGATTGCACTGCTTATTACGAACCAGTTAAATCCGCCTGGGCTGGCCAAGATTGCACTGCTTATTACGAACCAGTCATATCCGCCTGGGCTGCAGAACCACTTCAGGTATCATGGAGAAACAGGCAGTTAACGTAAATGAGGGACACGGTTTCCGATTTTAGGGATTAGAGCAGTCCTGATGAAGTGTACCCATTGTGCCTTACAAATGATATAGGATGGAGGCGCTAGTGTTTCGGAATTTCGATTTTATTCACACGGATTCGTTAGTACGACTTGTAGCTCCGTAGCAATACTACTCATGGTGTGTTCGTTTCGAGTCGCTCAAGAAAAGATGTTCGGTTATCGACCCATGCAGTCAAGCAAACTGCTACATTTGTATACGCAACCTTTCTCTGGCTGTCCAAATTCAGCGCCAAATTCCCCAATGATCTAAAACAAAATGAGCCTTTTCTATACTTACCTGCATCTTTATCGTAGTTTTGGACCTCCTCGGCCTCGCATGCCATTCCTTTATTACAAACAGGGCAGATTTGAAATGCGATTTAAACGTAACTAGCCTAGCTGGCTGTGAATTAAGATGCTTCTCATTCGATACATTTTTCCTTCTGAAGAGCATGAGTAATTGTGTCCTGCTCAGGCGAATGCACGCGCGTAATTTACCACAGATATTGCAGTTGAATTCAAACGGGTATTCGAGTATGACACTAACATACTGTCGATAGCTAAACTCCGTATAAAAAAGCGAATAAAACGACATTCCGGCACACTTTCAGCATTTATCTAGTTACAGACAGCTAAAAATATCTCTCGATGTGTGAAGAAGGATCATTTTTTCGACGTTCTAGTGAGTGGCTAGGTTGTTGGGCTAGAAGTCTGAGCAACCTCCTATCTAATTACAGTACTCCGCCCAATTTGGAATCTCCACTGTTCCTCCAGGACTATCTCAGTCTAAATGTTCAGAATCAACCGACTCACCTGAACACGTCTCACGATTTTAACTGGCTTGAGTATACGATAATGATTACGGTCCTGTCGGTTTCATTGTCCTTCGAATAAGGAAACTGTGATACCCCTGTAGCCCCTTGGGATGTCTCTAGCTTCTGTTAAACGAATTAAACCGAGGAATTCGTATCGTGGAGAGTGCTTCACGTTCTGAACAGTTTGACGGGTGTTTGGCAGTTTTTAGGGGCGTACTCCTTTTCTCACTAGCAAAATATCAGTTTTTCATTGTTGCAGCTTTGGAGGACCATGTATATTTTTCTTTTCTATACTTTTGGACGTCTGATTCAATTTATCCAATTTGGCTCACAAGGAGCTTTCGAGCAGTGCGGAGAAGTGAGTCTTCCATACAGCTAGTATGTTTTCTAATTTCGTGACGCTTTATCCTCAGGTTGGCCTGAAGAAGTTTCAGAAATTATATCCTAGGCTCATATCTTTTAGTGCCCTAAAGAATATTTCAGGAGCGACAGTTCATCCACATATGAGCCCGTTCACTGCGTTTCATCAGCTTGTACAATAGCCTCAGGGGACCGGTGTTCGCGTATTGAAATTCTTCTTCAGTTGACATGGTTAACAAGTCGTTCAGAACTTTACTTGGAGGCGTATTCCCGCGATCAATCTTCGATTGGCTTACAGTGTCATCTTCCTCAAAGTGTTGTTTATGTAGCAGTTTTCATTTAAAGAATTCGGTAAAAGCTGTCCTCCTAGTGAACAGTCCTCAAGTTCATTAGAGATCTCTCGAAACTAATAATGGGAATATTCTCCCATGACCAATAGCTTTCGCGAAAGGAGGTAGTGTCAAAACCTAAACAAAATCTGAAAAACATCTGGAGCACCTAATATTCTTTCACGCCTTGAAAAAAACGGAACAGAAGGGTGGAACTTTCTTGGTTTTTGTATTGAATTGCAAATTTGCACCCATAACTTTGCATGCTTTTGGTGGGTCAGAGTGCCATTGCTCCCGGCCGATTACTTTACAATAACTGAAACATATGGCCACTGTTCACTAGGTTGCTCGCGGATGTGCTGAATCTCGTTTGGTGTTGTGTACTGCAAACGTCTGTCATGGGAAATACTTCTCCATGATTTAAAAGTGCACGCATCCCCAAACCCACCACCAATCGTAAGATTGATGTGGGCGCCTATAACCGCCGTTTTGTCGACCAGGGGGAAACTGTTTACAGATGCACTTATCCCTCAAATGGTCGGCATTATCTACCAAATCGAATGGTTGGTTTGTTTATAATTCCGGGTAGGTGGAGAGAAATTTGTGAACCGTGCAGTGCCAGTAATATAATTTAGAACGGAAATGAACGGAGCCTTCATGTCCACAGTTCCACTGTTACAACGTGAAAGAACGTCGTGTGGTACGATGTGGAGCGGACAGCGAATACGCAGGAATCTAATCGGAAAATGGAGCTTTTGGTCAGAAAGATAGACAGATAGTCAAAAACAATGGTAAAAGTTAACTTTCAAAAATAGGTCAAAAAACGGCACAATAGATCGCAATTCAGATCGACCCCAAACTGTTCCTTACAGGTATACGACCGTTGGAAGACGATAAGATGCTCAACTCACATCAGTCCTAAAGACGAGCAGTAATTCGCAATAAGTCGTCAAGTGGGGACTGCGCTTTTCCGGGATTAATAACCATGACTGTCGTGAACCGCAAGTATCATTGTACAAAAGCACTTCAATAAAAATTCAGCCAAAATAACATTTTACACAAAATACTATGCCTTTTCGAAACTCCTGTCGTTTTTCACCCTACCTAGGATTCGTACAATTAGACTTCCCATACTCAAGATTACGGCTGTCGCGGTGTTCTGTGAAGGTCCTGCTCCCTCGGTAGCATCATAAATACCAGAATTTCGAGTCTCAGTTGAATTCTCCGATGGTGAGCTCCGCATAGTTCCGTCCACCTGAACGGGTTGGGAGCAATCGTGGTTGGATACCAAGTTTACCGTGTATTGGGCTGTTGGACTCTGTTGACTATAAGACGGCTGGAAAACAGAAACAATCTATCGAGGTTTCATCAAAATAATGAAGTTTATCTATATTTGTGGTGCGCAGATCTTCAAAACAACTAAAACTAACAAGTGACTGTGTTTCCATGAGCTATCAGACGCTGTGCAAAATGATATCATCACGAGGAAACTAGTTTATGGTCATTTTGTAGAATAGTGCTCCAGCATGGGGATTCTCACAGCTTTCCACCTTTTAAGTATGGAGTGCCGTAACCTTTATTTTAGATCTTAGGAAAAGCAAACCCCTTATGGAAAAACTTGTTGACACGCGGTCTGTACGACCGTGAAAAAATTCGAGGCATAGCTTAGCCGAACGCGGACGATGATTTATTTGTTACAAAATGGACCTATACAGCTGGTATGTGCTCACGGTAGTACTCGATAGCCAACGAGGTACGAATGGAATACCAGTGGGCTCCGTTTATCCCTAATCACCACGTATTCAAATCACGCTTCGAGATGACAGTTTCAGCGTCCATTTGGACCGATAGTTTACCAACTGGCCGTTCATTCTTTTCTGAAGTGAAGCACAATAGGCGTTGTTTCAACAATTTGTCCACGGAAAGTGAGATATTCCGCTGCGAATTGACGAATGACGCCAACATCCCGAGGCAAACAGTCCACCAGTGGCCAATACTATTTTATGTTTGGGACAGCTGAGGCATCGGAAAGGGGCCCCTAATTTTATTCTTCGGGTTTTCATCGTTTATGGGACTCACATTAGACATCATATTCTCTTGCGCGAGAATTGCCCGCGAATCAACTACAACAAGAGCGTATTCCCAGTAACTGAAGGAAAAACTTTTAATAATGACGATTCTGGGTAAATAGCCGAATGCACTGAGCATCTCATCTACAACTGAAACTTTGGTGGTATCAATCGGACAATTGTCCAATAGAAGTAATTTACACGCTTTTAATCTAGTTCATAACACAGACATATTCAAAGACATATGATTGGAACATCTGTGTTTCAAGAAAACCCTAGGTTGGCTTACAGTACAACAAAGGAAATCTGATGTCTGAGTATCTGCAATAAATCCCAACCTATACCTGTAATTTTGCCGTTTCATCTGGATGGATGTCAAGTAACAAAACACTACTTACTCATTTCGGTAGACGTAACGAACTACTCATAATGGTACCGAAGACATCTTGACAACTCACAATCAGTTTTCGCCTTCTTGAGGCTCATCTAGTACGCACAATTCCAGAGTATCCGGTGACCTAATGTTCCACTTGAATCCACGTTGCACCAAAATTAACAGTCACACTCTTTCCACACCAATTTGGTTTTCACGGGAGACTCACCTGAATTCCAGCTGAATATCTTGTCTATGACGTTCGTCCTCAAGTGAATTTGCTGCAGTGGGTCATTTCATGTTTTACTTCGTACGATATTCGAGATATCAAAAAACATTTTATAGACATAAGGCACTACTCACAAGGTTTCTGAAGACCCTTCGACAGCCCAATTCAGGTTAGTCTCCCGTGAAAGGCAATATGGTGTGAAAACAAGCACGTCATTCCGGTCGAAATAACCCCCCATAAGTTTAAGTCTTAGAATCAATTAAGTTCCTAAGTGATCCTTAGATTAGCATCTGAAAAAAATTCAGATCGAAGTTATTATAACAGACTCATACTCGTGTTTTGCTGTACAGGACTGGATACTACTGATGCGTAGAGAGCGGCAAGGTCACCTGGATAAACATGTGAAAAAGTATTTAGCTACAACAAAATACAGGTTATACAGTGTACACATGTTAACAACATGTGGCTCAATCTAAACATGGTTATGCCCAAGGACGTTTGATGAACGCCATATTCCAGGTGATCCAGACACATGCCAAAAATAAAAGTCACATGTGTGCATTTTGTGCGCTTCGCAACTCGTGAAATAATAACGGTTACAATCAGCTTCCATTAGTGCTTTCACTGCCTCCATGATGCCAAAAGATTCCCTACAATCCTAGAAAAATAAGTCCGTGTATCAAATATCACCAATATGTTAGAAGGATTACGCGCTGCCTGAGAAGTGTTTTTCTTCAGGTGGTTCCGAGTTCACCAAAGAAAACTGTGTACAACATACAATGCTGAAGGTGAAATCAAACTTAATTTGTTGTTTTCACCAAGATCGGTAATTTACTGGCCGACGACGAGTAACAAACGGTGCATTTGAACTGTCCCTGTGGTTGAAAATTGTGAATGTATTGATAAGTTGGTCATCAGCCAACGGGGTTAAGTTAGCTTACTGTTGTAGCTGTAAAACCAACTGACCACTTCTAAGAAAGATTAGAAAGTGATGTTGATCGCCGACTAATCTTTATGGCTAGTCAAGTTAGAGAAGTGTTAAGATCTTTCACAGAGAATGTGTCAGGATTCTGACTGGTAGGAATCGCTTGATTTTATTCTAGCGCGACAGGATGGTCAAGAATTCAACATGTGTTCTTTTAGACGTAAGCATTCAGATGCATCAGGGCTTAGTTTGTCATCCAGTTTATTTGTAGTCTGTAACAAGACGCGTGTGATACACGCATTCATGAAATGAAGTGAAGATCGCTGTGGCGTCTTTATCTACCAAAGATGATGTATCTCACTTACTAAGAGCTTCATTTTATCTAACCAGGGCTCTGTGTTGGTTGAGCTGAACGATTTTAACTTTAATTCTAAGGGATAAAATGTCATTTCGCACAACTTGATTACCCAAGTTACTGCAGTGTAACAGTTAAACTAACAGCCACATAACTAAGATCCCAACGGGACATTGAGCTCACACACATGTTCAGTTGTTCCTCATGTTTACGGAAACATTTGACCCAGCTCCAAAATTATAACTCACGTTCCACTACAGTAAAAGCCAACCATGTGACCTCTTCTTGGAAAGTAAGTCTGGTTGTCAGAGCCATACATCCCGGAGATGAACTTGGCGTTTAAATGTCCCGGTTACTCACGGATAAGCAAAAAGTGCTTGTATCAAACAGTACTGGCGTTCGGTGGTTTTCGGATATAACTGCACATGTCGCGGAGCACTTTTGTCAAAAATTTTTCACATTTCAGGAAAGTTCAGTTAATTAAGTTTGACAACTGTGGACCGTGTACGTAAGTTGGTCCAGGTCGCGGCAGATTGTGGAAGCCTGTACTGTGTTATAGAGGGAATACAGAGGGAGGATTTTCAGCAACCTTATGAGTAGTGCATTACGAAAATACAGAGGACCATTTAGAGATAAAGTGAAATAGAATAGTGGACTAGTGATCAAGCACCACCGATGGTGCTAAATCATCTTGTCGATGATCACCTCCAACCATTAGTGTGGCGGGTCTTTGATACTCCAGCCTTGCTGAAGACGTGTATCAATGCGGTCAAGACTCCATGTTATTTAGTTAGTGTTCCGTATTCTGATCGCTATCAATCCACCTTGTGGCCTTAGCAATTAGGCCGCGGCGAGCCAATCAAGCATCTGGCGTGAAAAACACATGGCCATCCAGTGTAATTTGTGCAGTTGAATGAACTCACCGACTGGACAGGTGGCCGGTCTTGGCATTCCAGTACTGCTGGTTAAACATCCCCATGATACATGTGCAACACTTGTAAGGCACCGATGGCAAAATGCAGGTAATCTTTCTTATCCTCAGCACACAGCCAACAGGTTTCACAGCCCTGAAGCAACACTAGAAGCAATGTCTTGTTGCAGATCCTATTTTTCACTAACAGACTGTCACGTCGACTCCAGAGGCGCCTGATATAAAGAGAAACAGAACGACGTTTTTGAATTCTAATACTATTTCGTTATCATCGCTCCAATCTGACGTGAACTTTGAAGGTAATGAGCGCATATCAGACCCTATGATAACAATATTTGGATTATCTAGTCTGTTTTGCGTCTAAACCAAGTAGCGCAATTTCGTCCGCATAATCCCTCAGGGGAAAACTCTGCTCTAGATTTTGAAGACACCAAACTTCTAAAATCTATTCTGATTACACAGTTAAAGAGTAAAGGTGATAAGGGGCAACTCTGAACTCGAGCGATGAAACCAGGAGAATAATCTCCATAGGCTTACGTGCACCCACAGGTTTTGAAGTATAAACACTAAAGAAGTGCACGAAAATGTTCAACACACACTGGAAGTGACGGTATTAGCAAAAAAACAGCGTGACTAACTAGGATGAACCTTTGTTTTAGACTTAAGAAGACAGAGATTGGCCTCCTACATGTTTAACCATGTTTGATTTGTAAGGCAAGATGGTGGCACAATATCCACGACCAGGACATGACCTTTTTAAATATTGTCTGTCTTTCGCAAGTGCCGATGAATCTGCGTAAGTAGATAGCTGTGGGCAAGTTAGAAGCTGTGGGAACAAAACTGATTGTCACACTGAACGCTTACACCGTTTCCGAGGGCCAGAGCAACACCAAGTGTGTGCCATTCCTCCGAAGTTTGTTACTTTGCTTTAGAACTCTGAATATATCTTCTAATGGGATAAAGAACCTCACGTCCCGCTGTAAAGCTGTTGATGAGTAAACTGTTATTCTGGATGGCTGAGGCCAGTTAAATGATCCTCCAAAGAATTTCGCCCAGCGAAGCAAGCGAACAGGCTTAGAGGAGAATTTTGTACAGCCCTCGTTGAAACAGACTTTTTAGATCAGCGTCTTTCTTGGTCTGGCTTTGTTAGCGAATTAGGAAGCACTCTGAATATTTCTAACAGTCGCCGGCTTTTTCATTTTCAGACTTTTCTTGGCGATCACACTTTTGGTTAGTTTTGAGAGTGTGGATAAGGCATCATCGCAGAGATCTCTTTAAAACCTATTGTGTTCCCGCTGAAGTTACTTCCCCGCCGCAATCAG
Organism: Clonorchis sinensis; assembly: GCA_003604175.2. Classification (NCBI taxonomy): domain Eukaryota; kingdom Metazoa; phylum Platyhelminthes; class Trematoda; order Opisthorchiida; family Opisthorchiidae; genus Clonorchis; species Clonorchis sinensis. The sequence continues at coordinate 20,399,355 of CM030370.1, forward strand.
AGATATGCGTCTACGTGAAATCACACTTGAATCGGGTTTCGGCCTCGTATTTAGTGTTATACAGTCAAACGCCACCATCGGATTTTAAACATGTCTTCCTTTTACCAGCCGATTGCTTCATTTTCTTGGGTTGTGTGGACTTCTTCGACGACTAAACCTGGCATGAAATGGATTTCATATCGATTAATATTTGTCTCAGCCAATTAAATCTGGTTGCAGCGCGGGCACGAATTATGGCATGATTGGACTCCATACTGATGTTCTAACAGGAACGGATGTCTTGAACATAAGATTTCCATCTGTAGCTCATTGCTATGTGGTCAGAGGTTTCGACTGGCTACGATTTGGAGGTTGTTAGGTGACATGATGCTTACCTTTGTGATGAAAGTCTGCGCCCATGGTCAATGGACAGTAATGAGTCCACCATCTCATGAAGCGATCGCCGTTGTTGGTTTTGAGGGCATTTACACTAAATCTTCTGGAACAGGTCTTCCAACTGAGTGTTCAAATCACCAGCCAGAATAGTAATATCAGTTCACCCCACAGTCACCAGGCGTCTCGAAAATATTCCCAGATAAAATTGTCTTTGTCAATGCTGCGGTTGGTTGAAAGGTATGTGGATACGGGGAATATATTCGGGATTTGAGCTAGTTATTTTGGAATCTCGTCCAAACCTGCAAGTCTGCCTACACACAATTCACTCAGTCAAGTTGAGCAGAGCATCTTCAACTCCGGAATGCAACGCAATACCCACATCACTAAAACCTCGGAGGGGCGCTTCTGGGCCACCTGACAGCCGGCAAGTAAATTGTGAATAAACTGGGGGTGCCTTAGGCTGGATTCAGTTGGATTACCTTAGCAGGATCTTGTGTGCGTGCTTCAGAACCACAGCTCGCATTGATCTTAGAGTCCGTAGAGTCTTTTAGAGGTCTTCTGGTGTGCCCGAAAAAAGTTACGGGCATTACCGGAATTCCTGATTTTATCTTCACCCCTGATTTTATAGTCACAAAGAAATGTGTTCTCTGCGAATGTCCTCTGTGAGCACAGAGGGAGTCAGTGGCTCAACATTCTGATCCACCTGAATTTGTGAGACCTGTACAGTCCGAGGGGACATGGAGAAATTAAAACTGCCTGACTCCTGATGCGGCTGAGCGTAGCAGATGCCTTACGATTAGCGTCAGAGTGTTCGGTTCAAAAGCACTTTGACCGCATTGACTAATGCACCGGTGGTATCAGTCACCAATTGGACGATTGAGCTATGCAGATTTCTACCATCACTATGGCCCTTTATTGATCGGACTAATTTGGATGCTCCCGTTAGTTGTGTTGCCAAAGTTTCACTCATTTGGAGCCTAATTTTCCCACTAGTGGGCGGTTGTATGATAGGCGAATTTTTTTCATATCCAAGATTAGATATTCAGGTCTAGCACCGTGGGTAAGACACATAGTCTGGGAATCAACACTCATTCGAGTGTTCTGGTATAAGTTATATTTGTTCGTTCCAGTATGAAGAATGTTTACCCCGATTATCGTGTTGGGATTTCTCGGGTTTATCCCCAAGAATGGGCCTAAGTTTTCAAATATGACCATTCTGTTGGAAAACAGAAGCCGATCTATTTTGGCTCATGTGGTGCTGCTCAAAGAGTTGATACAATTCTTACCCACATCATTACAGGGTCCCCTTTTTTAAAACTCACCCGGTTAATCTAGCTCCCGAATTTTTGCGTTTCGGTATCGATTTCGGCATGTATAAAGATAAGCACTTATTTTTCAATTCAAAATGATGTTATTTGAGCTAAATGTTAGGTGAATCTTCGTTGATAGTATTTTTCAAATGAGTGTACCTCATAAAACATACCCAGTTCAGTTGTCAGGATATGCAAATTAGTGACATTTTTTATGTAACAGCCGAGAGGTGGGTGAAGTCGTATATATGCAGGACATTTATTTGAAAGGACAAGGTAAGTCTCGGTCGTGCGAATGGCTGTTTTTTTCCTGTCTGTCACTTTGGGCAGATAGGGTTATGTGTGAACTAGATACACGTGTGTGGATGCGAACAATTTGTAAGAAACACTGATTTACAGAGGGAACTGACAGACTTCAGAGTGCAATACTCGGAAGCCTCTTGAGAAGTCGCCAAGTTAGGTCAAAGGAATTTCAGTAATAGCCAAATATGGGTAGTATTTCGCCAGATGCGCTCATTTGCATACAGCCCGAACTGAATCCAGCCGAATATTTTATTTGTATTGTCGAACAGTTTTCAGTAACCTTACAAATAACGTTTTGCGCTTACAGTTTACATTTGTTTTTTGCCTCTTCCACAATTTTGCCTAGTGTTTCAGGCTAAAAAATGAAACCACAGGGATAAATGCTTAAAAGTTCTGGACTAAGGTCATCCCTTGTTCCAGAAACATTGAAAATTGATGTCACCCAGAACAATGCCAATTCCCAGGCTATCGTAAATGCGGTCAATTTTGTCCTACGGTACACTGGAAAAATAGGGTAACCAAGTAAAGATTCAAATTTTTCTCGTTGAATACTAACGATATGAATGCCTAACTGAGATCTGTGCAAGACCTCAGGATTTGGTGTGGAACTTTTGATAAGAGTTCAACCAGTTATGTGTCAGACCTTACTCTTCACTCCGTCGCGGACTTGTTGTGACGTCAAACTATTTTGAAGTACATGCAAAAAAAACTTACAGATCCAGCAACGGGGAAACATGAAGTGCACGAAGTCACATAGGCCTACCGGGGATATCACTTTGAATCCTATGGCGGGAAACAACACACTAAACCTTCACATGTGCTATCACCCAGAAGAAACTGCGGATCTTTGAGAACAGCATATGCTTTTCTTCTACTGCGATCGGCCTTTTGATAGGTATGGACACATGTGAATGCTAAACAGCCACGGTTGTACTGCCTGATTTTTCTAACAACGCTTGAACAAATCTAATATCATCGGACACAAGATGAAGTGAAAAACTGTTTTGAAACCGTAATATCTCTGTGAGTCACTTACAAAACAAGCTATGCTTCTTCGCAGTGACTGAACGGTGGGAGAACAAAATTACTGGAAACTAAAAGTGGTTTTGAATCCATTATTGTTTGAAAAAGGTTAACTCCGGATTTAGGAAGCATTGACTAATGTATAGCGACGAAAAATGCAACCATCATCATAGAGAAGTCAGTTTTGGGCGCCCTTTTCCTATTTCTTTATTCTGTATTTCTCGAGAGGACTGTGCTACTCCTGATGATCTAGGTGACAGTCTTCGGGTCACGCTTATGTTTGTTACAAACGTATTGATATTGGAACACTTCCTGTTTCTGACATACTCTGCTTTCTGGATTATGTGGTTTGAGTGAAATTATATAGTGGATCACCTCTTCAAGACCAAAGCACTTCTGTGAACCCCAAGTTTCTTTCTATGATGGAGGTACACTGTACCGTGCACTTTGTACGGTAGCCATACTCATGGCCGAATAGTACAGCAGCCGACTTGGCTGAAAGACGACAACACGCATGTGACTACTAGATTTCCGATAGTTATATGCATTTTGCAAATATTTTCCTGAAAAGCGTGTGTATGAGTTAATAATCCGATGAGGTTAATTTTGACTCCCTTAATACAGGTCAGAAAAAAAATAAAATTAGGAAAAAAATTGAAAAATGAAAACCTCCGCTTGTGTGTGGACTTGAAGGCCATCAAAAAGTTGTCTTCCTTGTGCTTTCGACATTTCTCTTTGATGTTTATGAAGCTTTTTTCTGATGAAACCAAAACAAAGGTGGGGCGAAAGCTAGATGTTACTTGACTTCCAAGGAGGACTTAGTGGGCGCGAGAAAAGTTTTCGTCCTACAACTTCTGTGCTTGTGATTGTGTTAGGGGTTATGTAAGCACAGACGAAGTTGTAGAGTTAATTTTACATTTGATGAACGGAGCGGCTGCGAAGAATTGATGGACTGCAGCTTGCAAATTTGACAGATCGAATTATGTTTCAAAATGTACATCCATTCAGTTCCACCAAACACGCTTAATTGCTACTGAAGGAGTACCTTTTAGAGTATAATTAGCTGCTGACACTCAGTTTGCTACATTTAGACATTCGGTTGACATTTTTTAGCTTATGTCATGTACAACTACAAATTCAGTGGGGCAAACACACAGCACTCGTCTGAAATGGGCTTATGTCATTGTTTATCGTCTCGTCTAATCCAAGTGTTCTAACCAGTCAGATCACAGATGACAGCAAATCCTAAAACTGACTGTTCCCGTTCTGAGCAGACTTGACTCATGACGATTTTGACATCTGACGTATTCTTTTGTCTTGGTTGAGTTCTGTTTAGGTGTCGATTTATTCTCATTTATACTAGTGATTCTCAGAAGGCAGAACGTTGGATTTTACACACCAAGCTACAAGGTGACGTTTTTGACGAGTGTGAACCTAAGGCTATTGTCCTGTACTATACTGTTAGGTAAAGATTGTTCCACTCGTTATTCATAAGCGTGCCGTACCAGGAAGTCAGTAAAGGACCATCTCATCACTGAAAAACTGTGGCTCAATACCGGCAAAGTAGACGGCATGCAAAAACGAATGGCCAAAGTCATCATCCCAGTAGTTAGATTGAGTTCTGCAGGAATAGTTATTCATATAAATTAATGAATGTGTCAAGAATTTGTGCATTGACCTTATGTCAAGTACTAAGCACACTGAACCAATTGGTTTGTGGAAATATAACATGGTGAATGACCAGGACAGAGTAACTTTCCTGACTTAATGAGACTGCATGAACTGTATCAAGGTTGTAAACTCCTACGACACTTTTATCAATGTGCCTCTTTGTTTTACCTGTCGCCGACTAATGCAGTTAGTCATGTGGACACTGTGGAGCAGTCGGGAGGTTTATTCTGAGTGGTCAGCTATCCACGCGCAGTATCTGAAAATTGCAAGGTCATTTTCATTGTTGAAGTTAAACATAGAAGTGGTTGACAGATGGTTAGGTCAAGAATCATGCTGAAACTCAAATCCATCAGCTTAACTTATTGCCTGACTGACATGTAGACAATAAATGACTGTTGCAAGCTATTACTTTAATGCTGATGTGTGGGAGAAGCCTAATTCATCCTTTTGAGCCATCTAAGTTTGAACGTGCCCTTTCGACTGATGTTTTTGAGATCTGGCCTTCTATTTGCTTATTTTCTTTGCTGTAGGAGACATTGTTGAAGTCTTAAACAGGCTATGCTTTGAAAATGCTATTACATTAAAATTCTTGAAGGTAAAGGCTTCATATTTTCATTTGAATTCAACGACCCGACTTTTGTCCTATTCGAGAAACATTGGCTCGCAGTGGGTGGTGAGAATTCATTTGGGTCCCACCGATGGTTCTAATGTAGATAACAGTACCAAGAAACTCTTTTAGACAGGAAACAAAAGGAGACCTGTTAAAATGGAAAAAGCCGGTTCCGCAATTGTGTTGGCGAAAAGCACGGACGAATAGTGCGGAAGATGTGCCCGTGACACAACTGAATTTTTGTCAATGTTCTCGTAAACGGGTAACTCAGACTGTTTAAACCAGAATGATTATAATATTCTTCGATGCATAATGGTCCACGCTCTTAATTCGTAATATGCCCCCCTCCCACAAGATAACAGATGTTTGTCGGAAAAGCGGATTTCCAAAATTCCCGAAATGTATGAGATAGATGAAGCACGTGGGGTCGGACAGCCGGTTTGATGATAAGGTTTGTTTGACCAACATATGTTCCAAACGAGTAAATTGACAGATCGTGGAATTTTACACTGCACCTGTAACTGCATCATTTCAGAAATGAGAATATTCAAGTTACTCATTACATTGGGATGAATTTGACGTCATCGAACTGTTTGATGGAAATGACCGGACGGCCCCAACCGTATCGCAACCAATGAGATTGTCCCTAGGCTGTTTAGATTTCGTTCCTTTTGTAGTGATTGGTGGTACGCTTTGAGTTAAAGAAAAATGCCAAGACTGACGATAAGATCGCGCCTTTTAATACTGTACTGGTATCGCACGATAGATGACCCATTTCCCATGTTCAAAAGCACCTGGCTCCTAAACAAAAGTTGAGAATCTGGCAAAATTTCAGAAATTTTCGTTTTTACGGGTATATTCATACCAAGTAATTTTCACGTAAATGGTCCAAAAAGGAGTTGGCATCGCGAAAGATAGGGTTAAAATACGTCAGCTGAAGAAAACATTGTCTTTCAGGTTTTTCATCTTCCAACTTTTTTATCCATGAGATTTAGATGGGTCTTTCTTGTGTCTCTAATGTCCTTGATCACAAAATTTTGCCCTTCACGTGTGCCCACAAGGTAGTCAATTGTTTAACCTAACATCTAGTACTTGGACTATTTGCTGAGGCCCTATGAAATTCACAGAGCAGGTCTGGAGGAAAGCGGTGGTTAGATCACTCTGTTGGTCCGAAAGAAAAAAATAACAGTATCCACAAACTCACTATTCGGATAGTTTTTACTAGATATTCGCCAGAAGACGGGATGTCTGATAGACTCTTGTTTGTTCAGACCACCTACTCTGTTACATGTGGAGCAGTCTGGAGGGCCCGACGCGGTGTCCACTGCTATCCAATGTTTCATTGTTTAGACATATTAAAGACCGCAGCATCACACACAACCAGTCAGTCACCGATTGCGACAAGTGCACGGCCAGTCTGAACCATACAGGGATCTGATTAGCTCTGCTTGATTGGTCCATGGGGATTAAAGTTCAGTGATGTGGATGACTAAAAAATGTGAGGAAATTTTGTGGAGTTTCACAAGTCGAAAAAGTGGTTCCCACAAACGTTTACTTCAGACCGTAGAGTTATTTGAGTCTGTGCTAAGCAAAATTTAACATTGCGACGCAACAGCGAATAAACAGTTTAGTGGCACACTGGCAACTAACCCGCAAGAAAGCTTGTAAGTTATCAAATGGATAGTTCACCATCATGAGTGTGGAACGAAAAGACTAAACGTAAGTGCTGTAAACGTAAGGTTTAAAACGGTTTTCTTTATGCTCATGCGAGGATGCAATCGCCAGTGATACTGAGCTTTATTGTTGAATGTAGGAGAGGAAACAATTTAGTCTAAACGCAACCTTTTGGTGTACAGGGGATGGCGTAACAGAGTTTTGTTTATTTTACAGGATATTCTTTTGGGTTCTAATTTGACTTACTGGTCGGAGGCAATAGCCGTCGTAAAAATACGTTTATTGGGGAGCTTTTTCTTATATTTATTCAGAGAAAAACCGTATGATTGTAACCTCTTCCATCCCTTTAGTTCCCTCGAGTATCTCTTCCTTATTCTTGTGTTACCGCAACCACAACAAAAATTCAATTGTCTAACTCAATGCCAACTAAGACTCTCGTCAGGTGTCGGGTTACGAACAAAATTGCAGTTAATGATACGTTGAATATACTAGTCAAAATGATCATACTTAGGTCTTTGTATTCAAGGTGAGAGTTTCCGCGAAGTCTTTCCGCGATTTCTTTCACCAGGCATTGAAAGGGCAGTTTACGGATGGGCAACTCGATGGACTTCTGGTAACGGCAGATTTCACGGTGAGCAACGGTCCCAGGCCTGTAGCGATGGGGTTTCTTCACATCGCCTGTGGCTGGTACAGTTTTGCGCGCAGCCTTAGTCACAAGCTGCTTCCTCGGGGCCTTCCCACCAGTACTCTTGCGGGCAGTCTGCTTGGTGCGTGCCATTTCTGTGCACATGGATAATAATTTACAAGATTATTACTAAAAAAAGAGGTGATTTAGCCACACGAAACAAGCTAAGCTACATTGTAGAATGCTGCATCCGATATTTGTATAATTTCATTTGAATTCTACTCAAAGCAGTATTAACTAAGGAACCATTAGAAATGTATGCTAAATTCTGAGAAGTGACGAAAAACTATCATGATGTTGTTATGGAGCTATATGCTCAAATACTCATGTGCCCTGGCCACATCATCTCACAAGATGTTTAGTTGTCGATATTAGAACTGCGATTCAGCACCAGTTGCATTTCCTGCTGAATTTCCATCCGGGCCTGTGAATTGCAGAGTTGGCAGAGCAAAGTGAGCACACAATGAACAACAGTAGTTCCCCAATTCGATAAGATTTAACAGGTCTAGGAATTTGTACGATTGTTGATTTCGTTTCAAAAACACCTAAAAGTTGAGTACTTGCAAATTTAGCTTTGGTGAAATCCATTGGACTTCGCTTAAATGGACCTTCGTAAATATACTTGGAAATGAAGAGTGGTGAGGCTTGGAATCCGTTCTCAGTAATTCAGTTTTAGTAAAGTACTTAGCAAAATCTCGTTGAGTAAAAGCTGGTGAGTTGTTTTGGCACATCTCGCTTGTCAGAGAGCACACATTTCTATCTTTCTTAGTGCCACAATTATTGCGTGTGCGCAATTCCTTTTGAGACTACGATCGCCACTTACTTCACCCTAAAACAAGGAAATCCACCAAACAAACAGCTTCACCAATCTGCACATTTTCGCCCATCCCAATTTCCAACTTGCCGCATCAGCTTGTTCTTTTTTAAAAAAAAGTATGACGTGGTTCCTGCTGCCACGAGATTTTCAACATCTGGCACGTATGACATTTCAGTCTTTTCTCTCACCCCAGGAGTTGCTTTCACCCCACTGGCTTGAATATAAACTACGTTGTTTCTAAGTAGAAGCAACTGACTAACTTCACCACTTTCAAGTAGCTTGAACAGTCCACTTTTTTCGGACACCCTCTTATTACCTCAAAACCAAGTTTAGGTTGTGTTGCACCATCTTTGCCTTCAATATCGACTTTTTCCCTAGTTAATTTATATAAGTGACGAAAAAGTAAACCATCACACACAAAAAATTGAATTATTTAGATACGCAGTAAAAAGTGACAGTAAGCAACTCAATAATTCAGGTAACAGAACTGTGTGGATAGACGGCTGTAAAATATTCGCTTATTGAAACCTATATCAAGGTTTAGCGCAACCCAGCCACTAAACGGCTTAGTTTAACTCTCCTGGACAGTCCCTGTAATCTTATCTCATTGCACGATTTCACGTATAATAGTAGGCACGCAACATTCAGCACTGTAAATCTCAACACTATGAGCAGCAGCTTCAGGTTACCACCATGGAATATGCAGTCCAACCACCCGCTCTTAAACGACTTACGTTCTTCCTCTGGAAGAATACCTGTCTGCTTGAGATCGGGTTACACACTATCAGTGACAGTTCAACGCACTTGAACGTTCGATCACCTGCGTGTTTATTTTTTATGTCAACTTCTTTCAACCAGGAAGGGAGCATCAAATTTCTGGCACTACACTCGTCAGTGTGCTCTTGTTTCGTTAACAGTACGTAATGGGTGGACTTGTTTTAGGAAGTGGGGACCTGTAAATCAGTTCTCATCCTAATTATCCAAGTTTACAATAATGATGGTGGGAAAAGCGAAAAAAACGCCCCTAAAGAGCTGCTGATCATTTGATAAGGAGACACTGCAGTTTACCTACATCATTGAATGATATGATTAAATAAAATTGCGATGGATGGACAGGAAAACTAATCACGCATTCCACTGACACAGTAATTTGCCTTCTACATTTGCGACGTATGCATGCGAAATATGAGTACAGGTAATTTTGAATTTCAGCCAAAAATCGCCGGAAGCAGAACTACCATTACTGTGCCTCGCATAGTATCAGCAGGTCTTCATCTGTGACTTGTTGTTTTCAACATGTGAAGTGCTTCCGGGTTTTGTGGCAGAGTTTTGGCCAACACGTTTCACACATACATGAAACAAGACAAACCGCTTTAAGAACCATATCCACAGAACCGGCCATTTGAATGGCTCACGCATTAGAGTCAGCTAATGTCGCCTACTTATACCTGCGCCAAACAAGATAGATACTTTGCCGACTTGTACTTCCATAGATAAACAGACACGTTGACGCTTCCTCATTGTAAAGTTATGTCTTAATTCACAAGCCATTTAGCCTTTTTGCTGAGCAGAGTTAGCTGTAATTGTTTGGCACAGACAATTCCATGCAGTTTATTAGCAGCTAGATGTCATAAGTTTAATCTGCTCAAACCAGAGGTAAGATCAGTTAGCTTATTGTTGGAACAGCAGTTATTGTATGGATCCTAAACTACAAAATAGAATTACAGTAGCGTAACGTTCAAAATTTTTTCTGCCTTGACACTTTATGGCTATTTAATGTGAGCCTTGAAAACTTGAGTCTTTCAACAATGGCTTGAACACTAGTGTGGGCCGATGTCATTACTTACCAGTACCTTCGGGAGTAAAACACCAGTGCCGGAATACTTGCCTCGCCGGGACGGGCAATATAGGTGACGCCAGGGCTGGTTGTTTTGCGCAACCCGCAGCCACTCCAAGTCGGTACGTTTGCTTTCGCTTGGTGTAGCGTATTTCATAGTAACAAGCCTTTTAGACTTCTGTTTTGGGCCACAGCGAAGTGTGAGGTTTGGAAATCAGAATCAACTGCCGGTAAGTTTCATGCTATTTATGGGGTTGGTCTGAGAGTTTTCCACGTTTCGGCGTCCTCAACAACTCATTATAGCGCGTGTCAATGGCAAAAAGGTGGCAGACAGATTCTCCAGAGGGTGCTCTACTAATCTGCGATAACTTTTACCTGCATGTCTATCCGAAGAATATCCTTGGTAAATCTAACAGTTCTTCAGCTTTTCTTTTCTGAAAGATGGTTCTCCTGCTGTGCCACAGAATCAACACGAATGGGGAAATTAGCAAGCAGGGTGCATTTTTGTGGGACATTGCATTAGGTAGGAATCATCATAATTACGTCAGACGTTTTCAAAAGCTTGCATGAATAACCTACGGAATGGCAAGCAGTAAGCGGATGATGCGATTTCGATTTTGTGGTCATAGTAATGATCAAGCATAAATGTGTGGTCTGGAAATTCTTAGGATGCACCCTGTCAATTACTCTAAGCGACAATGAAACAGCTATTCTTCTCGATGTCTGGACGCACGTTGCTCTCTTTTGCTCAAATAATTCTCCACCGAAATGTTTCGGAATATTTCTAACGAACTTATATTACTATTCTCCATGCAGTTTATTAGCAGCTAGATGTCATAAGTTTAATCTGCTCAAACCAGAGGTAAGATCAGTTAGCTTATTGTTGGAACAGCAGTTATTGTATGGATCCTAAACTACAAAATAGAATTACAGTAGCGTAACGTTCAAAATTTTTTCTGCCTTGACACTTTATGGCTATTTAATGTGAGCCTTGAAAACTTGAGTCTTTCAACAATGGCTTGAACACTAGTGTGGGCCGATGTCATTACTTACCAGTACCTTCGGGAGTAAAACACCAGTGCCGGAATACTTGCCTCGCCGGGACGGGCAATATAGGTGACGCCAGGGCTGGTTGTTTTGCGCAACCCGCAGCCACTCCAAGTCGGTACGTTTGCTTTCGCTTGGTGTAGCGTATTTCATAGTAACAAGCCTTTTAGACTTCTGTTTTGGGCCACAGCGAAGTGTGAGGTTTGGAAATCAGAATCAACTGCCGGTAAGTTTCATGCTATTTATGGGGTTGGTCTGAGAGTTTTCCACGTTTCGGCGTCCTCAACAACTCATTATAGCGCGTGTCAATGGCAAAAAGGTGGCAGACAGATTCTCCAGAGGGTGCTCTACTAATCTGCGATAACTTTTACCTGCATGTCTATCCGAAGAATATCCTTGGTAAATCTAACAGTTCTTCAGCTTTTCTTTTCTGAAAGATGGTTCTCCTGCTGTGCCACAGAATCAACACGAATGGGGAAATTAGCAAGCAGGGTGCATTTTTGTGGGACATTGCATTAGGTAGGAATCATCATAATTACGTCAGACGTTTTCAAAAGCTTGCATGAATAACCTACGGAATGGCAAGCAGTAAGCGGATGATGCGATTTCGATTTTGTGGTCATAGTAATGATCAAGCATAAATGTGTGGTCTGGAAATTCTTAGGATGCACCCTGTCAATTACTCTAAGCGACAATGAAACAGCTATTCTTCTCGATGTCTGGACGCACGTTGCTCTCTTTTGCTCAAATAATTCTCCACCGAAATGTTTCGGAATATTTCTAACGAACTTATATTACTATTCCGTGTTTCCCGTTGTATACGAAAATGTCCTTTTAGCAGATAATGACGAGGCCTTCCTCCCGCAGCTGGTGACAAATATACCTCGGATGTAGAATTGTGGAAAATCGTTTAGTAGTGGTTATGTCAAAGGATTAATGGAGGAAAACAAAGGTAACCTTAATAGACAAACGGTCCCTAAAGAGTCCCAGTAAACCAATTCGCAGGTGGGTCTCAACTGTAGAGCGGCTTTATTTTACCATAATTTTTCCATAAATTTAGATGATTTCTCCTCAATCCTGGAGTGCTCGGTCTTTGAAAACGATGCCGTCAATCGATAGAAAACTGTCCAAAGTATTCCGGTCGAATCCTGATGTATTTCCGAATTTGGATCAGCATACTGTGCAAGATTCGTATGTGGCAAGAAAATACATTTGGGGGGTTTTGCACCTACATACATACTCCCTCAATAGTTAGGTTCTTGTTTTTAACAATAACATTGGTTTCTGTATTTAGGACTTCCGTTTATAGACCTCGGGGTGCACCATGAACTTCTACCGTTTTGACAGAGTGTTTGATCAAATTGATATTTTCCACCCACCGGTAAGCATGCAACATCTGATCAAGAATGTATCAGATTAGGAAAAAATCCAAAGCTTCCACTGTTCTTTTATTTGTTGACCTTTGAGAGCACAAACAGTAACAACGATAGTATCCGTATACACATAATTCACGCATAATTCTCTCATCGCATTGTTGTGCGCGCACGATTTGTCCATACACACATGATTTTCAGGCATATACGGAAAACAAAACAAACCCGCCGACCATCCAAAGGCGCATATTTATGTCAGATACAAAGAAACTATTTCAGGTTGTACCGCAGTAGAACCATGGAAAACTACGGTTCGTATAGTGGGGTGGTGAATGCTAGTGCACTACCTCTGCCTCCACTCGCACGCACTGATTTCACATCAGCGTGCAGCGGTGAGTTCCAGACATTGCGCAACCCCGACTAGGTAATAACGCAGCTTTGTGCCACTGGCGACGATTGGACAATAAACCGTAGACCATGGGTAATCAGATGAGCGAATCTGGATGAAAGATAAATGAACGTTGGGAGTGGTCGTTTATGTTTTCTGTTTCAATTCTATTCAGTTCACATTATATTCACCAAGCAGTTGCATAATTATTATTTTTAAACAGTGTAAAGTCGCTAATCGTGCTTCCGGGGCAATTCGCTAATGTTAGCTAGCCATCACAGATTGGCGCTTCAAGCAAAACTGGTTAATCGAGTGTGAAAAATTCAGAAAACTAATAGACTGTAAAACAAGAAAAAAACCTGAAAATTAGAAGCAGCGAAGGAAGTCCGTGGTAATAGTAGATGGAATTGTACGTGTGTTCTCGATATGGAAAAGGTTCCATCACTCACTCACTCACTCACTCACTCACTCACTCACTCACTCACTCACTCACTCACTCACTCACTCACTCACTCACTCACTCACTCACTCACTCACTCACTCACTCACTCACTCACTCACTCACTCACTCACTCACTCACTCACTCACTCACTCACTCACTCACTCACTCACTCACTCACTCACTCACTCACTCACTCACTCACTCACTCACTCACTCACTCACTCACTCACTCACTCACTCACTCACTCACTCACTCACTCACTCACTCACTCACTCACTCACTCACTCACTCACTCACTCACTCACTCACTCACTCACTCACTCACTCACTCACTCACTCACTCACTCACTCACTCACTCACTCACTCACTCACTCACTCACTCACTCACTCACTCACTCACTCACTCACTCACTCACTCACTCACTCACTCACTCACTCACTCACTCACTCACTCACTCACTCACTCACTCACTCACTCACTCACTCACTCACTCACTCACTCACTCACTCACTCACTCACTCACTCACTCACTCACTCACTCACTCACTCACTCACTCACTCACTCACTCACTCACTCACTCACTCACTCACTCACTCACTCACTCACTCACTCACTCACTCACTCACTCACTCACTCACTCACTCACTCACTCACTCACTCACTCACTCACTCACTCACTCACTCACTCACTCACTCACTCACTCACTCACTCACTCACTCACTCACTCACTCACTCACTCACTCACTCACTCACTCACTCACTCACTCACTCACTCACTCACTCACTCACTCACTCACTCACTCACTCACTCACTCACTCACTCACTCACTCACTCACTCACTCACTCACTCACTCACTCACTCACTCACTCACTCACTCACTCACTCACTCACTCACTCACTCACTCACTCACTCACTCACTCACTCACTCACTCACTCACTCACTCACTCACTCACCAATCAATCAATCAATCAGTCAATCAATCAATCAATCAATTCATCAGCATGTCTGACATCGTACCAGAGGTCACCGGAATCGGCAAAACGACATAAAAAGCTGAGCTTATTTTTTCCGAAAAACGGCAATTGTGGGGAAAATCGTTGCAAGTTTAACTGATACGGTGCACTTCTAGCTAATTCGCTGGTTTTTTTAACGCGTTTTACTCGCTCCGTCCAATAGTCCAAAATCAGAGGATACAAACTACCTATGCTTAATGTCGCATAGATTCTCCACGCTTAGTAAGTAATTGACTGAGCAGAACTCGAACACCATCAAGTCTGGTTGAACATTTCGTAGACATTTTGGAAAGATGGGATTTACTTCACCACGCGGGTGCCATTGAACTGCGCTGGCATTTGGGGAGCATAGACATCAAAGGGATTTTCACTGACTCAGAGGTTCACAACAGTAAAATTCACATTTTGATGATTTGTAAAATTTGGTTTTAACAGGACGTTTCGCTTGTTAAGAAAAGGAATGGCCTGAATGTCTGAAACATACATGAGCTCATGTTTGACACTTAAGGGTTTGTAGTGTGGAGTTTTAACCATTTCATGAAATGTGTCCTGTAAAGTCCGTGTAACTCAGTGCCTGGAAACCGTTTAAAAAACTCCATTATATCAGCATCTAGAAAATACTGTTCTCACTTCGAAGGATAATGTTTTCAAAAAGTAATTTCGTTTTGAATTTACTTTCCTTTTTTTCAAAATTGCTTTGCTTAAATCAAACGAGATGGGATTTCATTACGTTCGAGTAGAGTCTACCAAAAGCTCCAGAGAGAACACACTGTTTCTAAATTTTTTACCTGTAATAACATACAAATCAGGCGTAAAATAAGGTCCTATATTGGGATCGCCATAACAAATGTTGTGTTCGCCTGAAGAGAGCACACACCCTTTGGACTGTTCAGAGCTCCGTTGTCACTGGAAGTGTATAGTTTTGGGGGAAGGAACTCAATGTTTTTCAGTATGCACAAATTAGTTTGATGAAAAGGGAATCGCATATTTTAGGTGTCATGAGGATATATGGAACTTACAATAAAACTTCGTCATGGGAGTAAAGTCAATCTATACTGGGTAGCCGGAAAGCGCTATGCAGCTGTTTCATACCTAGCTGGAATCAGCCACAAAGCTTACCACACAAAACCAAGGGAGTTTTGGGCCTGCGACCTTCCAGCTAGTAGTACAAACAAGAAACCATTCGGCCACGAGCACCTGATCAACAGCGTGATTAGCTAAAACTTAGGGAAGACACAGAGCCGCTCCTCATCCAGTCACGGAAACCACATCACGAGGTCACATTTTGACTGACTCCCGAGCGGCGACTTCTCAGGAAGAAGGTTCATTCATCTTGTGAAATAATTCATCCTCTGATCTACTAATGAACTGACGTTTGCGTGAAGCGATCTGAGAATTTTCAATGGGGATTTCGTCAACTAGTGAAGCAACTTTGTTGAAAAGCCAAGGAGCATTGCAAGGCTTTTTCATCCCTATGGGAGGAATGGCGCTACAGCATGCCCGAGTGTGGGTTATAGCACTGATGATCGGCCTTTTTTTGGTCGAAAGGTTAAGTGTTCAAAATACCAGCCGGAAGTACAAGAAACACTAACAGGAATGGCGTCAGAAGCCTCGTTAGTTTTTGAAAATCACATGCGTACGTAAAGTGCTGATTTGCATCAAAGCGAATGATCCCGCCCGCATCCCGATAAACTGCTGAGGATTTGTAGACTTTTCTGCTGATTCCTGTCGTAGCTGGTTGCACCATCGTTGTCTTGGTTTGGTTGATTTAATGGCACCGTTGGCAGTCATATGCACCATCTTCTATAGGTAACCCGAACTAGATGGCCAAAGTCACATTGTTGATAGTTAAAAGGCCTGCTAATGGAGAATAATTATCAAGAGGAATGACCACGCCTCTTATATGCACCTTTACTGAGAAGAATTCTATCCTTTACGACGCAGTTAACCTTTGAAACGAGTTATTTTCCTTTCCCCTTGAAGTTGCAATGGTGTGCGATAAACCAGCCAAAACACACACAGTTCGTTGTTATGCACCTGGAAAGGCCTTTTTACTGAGGGAGTGGACTGGCTTAATTTTACTGTTAGGATAAACAACTGTGGGTTCGTTTCATATGTCGGTTGGTGGTATCAATTAAGGTCCGTGCTTTTCAACACCTTTAACAGAGAGGAAAATACTGTTGGACGGTTAAAAACGCGCTCTCCAAAGATGTGTCTGTCAAGCTAGCTTTAATTGGTCTTCAATTTTTTGTACTTCCGGTGTATCAGATAAAACAGACCAGTTTCCTCAAGAACCACAGAGCAAATGGGTTTGCTGTTGCTATGTTTTTTTCCTCGGCAAGCAATTCACACCATGAGTAAACGACGGAAGTTTACAAGGCTGGCTACATTGCTTAACACATCACAAATTTATATGATACCAGGAATGAGACGCAAAGGTTAAGTGAAATTCACTGGCATCTATCCTTTGAAAATGGGGATGCACACGAGTTAACTTGCCATGGAGTCGAGCAAGTGGGGTCAGTTTCACGCAAATTCATTGAACTGGATACTTCGCGGTTTATTTCAGGTTCAGATGTCACACAACTTTGTCTTGAGCGCAGAGTTGAGGTCACGCAGTGGGGTTCTAGTCATCTATGCGATCAATATGAGCATAGATAACACCGTATCAGAACGGTATGCGGTATATGGATTTAAGGGGATGCTTTTTGTCCGCGACATGACTCGTTTCGAATAGATGCACACTTTAAATTGCTTTAGACCAGTACAATGACTAGCAGGGCGGGTCCCAAGAAAAGCAAAGAAGCTTGATTCTACACTGGATAAACCAACTGTGCCATTATCGGCTTTATTCCAAGACCTCATACCACAAAATTTACGCAAAAAAACAAGTGAGTATTTGGTAGTGAGTTTGGGGACGAGGACTGGGGTATTGCGGAAAAAAGAGGGAACTGAAGAAACTGTGAGCGGTTGCAAGGTACTAAAAGTCTCGTTTGAAAAAAGTTTTAATTTGCGTCCTGGTGAACCCATCATGTTCTTTAATCCACATAGTTTTTGTTTGATAAAAAAGCTGTAGTTCTTCAGCTTTCAAGGTACTCTGGCAAAACAACGATAACACATTCATCGAAAACGTCGGAGATATTTAGTTTAATTCTCAATACCGCCAAGGGTGTTTGCTGTTGTTAGGCCCTGAAAAATGCGAAAATCGAGTTGCTGAGTTGAAATCACTAGAACAATGGCACCTAAACAAGAGGGGGCTATTGGGACCACAGTGATTTGGATCAAGAATCAAACTGTTCGCACACACATTTAATTGTTTCAGCGTGCGCCTCAACAGACCCTAGGGTCTACTTTTGCCATCAAAGGTTAAGTACAAGGCTCCGCTGTTTAAACTACGCCTCCGGGGACAACATATTTTGTCGTCCGCGACGTTATCGCGTTAAAGGATTGACTACTGAAAAACACCTGAAATTTCATTTCTACTGCGTGTTTTAAATTAGTTTTGTGAGCAGTAGTTGAAAATGTATTTTGTTTGGATCACCATAAATTTGATGGTCTTGTTTATACAAGACAAATATACGGAGACCAGATCAATTTGCCGGCTACAAAGTCCACTGCTTACAAGAAAGTTGTCCAAGTTCGTTTAAACCGTTTGCCAAACATGATATATATCAGTTCAGCTGTAGTTTCAGCAACATCAGAACGACTCTCTCACATGAATTCACTGAAGAACGGTGTGTCTCGGCTATTCGGTATTGATTCACTTCACTAACAGAAAAAAACTTAATTAAAATTCCTCAAACTTCGATCAATAAAGTCCAAAAAAGTTCGTTACGAACCAGCCACACATAAATCCACGGTGAAGTCGATCGTGCAGACTCCACGTTCGTTGATCTTTTAACATCTTGGTAAAGCAGGTCACCTGAATGACCTTTAGAGTTCATTCTAGGTCTGCTTGCGTAATTCAAACTCATAATTGTGAATATTTGATGGGGCTATACTGATCACAGTGGAGGACCGGGTTTGATAAAAAAAACTCCTCTATTTCGTCCAACCAAGATTATTCACCTCAATGCCTCTAAAATCGCGATGTTTTTGCCCTCCACTGTTGCTGTCACAGTGTCGTATAAATTTTGCAG
Source organism: Clonorchis sinensis (assembly GCA_003604175.2). Lineage (NCBI taxonomy): Eukaryota > Metazoa > Platyhelminthes > Trematoda > Opisthorchiida > Opisthorchiidae > Clonorchis > Clonorchis sinensis. Next base: position 20,418,072 of record CM030370.1, read on the forward strand.
TTTCTGTCTGTGATGAAAGAAAATGAAGTGCACGTATTCCACGACGTATTTCTCCAATCATTCCTATTGAGTCGTTTCGTTTATTTCATTGTATTGACGCTGTACTGCTTGCTAACGTCGGTGTATGTCATTTCGGTTTCGGCTTCTGTGTCACTTGAAACCTCGTGAGCGAAATTGTTCCAAATGGTCGTATTCTATCGTTAGGATATCATTATTTGAAAGACTGTTAAATATCTCTCTTAAAGCAATGTTTTTTGTGTTAGATATAGAGGGAAATGTTAGTAATTCATATTGTGCAGCTGCTGGTTGAACTCTTCGTCAATTCCAACAGATTTGTCCCACCGAATATGTTAGTAGCTTAGGAAATCAAAGCACAATAGCGATTAAACAAGAGGTGCTACAAAGAACATTTTCACTTGAAGCTGATGATGCCGATATAAATGATGTGACTATATACGTAATCATGGATTTCCGTTCAATGGATGATTAGGAAATACCGGCCCAAGAAAATGGATTTATTGAAATAGGGTCTTCTGATGAAGCAAACGTTTTGAGGATGCAAATATTTCGTGGGTTAACAACTATTGTGTATCTGGATTATGAAATTACGGTCCCTAGAATGGGTTCCCAACAGCTCCTTTGAGATAGACTGAAAGTCTTTATCACAAAATGAATACCAGCAACTACTTCCGACCAGAGTGCTTATTTGCAATTGACCAAAAACCGAAATTATGGCCGATATTCGTAAAAAGAGTTGTGCCACTGGACCGGACTCATGCAAGAAGCAGATACCAATATTATTGTGAGAAATTTTTATACTCATATGTTGTGAAAAAGTGTGACAACGTTTGATAGCTTTTTAGACCTCCTGATGTTCTGCATCGGTTTGCGTCATGTTCTCCTTCTAGTCCCTTCGGAGTTGTGTGGCACGTCGCAGACTTGGGTACTTTTCGTGATCGAGTAAGTCCTTGGGATTTTCCAGGAAAGTGCATTGTCAGCGGCATTTCTTTTTCGGTGCTAGGCAAATCAAGTCCGGTTAAAAGACACCAGTTTTGCTGTTTAGTTGATCAATCTTGCTTTACCAGCCAACCGAAAATTCTGATTTAGTGGTATACGTTGGGTGGACATATTTTGGCGACAGGACAGCCTTGTACAAGATGATTTCCCTGATGCAGATCATTTCTTGGCTTAGAAATTTTCTGGTGTATGGTATCACAATCAACCGAATCGCGCTATTTGTTTTTGGGCATTTCGTTAACCATATGCAGTCTCCTTTATGCTAGAAAGTTTGCTCAAGCAGTCATTCCAAATCAGAAAAGTCATCCCAACAGGAAAATTGTGTCAATATTGGTGTTTCCCTGTATGGGGAGGGTAAGTGCTACGAAGCTTCGATGGCCTGACTGAAAGCAAGTCTGCAACAAAGTGAAACACGGTTAGCGGTCCGCACCAAGCTTATTAGTGATGAGAAACAACACTTTTGTAATGAAACTGGGCGTGGGAACAAAAACAACGGTGATGGTGATGAGGTCAAAAATGTTACCTCAGACATCTAAGTGAAAGATTTAGTTTGTTTTATAAGCTAAATAACACCATGTCTTACAACTATAATCTTTTCTTCAAGCAAAAGAAGACCAAACTTCTTTGTTTCATGCAAGGTAAATGAACGCTTGTTCAAAGCTAAACGATCATCCAAAGAAAATCTCACCAAGCATGCACAATTGTCAACTATGTTAGAACCAGTAGGGAGACCGCTTTTAGGCAAGCAATATGGAGTGCAAGCAAAATAGTATCTTTGAACCGCAATTTATTTTGAGCGAGAAAAGCAGGTGGAGTTGTTAGGATTACCCACAAAATTATATAATTTGTCAAGTGCACGGAAACGTATGGTTTGATCAGACAATGCTCATGTGTCCTGAGCATGTTATATGCGACAAAATTATGTGGAAGGGGTTTACCCAAGTGTACGCTTCTAAGTAGCTAAAAAAATCCATAACAATTTAGGCAATCATGATGTTTTTGTTCGTGGCCTTTCCTTGAACTTCTAGTGACGTGATTGTTTAGGGAAAAATTATCAAAATCCCACAGAATGCCTACTTTTTTATTACTTTTTCGTTCTATATTTTTTTATCCCCAAACAGTTCGATTCTAGTCCTCTGTGATCGGATAAATGGCATATACGCGGTTCTATAAAATTTGGAGTCTTCACTTTGGAGATTACAACTAATATGAGAACGAAGATCCATAAAAGCAACCATGGAAACTTTTTGGTTCATTTGCGTTCGATGTTCCATTCAAACAAGGCAACCGAGAGCGGCCTCATCAGTCGGAAAAGGCAGGTTTGCTTCGGGTACATACTGTTGTGTTTTCGTAAATCACATCAAATAAAATCCAGCAGGCTCATCTACATTCCGGGAAGAGGAACATCGCGTATTAAACAACCCAGCCAATCGCAGCGTTTCCAAGCTGTTGTCTGCACTGCCGTTTACCCACAAATACACATTCAGTTAACGAAAAATCAATGTCTGCACTGTCCCATCATGTGACCACGCGCAGCACGGTGACGTGTACCAATGGAAAGCCCCAAATCTGTTTAACGGTTTTAGGATAAAATCTGCTTGCGGCCGAGTTGTGTAAGTGGTTGAAGGTGCCTTTGGAATAGTGTGTGCTACGCGAAGAACAGGAGCGGAATTTTTGTTAACAAACCATAGATTCGACGAACTATTATGAAAAAAATCATAATCACCGATGTACAATGAACACTTTAACAAATAACATGCAGTCCGAAATGTCCAGGGTAGGAACTTCATCCAATCTCGTCGTAAAACCAGTACATTGTCGGAAAATGCCCGGAGATTTCATTATCAAATGTTATCGACGAGAAATCCACTTCACATGGATTCCACCGAAAGAGGAGCTACAAAAGGTGATGATCAAGTTCAAACAGGTAGGTTATGCTGAGATTAAAAAACCCTCGATTTTGCCGTGAAACTGTATTTTCCGACCCGAAACATTTAATATTTTGTACCGGAAGTCGGACATTTTGAAATTTTTACGTTTGGTATTTTTGGTTGAAACACCATGGTTATTATTTTATATATACGCTTCATATTCCCAGACGCTTTTGGTTCACCACTGACTATTCAATGCAGCCCTGAGTACCCTCCCATGTCATTTCAAAGACGGTTACTAGCGTAAGGAATCTGGTACTGCTTTAATTATCATAATGTTAGGAATACGTGAGCACTTTGTCATCCTAGGCAAAGTTCTGGTTTTTAAAGAGAAAAACAAAGTTTACAGTGTTGAATTGGCGTAGAAATCACAGTGTAGTAAGGCAGGACAAGTAAGCATCTTTTCAGACTGTTGTTTTAATTATATACAAGGATCAAAATTACTTACTCACCTTAGTTCCCAGTTTTGCGCGAAGTTTTGCGCGTTGGCTTATATTTAGGACGTTGAGGGCTGCGCCTGTCTGATGAGCCCAGGGACTTAGTGACCTGTAGAAGGGTCTCACCAACTTTATGATTAGCATCACATTTAGGAAAATATTTTTAGGACCTTGAATGGTGTTCTTTACTTTATGGAAATCGACCCTAGAAAGTGACTTGATCTGTTGCTCTAGAAGGTATATTCTTTATGAGGGAGCGCTAATGAGTTTGACATTTCCCAACAGTCTGGTTTTTTGGAATGTTATCTCGGAGGTCCGTTAGTTTTTGCTAACTAGACTATCGAATCCAGGTTTCAGTTAAAAAGTCGCCATCAGATACTGCACAGATCCGCTTGTAAATAATATAGAAGCCACATGCTAGGTTTATTCAAGCTTCATAGTTCTAATTTTTTCCTTTCTTCTTTGGCTTCCAAAAACATTGTGGATGGGGTTTCCGGCGTTGGGACATCCTGCAGAGGTTTTGTAATCTTCTTTTCGTTCAGTGCAACTAGACTGACTCGACAAATAATCAGTACTTATTATCAGCCAGTCAAGGGTCCAAATCAGTGTTGAGTTTTCCAACGCCACACAGGATTCGTGAAAGCCCTGTGCCTTCTGATAAGGTCAAAATTTAAGCATAAACTTTGAAATATATAGTAGTTTCGATAAACGTAGGGCTTAGGACATGGGGAAGGATCTGTCAGTAATACCAAAGGTTGTTCATCCAGTCAGATAATATATATTCACGTAGTTCACAAAATGGAGGTTCTTTGGGACTGAAATGTTACGAATTACGATAAGCCAGAGACAAACCTTAAGTGGGTATAACGAATTGCGTCACCTTACTGTTCTGGAGGGTAAGTTTAAAAGTCGAGACCTTTACTAAACTCTAAAGCACCTTACATTACCGGACACAATGTTTTTTAAGTATTCTTTACTCCATAGGGTTTATACAGGCCAGAGATTGAGTTCCCATTATGCAGTCACCCAGCTCTAAGAAATATATCGCACGTGGTGGTATGCTTCAACAATACGGCAAATGTATTGTTTGTCTGAAGGATTTCAGAGACAAAACAGACGAACAGTAGATACAGTGAGGGGGATTGTATGCAGAAACCAACGAACGACCAAGGTTAAAAGGAAGGGAGAACCACTCTAGTCTATTAATACAGAACACCAAACCTCGAGATTGACGAACAGACCACGGTAGAATGACTTTAATCCAAAGCTTATGACGACTCAGCTTTTGACAACACAAACGGGCGATGGTCCTTCAAAGTAATCACGCTTACTTAACTGGAACGGCTGCTTCTGCGGTGGTTGCAGCTGCAAGGACCTGCTGTGAACCCACTCGCATCTGGGAAGTTAAGTTGGCAGTTCACCAGAATATCCACAAGAAAATGGAGCTCATCATATAGAGCCACCACGTATGCATATGCGAAAGCATAAAGGAGAAAAACTGTCAACTTTAGGTAGCCAAGTATTAGGAAACGGGAAAAAATATATTCGGTTATTTGATCGGCTTAGCCAGGTGCTGCTCAGAAGTTCATCCACACTTGACTGGTGCAGAAGCTCTGAAGAAGGTTGGTACACTTATGGAACAACAAACTCGCAGCCTTGAAGTTTCTGTCCAGTACCGAAGCAATCGAATTAACCAGGTACGGTATCCCATCAATGGTTGAACCAAGAAGATCCGTAGAGGGGTCAGCGCCCCATAGGATAAGAGTGCAAAAGCATCTTTTAAACTGACCAAAAAAGCAAGTGTATACCGGTCATTTGTCTGAAAATAGGTATTATCCTATTTAGCACTAATGTTAATATCGCTACTCCCTCAACGAGAAAGAAGCTGACTAGACAGATCTGTAACAGGTTTACTATGGATATCTTCGCACTCCTCGGACAATAAGAATGACAGGAGGTCTGGCCACATACTTTTCGCGTTTTTGGATGAACGATTGTCTTATACATCTCACCGCAAAGTGTTCTGTCTGTCCTTAAATCACCTCCAGCAATGCTGAATACAGACAGTGCCTCTGGCTATCCGGAACATAAATTTAGCACGTTACCATTAAGTTCCCTCCAACTGCTCGATAATATGTGACGGATTATCCCCTATAAGCAAAGATCTCTCAGTGACGTTTGTTCATGACTGGCTGCGTAAACCGTTCATCCTCACCTTAGGTTTTAACCTAGTGCTCGCATTCTTGTCTTTTTCGAAGCTGTTCCAGCATCAGGGAGGAAAGTACTTCTGCAAAGTTGTAAGTTGTCGCAGTTCAGCCACGTGGCTTAGAGCGAAAACTAAGATAGTTGACCACATCCGCACAATTAGGTCAAGTACCCTCCACTCAATATGTAGTGGGAATCAAAACTTAAAACACAGCTTTCGGTAGGGCACTTTTAATTCTTAAAAGCTTTTTGTTTGTGGTAAACTCAAAATGCCCGCTGCAAATGATTCTTTATTCAACTGCAATTTCATTTTTTCAGTGACGCCAATCTATGCTGAAAAACCGCGAAGCACTGTACGGCTGTTTCATTGTCGTTAGAAATAATCAGCAGTGTGCATCTCACGAAACTCAGAGTTTTGAATCTGCTACCTTCTGGACAGTGGTCGAACACCTAAAGGTTTGACCAGAGGCTGAAGCGGAGTGGAACTGACTCAACTAGACATAACACAGTACCACTCCCTTCAATAACGGGAACCACATCAAATAGCCACATACTGACTGACTAGCTCCTTGTTCATTATTTTGGCCACCTTCAGAATTAGGGCTGAAACAGAATGAACAAACTAACTTAAGACCGAGGGTTTTGGACGCCGAAGCTGCTAGGATTTTTTGTCGCGTAAGTAGACTAGTTAGACGTTGAACCGCGTGATTCGCCATGTTGGAAATAAAAGACGGAATGAAAAAATAAGTAAGATCTCTTAATGGTATTAGAAAAATTACGAATGGCGTTATGTTGTCCCATATTGAGGGCTAGTCAGAGCGACGTGTTCGGTACCAAATTGTTGAGTACGGTATACAGATTCCAAAGGAGAACGGACCGATAGTGACCCGAGGATCAAGGCTTAAACACAATGCTGTTTCTCTTTATTTATTTGAAGACACCACGCTACTCTTTTACATAGATGGGCGGAATCGTTAGCTCGTATCCATCCATAGCCCATTAACTGACAAGTATTGTTTTTCAGGAAACACACTCGTAATTAATTAAATAATGAATTAATTAACTAATTAAATAATCAATTAATTAATTAATTAAACCCACTCGTATTAATATTGCAATTCTGATTACAATACACATATTTAGACGTCTTGGACATTCTTCCTAGAGTTGAAAAAACATTGATAGAAATCCCCTACAGATTTAACATCCTTCCGGCGTGTCACCGCTCCGTGCTTCCTCCCAGCTGTAGTTCAAAATAACGGCCTTCTGTTATACCTTCACCTTTTTGGCGAGATTTTTCGGCCTTAAAATCTCAGTGATTTTATTATTTGCGAATGCAGACCAACAGGACGATCGACGTTAAGAGGCAATTATATGCGAATCCGTGTGATCTAACGGTGTTCCATTGCAAACGAATTCCTTATTATTATTTGCAGGTCTTGATGTTCGTTCGCACGGAGGCAAGGGACTAGGCACATAGCCAAACAAAACTTCACTTCAAGGTTATTGGCAGCTTGTTATGGAAATTTTTGTTCTAACTAATCCTGACACGTGGACTGCAAACCTTTGGAAACCATTTGAGCAGACAGCATGCTTGCGTACTGGAAATAACGCTAACCCACTAGGTACTGATAACGCCGGTGGCAATGGTGGCTAGACTCTCCCAACAAAACTGCACAACTCAGTTAATTGAACAACGTCGACCAGTGCACCCTGAGACACCAGTAATCCTCTTACTAGCTAAAGACTCTTCGGTCGAATTCAGCGGTATCCCAACTTAGAGCTTAGGTTTTTAGGATTTTGACAATGTTAGGGGAATGGCGGTATCATGGTATGAAGTGTGACAGAGAGATACATTAACTAAAAGGCCCAGCATGTTCATTCTTAAGTGTCCCAAAAGGTGCGATGTTTTGCCTTAAACGCACCGAGTGCTACATGTCCTTACTGTTTTTGAATGCACCATTATATGTGCATCAGTCATACGTAAGGAGACCAAAACTAGAAGATTTGGTATTTTTGGAGAGAGGCTTGGTCGAAGCACTCTTGAGGCTATCCTTTTATGACGTGAACTATAAGTCGCGATTTGGTAAATACATATGCTGTTGGACGTTTCAAGTTTCACAACCACTCTTTTTATGAACAACTTGCTGTTTGATGCCTCTGCAATGGATGAAGTTGATAGGTGCAAGAGATACAAAATAAATCATTGAATCACTTGGGCAATGCGGTAATGTTTGAGAGAAAATGCATCTAAATCACGCAGAACACTGGTCTGTTAGGAGGTTGGAGAAATGTTTTTTTCGCGCCACTCTTTTTATTTTAAAGTTCGACAGAATATATCACGGAGGTGTTCCCTATGGGACGTGCACTGCGCTTTGCCGCCTGCCGCGAATGCGAATAGCTTAGCAAAGACAGTGCTTTGTAAATCAGGAAATGCATTCATCTGATTGCAACAAGACGAAGGAAAGGAAGGAAGACTGATCACAAACGGACCATGGAAGATATTTTTTGACCTATACCGTATGACGTGACTAAAACTGGCCTGAATTTGGGCGCCATTACTATGCAAATATCACATTCGAATGTATCTAACAGGCTTCAAGCTGCTTAGATACGCCTGGACTCTACAATCATGGAAAGTTTGGACTGTATCTATCAATGGGTATGAGCACAGAGCTGTCCATCTCGTTTAATAATTACCTGCAGTCACAGTGAAACACATAAGTGGAGTGTACTTGCCAAATGATATCTGAGAATCTCTCAAAAGGCAGCGACCAATTTCGCAGCTGGAACAGAACAGCACAACAGCGGTGCAAAATACTAGTGACCATTAGCTGCACGACACATCGAGTTTTCAGGGTTCTTCTTCAGGGATCATGTTAACTCTTGGTGCTACAGTTTTGAACAAAACGAAACTATAAATGAACTCTAGGCTGTCTGTCTATCCCGAGGCTTACTCCACGATAACTCATGCCACAAGCTGCCATTCAACGTTTACTGACTTATCGTTTTTACCACGACTCTTATCAGTGAATGAAGGGCGTTTTACTCTCGAGGGTGATGAATGCCCTCGGTAATGATAAGCTTTTGATACCAATATATTCTTGACGTTTTTGTGAAGTGGGTGAGTTGTTTCCAGTGTTTCACGGTCGAAACTGACGCTTATCCTCGTCGGTTGACTTTACTATACTGAACAAAACCCGCGGTTACTAAATTCTTGGGACTTTCGAAATTGATGTATGAGCCTAGAGTTGAAGAATAAAATATTTTTGCAATGTTCTTGAGAATGTCCTATCGAAATTTTTCTCTTGGGCTGCTTAATAAATGGAGGGAGCCTGATGTGTCCGGGTCAATTTCTTAAACATTTTCATTTGGTAAATCAGTCACTGTACCGAAATAATGGATTCCGTCAGGCTGACTCTCTTATAGAACAGGTCAAAATCCATATACGTTCCCCGAAGTTTTCTATTCAAGTCTAAAATTACCTGGAACACCTGGCTTCAGCCGTTCGAATCGTTTAAGTACAGAGCCATGACATGATATTCATATTTACCTCACGTCAAAAGGGGAGGTTTGGTTTTGTCAGTATGCTGCTGAACACGGAGACTCCATCCAGTCTCCAGCTTCAGTGATTTCATCATGCATATGAGCATGAGTGAACCTCCGAGTAAATGGCTGTTAAATCAGAGGCTGATTAACTCAGGTTTTCGGAGTTATTCATATGTGCTGAGTTTTTAACAGTGCAATATGCGAATTTCGTGTCACTGATTCACACTACTCATTTCAGAGATAAAGGAAAGTTCGTTGAATGGCTTCGAGGGAAACACGAGACAGCCTATATGTTGCACATTACATGAAAGAATATCACTGTTTGATTGGCCACGAGGGACACGACCGGGTTTCGAGCTTCATGTATGCAAGCTTATGAAAGCGTTCTAGGTGTTCAGCTTGGAGGGCAAAAGTCTCGCATTAATACAGTAGAACGGCTGTCACGGTGAACTTGTAGACACGGCATTTAACCCGAAAATGTTCGCTCCCAAATCCAGAGGTGAAGCAAGTTTGCTAATATTGCTCACGCCTTGGTTCTGCACGTATAAAGTTCATATGTCAGTAGAATTAAGATTTATTCTACCGTCGAGACAAGTGAGCCTATCAACAAATTCCAGCTACTTGTTCTGAAATTTCAAAGATGTCAGTGGGAGGGGGAAGCCACGACGTTAGACCGTGCACCCTGAAGATGTAAACCGCCTGGTAAAACAGTGGAACAATCCGACATTCTTTCTGGAGTAATGGACGACATCTCTCTCTTTCTATATGTGATTCTGACACTCAAATTCGTGATCTCCTGAAGAACCCACTTCATGAGGGCTTCCATAACAGACCTGTATAAAAGTGGAAAGAGAAGATCCCTGAGTAAGCCTACACGTTGTAAAAAAGTTTTTAGAGTTCATTGTAAAATCTAAAACGACCGGATATATAAGAAATAGTAAAATGAATGCAATTCACAAACCTCAATCCTTGTTGTCCACGTGTCTATAGCAGAGCCAGTCTATCCATTTAGTTGAATGCTACATTGAAGTCAAAAACAACCGTCAAAATTGGGCCTTGGTATGTGTGGCGCTGCTCAGTCACTGAGAATGGGGTCAATGCGACACCACTGTGGACTTACATCCTACTTGATTAATTTAGATGTCTGAGTATTACTAAGACTGGTAGTTGCGTTACGACTGAGTTAGGACGTAGACACTTATGGATGGAACACTCGCCTGTAGAACCTTTTTTGAATAAACTTATACTGAATAATTGGCCTCGGATTGATGAAATTCATTCTAGTCCCCGTATTAATATGAACAACCTGGTCGAGGTAAACAAACACAACGCTGCCTTTGAACAACGCCGGTTGGAGCCCAACCGGACGGGTGGACGGATGGTTCGATATTGATATCGCAGATAATGAGAGCGGATTAGCCTCAAAGAAAGCGACCAGCGTTGAGCGGGTTGAATGTCGGACATGTACACAGGGACGAATGGTCAGAATAAGATGTTCTCCAAAGTATTCGTCCCAGTTATCAAGGTGTCATTCCGCTTTGAATATTAAATTTCCAATATAGACTTTGATAACCCTGCGAACGACAATCCCCTTCATGCCGTTGTGCAAGCCTGGTGAAAAACATGAGGATGTTACAATCTATGGTCGTTTTTACCACTAGCAGAAACCCCCAGTTCCATTGGAATACTCTATTTTAGTCAGAATGCTTTGTTGCACTTGAAATGTGCATTTGTGGACATGTTTTTTGAGTGCAGAACGTCGGTCACGGTTGCCATAGTCTTAAATAACTCGAGAGTAAACCATGCTCGTGAACTCCAGCAATGGCTCATGAGTATCTGGATATCGACCATTTACTTGGTTCGTCTCTTCTCTTTAAAATGTTTCTCGTCATTACGTTGCTATAGAAAACCTCTTTAAGCATCATGGCTTGCTAGTAAGAGGTGATAAAAAGCTATGGTGTTCTCGTTTAAGGGAAATTTACATTGGCTAAGCTGCCAACTCGACCTAGCCTCCTTTGTCTCGGCTAAGAAAATGAAAAATTCATCTCCGCTCCGGATATTGTATCATCCTAGATATGTTGGAGCAGGCAAATGTCGGCTGAGCTTAGTGCAAGATAACTTCCCATGGCATCGGTAGTTCACCCCTAGCACACATTTTAGCCTACTTCAAACCTAGGTAACCTCAGTGGCATGAACATAACTGCGAAACGTAAATCCTGGTGTTATTTTCTCTGATATTGGAAATCAAAATGCCAAACTGACCTGAGCTTCAATATATTTATCCTTGTCAAACATAAAAACCATTGAAGAAAATGAAACCTAGTGTGCCACAGGCGTTTCTGCTTGAAATACGATAGCAGATAAATTACTTACAGCATTCCGCTGTACAAAACACGTTTTTCTTCTAGTAAATGTTATTTTTAAGTTGATCGTAGAATAGACAACAACAACAACCAGATTTCAGCCGCGTAACTGTTAGTCTTTTCATGTGAACGTTTGTGTCTTTTTTTAGGCATGGCTTGATTAGTATATGTCAGCTAATTTAATGCGCAAAGCAAGATAGGGGTTGGGATTGTCAACTCGGGTTGCAAGTGTACATCTCTAGTGGCCCTGGGGATACCTCATCCAGAGAACGGGGATGTGTTTCGGGCCATCTTCAACCCTGTTCCCATAATTAGCTTGTGTATTGCGCCATTTGACGTTGATTATTACGCGGTCGTGGCATCAGAAAGGATGGGGCAGTGTACTTTCACAACACATGTCCGTTCACACTGTTCCGGTGGTTACACCAATACTAATGGGTGGATTGTTTCACTTGACACTAAGGTAACTAAATGCCTAAGATTGCATATTTATGTTTGACATTCCTTTTCTCCCTAGTTCCTTCTCGTGGCAGTGCACATTCTGTTCGATTATCGTTCGTCCTTCTACCGAAAAATGCACAAACGCATACATGCTCATCAATGCTCGTTGATGGTAAATGCCATTTACCACCTGGGGGATTCGGCAGAGGATACATTTCTTGCACACATAAACGCAAAAGAATGCTTGCAAGAAACGAATGGGTCGATGCGTTCGCTGGTGCTGTTCCTCCGATGAAACTTGCACACGCACACACATGCCAAGAGGTTTACAGGGGAGAGTAAAACAAAACAGTCGTCATTACCAAATCAGCACGTATATCGGTGAATCACTAGGCATGCGCTTAGTGCTGGCCTAAAAAATGCAACAGTCCGATATTTCGTTCAAGTGGGAACTCCGATTCTGGGCAGTGATAACACTGTCTTGGTGTGACGAACACATGCATTTTATTTTCTAGCCAGCGTTCAGCAAAGCAACCAAAAGAAGACATTTGTTATATTATGTTTCTCGGTTAATGATAACAGGAGAACTTCTAGTGCAATGTGTGTGAGCGACGAACAATAGGTTACAAACCAATCAGCTTTTATTATTTTTTCCAAGCGGGTACATGTTAACAAGTGCTTTAAATCACGGTAGCTTTTTGGTTGGCACAATATTTTGAAGAAGGACCTCTCAAACTGTTTCATCAACGCATACTACCTCTCCACTCTGCCTTCCCGAAAACACTATTTCCGGACCAAAGCATGATTGTAAATGCACAACGTATGTTTTATTTTTCTGAGATTATCCCTTGCGTAAAGGCTTAGAAGGTCAAGTTATTCGAAAATGCTGCACATTGGGAAAGCGTTCACGAATGACGGACGGAGTGAAAGACTAATTTTATTTCAGGATATCAGACGGCTGCTCTGTTCTTCTGTTTATCAACTGTGTCTAGTAAGTAACACCGTGGTTACTCGTCGGATCTCAGCTAACGGGGAGTGTGAAAGCTTTTGCTGGTTTTGTATCCACCCAAATTCGTTATCTAAATTTAAAACATTTGCGTTGCACTATGATACAGTTGTGTTGCATTCATCGCTTATGCACGGGCACAGATGAAAAACGCGACAACGCAAGAGTAAAGTCGGTAGTCAGTATTTCTTGCCATGGCCGTGCTCTGAAAATTAAGGGCCCATGGCAATGAATTCATCGTGTCTCTAGGTGAAACTTACATTGCATTTACTGATAAAACTAATCATTTTATTCTGTCACCCGATGAACACATGATGGGCTGATTGCGAAGTTCCTTTTGTCACTCCAAGCCCTAATACGTTCTGTTAGTACTTCATTCATTCATTTGCAAAAATTTCTTATTTTTTTGCATTCCGGCGGCCGCTGCGTCATGCTACACCGTCCATTTATTTGGAATAACACAGCCAAACTTTTCACCCAGTTAGTATGGCATTCAATCGGAAGATGGTTGGCTGTCAGAGACGATTGGTATGGAACTGCGAATGCAGGTGGCAGTATCCGACAAACTGATCAAACTCATAGATGTAAGTACTTAGAATTAGGCCTGGAGTAATGTGCAACAGGAAAACCGAACACGCAGGCATTTTTCAGGGTGTAGCAAACGCCCTACATTCAAAGTGTTTAACATTGCTTTTGAATTCGCACATGTTACTTGATGAAGGATGAACTCTCTAATAACACAAATCTTTTTTTACACATGGAACGACGGTATAAATATTGCCTCAAATATTGCAGCAAATACATCCAACAATACAAAATTACATGAAAATCACAACAGCATCCACTGTTGCCCAAAGTTTTGGGACTGGCCTAAGATAAACACTTCTTGGAAGCCTCACTGTGCCGATTACCATATTCAGTCCAAAAACTGACGATTTGCTGACCAGAACAGACCATCTTCTGGTGGTTTTTACTACTTAAAAACCTAGAAAACCCAACGGTCGTCCTTTTTCACTAAGAAATATGCAATGCCAATTACGCAGAATATCAGACGGAAGGCCATCACGACCGCCAGGTAATTTTACACGTGACGATATCCCGTTACGTTTGGGTCTCACTTATTTAAAGAATAGATACATCAAGAGTGTCATCTAACATGATGACGGCCACGCAAAGGTAATGTAATGTAAGATAATGTGATGCGAAAGGCCAAAATTGTGCTTGCGTGTAAGTTACCAGGATCACAAACACATAGGGCGCCGACGGTCGTGCCTAGTTTTATCCATTAAGACATGTTTTTGAGATGAGCTAACTCACAATGAGTCAAATAAGGAATCCCAAGTGGTTCCTCGGCATTATAGAAGCAACAAAAGAGACATTACGAGTAACATCACATAAATGTCAGACAGCCAGCTTCAATTTGGCCGCTTTTAAAATTATGACCGTGGATTGTTGAAAGACATGCCACATGCAACAAATGGTAAAACGAATACATGGTCAGAGATCTATCGACTTGTGTGCTATTCTGGTGATTCCAGAAAGAAGTCAATTACAGAATTCAGTAAATTGGTTACTTACGACGCATAGCTAGAATGGGAAGGAATCGTTTGACAACACAAAATAAAAGGGGATCCAACTTTACAAGAAAACCAGCCGAATAATTATTTTCTGTTAAATGTTACTACACCCGATGGTTATTGAAATTTTTCGACGTAATAACGCGTGTACGCGCCACACCGAAAAATGTGGTCAAGCACGAAATTATTCTCAACAGATGGCTTTTTTCTCATCGTGAACATCCATTTCATTAAGAAAGCCTATTACATTGAGTTAAGCGAGCGTATGATGGTACTAGAATCCCCACACTGCCTACGCTACTTGAGAAAAGAGTTGCGGATTGTAGGCAAAGTTGGATTAAGAAATTCTGACAGAGTCGATAAAATGCATTTATCAATTTTTTTGTGCTCCCTCATGAAGTAATAAATTGCACACTTGAGTTTTTGGCAACATGGGCATTTTGGGGGCATCATCGCTCGTTTCGTCTTGTTTTGAGTAGCTACCAACCCAATCCGATATTATTTTCGACTATTTAACTCCAAATAAGCACAAATAATGTTTTAGGATCATAATTTCAGGGAAGAGGCAGAGACGCCAGAAATGGATGTTTTTTGGTATCGCCAGTGATTGTGACCGGAGGTGTTCTTGACTGACAAATTCGTAATTTGCTGCAAAATCTCACTTTAAACAAGTAAGCGCTACCTAATACAAAGGTTGGGAAACTTACCGTTTGGTAGAACCAAGCTTCATTTTATGCCGAATCCTTATTTGGGTACAAGTGTTCAATATGGGGTGAAAAAATAAACCAGGATAAGGACCTTCTCAAGCCTTTGAAAGTGCCAGCAAACAGGCTAAGTTTGTATGTCACAACAATTACAGGTTAATTTCAATTATCCTTGGCGAACCTGCCCCCTCAGCTGATTCAACTTTCATTGTAAACAGGAAAATTCACTGTCGAATAAAATAAGTAGGAGACAGCTAACTGAAATTTTTTATGCTTTTGGTTCTACACTATTAGTTTTGTTTCTCTCTCTAGGTTGTTTACCATCTCCTCAATTCTGAAGATTTTGATGGGCACTGTTTCCCTAATAGATGTCGTTCGACGTCTCCGAAAAGCTAAGGAATAAGCAATTTTTAACATATGATATGGGACATAACAATGAAAGATAAGCAGACGAATTGGAATCCAAATGGAGCCGTTAATTGCGGGTGGTGTTTTGAAAGACTATACCTAAATCCACAAGGACAATATTGTCTCAAACCAATCATCCTGGTAATCTATCATGGTTACCTTGGGGTTTCCATTGATTTGCCTTTGATAAACACAATTTTTCAAGTAAATATTCTGTGAAACTTACGCAGTGGATCTTGAGCTGCTCAGGTGTTGTATAACTTGACCATGTTAAATTTACCGGGATAATGAAGCAAGTGTTTATGCGGGAAATGATTCCAAGTGTTGGCGAGGATCTTCAGCGCTACAAGGGATTAGAAGTGTGTTACTTTGCACCGTTTTGGACTACATAGTTTCCGCTGCGTTGCTTCTGTAATATTTGTGTCTTTATACTTCCGGTCCTAATATATGCATGCAGTTCTACCAAGTACAACAACGCTGTTACTATGTGCTATATATTATATTATGTATTATATATATTATATATCATGTTATATATTATAATATATATATTATACTATATTGCATATTTGGGATTTTGTCCTCCAAAATTTCATCCTTAGAATTCTGTTGGTTTTTGAAGAATAACCGCAACATTAATAAGGAACACTGGAAGAAAATGATTGATCGATTTGAAGTTTGTCGAATTCCCTATAAGTTAAATAGGTTAGATTTGTACAAGAAACGGAAGCATATTGGCGAACATTTGTGATGGACAGTAACAGAAAATTTCTGCCCATTTTTCAGTGTTTAGAGATGATTACTGCTGCGGGCTTTATGGAGACTGCTGGCTAGCTCCAGTTGTTTTCAAGTTACGACAAAGTGGAATTTTTAAGCTCAAAGTCGGTCTACGCCAGTCAAGGCAGCTGATGCAGGTGTATGGGAGTAAAAATATCAGACGAGATTAAATATCACTGGAAATGTTAAATCGGTAAAAATGACAAATGTGGCGTCTCAAACTACAATTGAACGTGCTAGGACTATCGTTCACAGTAATATAACGAACACACAGACGTTTAGACTATTCACCCTATCCGGTCACTGCCGGTGTTCAACGTGCAACATTTTGTGGCTGGGTCAATTTCCAAGCGCACATTCGTTGTTTTTATGGGACAAAAATGGAGTGGCCCAGGCGATATCGTAATACCGAAAAAAACTGTTTACTTCATCTAGAGAGGCTAGTAATAACGTATGGATAAAACAGCTGATTTTATTTTCCATTCGGAGACAACGGATAAATTTAGGGGCACATACAGCCGCGTTCAAAGAGGCCCTAACTTATCCTTCAGAAATTAAAAGCACCCATCTACATCTGACAGTAATCATATGACAGGCGTACTAGTTGACCATAAAAATACTTCAGTTATGCTAAACGTCTTTGATCAGTAAGCCTAAAAGGTTCGAGTTTAGTTCAAACGATCAGTTACTTTGATGCAAGCACGACTAACTGTTGTGATGCAGTCGTTTTGCCACTTTCTTCTAATGAATGATAATGATGGATGATGCATTCTCAAAACACTGCCGTTTGCCAGTTCTTTTCATAACACTACACTTTGTTTCGTTTTTGAGTGGTAAGAATCAGAAACGTCATTTGTTATTTGCCAAGAGAATGGTCTGTTTGCTGCGCAACCAGGCAAACTGTGAACAGCAGTCTTTTTTATAATATCCAGACAAGAATGAATTACAAGTATATCTCTACGTGGCAGCCCACCTACATCCTGGCTACAATAATGATTTGTGGAGACTATTCATTCTCTACAGCCTATGGGTTCTAACGAAACATGATGCTCTAGGATATGCAGTATTTGTAAGACGTACTGTTTTGTGCTCTTCGCGTAATTTGATTGGTCACCTAAGAACCTGCGCTGCGTCGTGGTCTGATTCCCTTGCAAATGGTAGTTTCGTTGGGTTCCTTCAATTCATCCTCAGTTTGTCTGTTATGTTGAGCTATATACTGCAGGTTATATTGAGGGGAGTATTTTCCACTAGGGGTACACGTTCACTGCTTTCGCATAACAGAAGTATACTTGTTGTGAGTGCATCTTTCTGTCAGCCGCCATGTGTCTTGAGAACATGATACAATTACCTGACACCTGTTACACACAGATCAAGCTATAAGGTGCCTGTAGCACACTACACTTTAAGATTTGACACTTGTGACAAAATATGTGTGACGAAGTAGACAGTTTCCTAATTGAAAGACCTAAAACAAAAATTAGAAACCAGAGATCCAGCGGAGTTTCTCAGAAAACCAAACATCTCTGCAAATGGGTGTATTTGCTGAGACCTGAAACGCGCGTGATATTTTAGTGTTTTGAAAAATCCTTCAAAGGTGGTATGCCGAATTTCCCTTTTGCTCAGTGGGTTGAAAGAAATATCGGAAAATCCCGAGGTTTCTTCACTAATTTCCCATTGGTCACTTTTTTCAACGACATTTTGTTCGTTGAAAACCTGGCTTTTTGCTATAGAAAGTAGGTTGATGCTGAATTATTGATTGGATCGACTGAATAACCTCCCGACTCTGAATGGTTGAACAATCAATAATGATTGTTTTTATCTGACGCTCGATAATGGCAAATAACGCCTCACACTGAAAGTTCTTGCACCGTGTTTTGCGTGGCTGGACCCACATTCCATCTCAGCTGGCCGGTGCACGGTGCATGTGTTGAGGCTCAATCATTCGTCGGATGCGTGTGCTGAAATGGCGAGCTGAAAGGTTATTATTAGTGCGCGTATTTGGCAGAGGTGGGAAAAATAGTTTTCGCAGAGTAAGTAGTATGTTTTCTCTGTGAACTGAACAGGTGACATTAAAATGCAAAGCACGACAAAACCCAGAATTTTTCGTACGAGGAACTGCTGTCGTGAGGAGTAGCAAGCAATAATTGGTGAAAAACAAACTTGATTATTAGCGAAATACACTCACTTGAATCCAGCAAATTCATGAGTAGTGGATTAGTTTTAATTATTGTTGGTCACTTGTGTAGCCAGAACTTAGCAAACCGTTCTCTGCTAATTTAATAGGCGCATTCCACGAACGCAACAAAAACGTCTTCTACATAAATTATGAAATGTTTTCGTAAGAATTGCCAATCCCGGGGTGCTGACCATCCCCCAGTAACCACATACAGACTAGAAATAATTTGACGTTGGTTCACGGAGCTGGTCAGCTTTCGCTTCCGTTCAAAGAGGTATGGTTAATTCTAAAGAATTAATGGGTATAAATGTGTGACCCAAAGACGAGGAAATAACTCAAAAGCCGAGCAAAACTGTTTGAGGTTGCCTCGACGCCGAAGTTAGGAGGTGTCAGTATCAGGCAGTCTGTCAGAGAGAAAATATTAACAGTGCAAAATGCGCAGTTGTGCTAGTGCAATAAGTCCGTGTCACTGTTGTTACAGGGTTATACTGTCCAATTGAGGGGGGAAATTAACAGAGCTTACTGAAGGCAATCTAGACCTGCACTTCAAAACCGAATAGGCCATTTGCAGAATAGGAAAATCTGCATCGTGCCAATGGCGAGTTCAGACGATCATTTGTCGTCATTTTAGGATACATAAAATGTTCACATACGTCGTATGCTGCTCAGAGGTCTGGGTTATATGGCGATTACTAATGGCTGCCGGCAAAATGTTGCTTGACAATTCTCCGCACGATCAAATGCCGACCAAAAAAGTCAAAATGTGACACTAATTTGCCGACTTCTTTTTATTTGACTCATTTGTATTGATGCAATTCGGGTAAGCAAGATGGGGCAACACTCAAGACCGACAAATACCCACATAATATTCTGTTTCAGGTTCCGCTGTTAGACTTTCTCCCCAATTGGCTACTTTGTCGATTACTGATTTATTTGAAAGAATTTGCCCAGCAAATGTTAACATTGTCGAATGTTCCAACTGCTCCACAGTGATTCCCTTTAAAACCATGTAAGTGGCTAAATTTCTGCTGAATACTAATGATGTACAGTCACTTGTTGCATGTAGGCATAACTGAACAATTGTAAAGCCTAAAATGTCAACTACTTTCAAGTCTAATTTTGCTGTTTGTCTAGCGCCTAGTGTTTTTGGTTCGGACTAAACGTCATACGTGGTTATGTAATCTAATCCGAGCAAGAAAACAACACAGAGGTTGTGATTTGCCATTATCAGCTCGGTAAATGTGCTGTACGCTGGAGTGAATAACGAACTACCAGTTGCGGATAGGTTGAGTCTAAATTGACGTGATGTGTGATACGCCTTCCCCCATTTCGGTAACAATGAGTACGATGCATAAACCTTATTCAAAAGAGTATGCTCAGTACTTTGGACAAAGGAAGCTCAGACATTTGCCAGATATCCTGATTCAAATCCCAGGCAATACTGTTGCATAGATTACGACCCTAAAACACAGAACACGAAGACTACTTTAAAGATTTTTTAAATTGCATGATACTGTAATAGCCTCCTAATAATAGCTGGGCATTCTGATCATTGGGCAATTAAATCTATGATGATGTTTAAAAATGAGCTGAATGGCTTATATACAGACATTTTATCACCTGTCGAAGTACATAATTGCACAAATGCTTGATATGCCGATGATTTAGTTAAGCGTGCAAACTAAATCAGCTAAAATTTATACTGGCTTTTCTTTCCAGATTCGAGTTTTATACTATTAGTCTCTTAAGAAAGTCATCGTTGCAATAAGGTTTTCCTAGTTTTATTATGTGAATTGTACACTTCAGTCATTTTTCCTGATTTACTGAGGACTCCTTGAGGTTCCATGTAAAGTGATGTTTTGTCACTGGGTCTTTAGTTAAGGCTGCTAATTTTGTTGCGGTAACACTGCCTTTTTGGAAAATTACTCAAAATGCGGTTCACTAGGCAAATGAACTCATCATGTATGATCTAAGATAAGATGATTTATGCTCCGTTTAGTTTAAGTTCATCAGTTAATGTGGGGCGAATCCACTTCTCTAGAAAATATAACTTACTCTACGGGACACGCCAGATTCTAGCGCACATCATCTAAATTGACTTCTTTATCTATTGCTTTTGTCTTGCCGAGCAGAAAGGTGAATGTTTATTCACAATAGCATTAACGTTATAACGTTCAGTCTTAAGGACTTCATCAGAAAGTGTTTTTTTTGTGTATATAAGTATAGCAGCAGAATAAGTTCGCTTGTTGTAAGTATCTAAAGTTCTGGGCCGCTAATGTTGTCTAGAAAAACGTTGATCATGGTGGAATGCTGCAGCTAGATATTAAAATTGTATGCGTGGCCAATTAGTCTGGCTTTCCTAGCAAAAAGTTCGTTTACCAGCTACAGGACACTTACGAGCAAAGATGCTCAGACTCACGCAACCTTCTGGCCTCACAGGAATCGTTGGAAGTAGATTATCAAGTCAATCGGGAAAAAGATTTTCATCTGCATCCACATTTAGGTTGAATCCTGAATGCAGGCCTCATGTAAACCGCTATTCTGGATCACTTGAATCAAGACTGTGCCAGTCATTCTTATATCGTAAAGCACATGTGATGCCTAAAAACAACGCCCAAACACATAATCGCAACTTTGCGTTAAGATGAGGAATTGTTTCAAAATACTTTGAGACATCTAAATATGGCTCTCTGCTCATCATGCAGCTGTAGGTGCCAGGGGGCCGTAGTGTGCGATTTAACTGCTTGAAAATAAATTGACTTAGGTAAAGGCAAAATTTAATGCCCCAAACATTTGTGACATTATATTTTGATTTTTTTATAAACAGGCATTTCCCCTTCTAGAACGCGACAAGTTCAATACATTTCACTTTCAAAGTTTTGAGGAAACCAATTGCCTTTCAATACAGGATTTTGTTTTGCGTTTCATCAAGTTGCCTTGGCCGGTTCTTCAATCATCTCAGTAAATATCAATTACTAGCAAATGATGTACCGGCACTGCGAGCTAGTGGCTACCCAAAATCGGCCAAAACGCAGTTTCCATTGGGAACACCTGCATTTTTAACCTTGTTATTACACATTTCCAAATGTTACCTTATTATTATTCCTGTAGAATTGTCGAGATCTGAAATTTAATTGGTCATAGCTTTTAATCTAAGCCATTTTTTTCTGGATTAGCACACTTCGATCCAAGCAGCTTTTATTCAGCAGAGTGACTTTATTTCAGCGCTGAGAGAAATAGTAACCATCATGTTACTGGATGAGGTGGTAAAATATATCTTCTAAAGCCAAGTTGCGATCCGTTTGACTGCAGAAACTGCTTATATATAGAAGTACGGTCCATCAGTTAGCACTGCATGATTAAAACGCCTAGAATAATGCTGTTCTATCGGAAGAATACAAGGCACACTTTAAAGTACTACGACGACAAAGCATTTAGCTTGTGAAGAAGCTAGGATAACTGAAAACATCTAGACGGCATTGCTGAGTACCTCACACAGTCAAACGTGCAACGGAATTTTTTTTAACTTCAGTATGGAATTCAGGCGAACTCTGCAATTATTTCAAGGATCTCTAAGTTTAGGGCACACATAAACAGAAAAAGCACTTGGCGGACTGCAATCTTTGGGCGGCAGTAGCTATCGGAAGCAAAAAGCAGTTATTAAAAATAACCGAAGAGCATGGCGAGAAGCTGTTCACTATTGGTGAACCAGACGTTACTGGAATGACCTGAGGAGGAAGAATGGAGGTTTAGGATGGTGCAGTGAGGTGTACGTAAATTCCTACGGATCAAAGCTTTATTAAACCACGTAGTAAAGAAACCTTACGATAATTTTCACATTAAGATTCACTCAGTCCATTTATTTATGGACAAAAATACAGCAGGATATTTAAGTGTTCCAGTTCCTTGATTTTTACTGTTCAAAAAACATGTCGCGACTGATCTCACGTAAGTGTCCACACCTCAACCGTTCTTCAAAAGTACAAATATTAACCCTCTTAATGCTGTGTGGAACAGGTGGACGTGATCCACGTTTAGTGAGAATAAGGTTTCCCGTTCCGTAAATGTATCAACTGTGGTTAATGTACAATACAGTGCATAAGACATACGAAGAAGTGGACAATTCAGAATTCAGTTTACGACGGTTTATGAACTATATACATTCCAAACCGTATACATTGCAAGCAGTAAACCACTATTCTATCTGACATCCGGTGAGGAACTGAGGAACTGGGGGAAACAAATGATTCCTCGATCGGATCACTTTAAACGCATTATAATTACTATCTCACGTAACACCGGAATTCAGTGTATGTTGCTTTGTGCACTGATGCTGTGCTACTGGCGAACAATCACAATTGAGATTAAGTTGGTTTTTATGGGTTTGAATGATTATCTCTTCTGGTATGAGACCTAAGGAAACTGCATAATAAGATCAGTGTTCTGGGAGGAGAATTGAGCATGGCAAAGCTTTGCCTAATCAAACATCTGGTTTGAATCTTCAAAAGCTTTCGTTCATCCAAAATAAAATTATTTTGCGTCTCGTTTGTTAGGTACATATTAGGAGATGTGTTGAGCATTGTGGATCAACAGGTAAACGCGTTTTCCCGGTGATATTACGGTATATTGGTGAACAACATAATTCAAAGTTTAACTTCAAACTCTTCCACAGAATACAGATATTCACTTGTCAGTATCATTTGGGCATAAGGATAGGAACTTCTGAGATTTTGGTGGGTTATAAAATTGCAGATAACATTAGTTTATCATTTTTAGAAACCTGAACATTTTTCTCAACGAAATATACCTACAGCTAGATTCCCGTTGATGGACATGCGTCAAGATGTTAGTGAAACCCAAATGGATTCGGATAACTTTGATAGCAAGACTAAACTCATGGGTATTTCATGTAGTCCACACTACCCTAGAACAAACTAACGTTTTTGAAACGGAAGATTCTCATGTAGCTCCGTCCATTACACAAGTGGGAAGATGCACAGGTGCTTTGCGACGTGCAGCATTATCAGCACATTTAGTGAGTCTGGCGAACAAAGCACATTTTAGCGCGTTTTTCATTCGGAGTTCAATAAAATAGTTAGTATAGCACCAACGTCATCGCACCATCGCTTTTCGTTTGAGGCTTGCAGTACGAAGCGGTTAAAGACTACTGTAAACACGCTGACTTGGTGCGCCTGGGGAACTTATAACTAAACGTTTATCATTTAACTGGGAATTGTTTTGACTCAAAAGACGACAATCCAGGAGCAACATATTACTTTGTATTTGATTTATCCAAACGGTTACCTGAATTTAACAATCCCGTCGGTTTTTTACTACTTATTTGTAGCGGGAGGCTGCGCAGTTCACCACCATGTCGGAATACGAATGGGGCCACACGCTCGTACAGTTCCGCAACCACACACTGGAGAACTTAAGACCACACACATTCTATGAATTTGGAATGAACCTGATGTTTAACAATGGTACTGTGAAGAGGTATCCTGATAAAGCTTCTGGCATCACTTGCGGATGTAAAACCCACGGTAAGTCATTTTTACTCCTCCCTTCCCCAGGCGTGGGGAAGTCTTATCGGCTAGCTTTAGTGAGAAAGTTATGCAAACCCTTCTCTAAACAACTAACGCAACCATGTTTGAGATCAGTTATCGCAGAGCCGAAATCAAAATCCAGTAAAAGACGCAATTCTTCTAGTTGCTTCCTAAAACGATTCAATCAGCTGGACACAATCTCCATCAATTTGTCCTGGCAAATCCAGATGAATACAACTTTGCTTACTTTTTGAGAATAGCTAATTTTCCTGCAGGATGTATTTCACTTATAAAGTGAACTCCTCGGAGCCTGATGTTCCTGCATACAACATTGTTGTCATCTCTGTAGTCCATACCACTTTGGGCTTCTTATGACTGCTTGCATCTCCCAGATAAGTTATCAACGGTAGGTGAAGCCTAAATTTCCTTACGCTAGTTGTCCACTTCCACCAAAAATTCAGTTTGTTTTAAGTAACTGGACCCGGGTTTTTGATCTTACCTAATCGATCTTTGGACATTTTATTGGTGCCAGTTATGTTTCGTGCTCTCGGAGACTCGGAAAAGACTTCACCGGACTGATGACGATGTGTTGAGTTGTCTCCATGCCAAAATGGCCAAGCACGCCCTGTCATTTTGTAGGACTACAATAAAACTTTCGTACTTGTTTATTGACCGGCTTTCGTTATTTGGTTAGAAGTCGCGAATTTTCTGGCTTCATTTGAGCGCACGACGAACTTACCCTTGAAGCGCAGGTTAGCGAATGAATAGAAGAACTAATTAACATTTTTAACAAATATACAGGGTAAATTTGGTTTCATTCGTTAGGTGAAGTGCTTACAGACGAGTAACGGTAGTTGTCTGTTAACAAACTTTTATTACTTCTAATTGACATATAGAGGACAGAAATAGTTCACTCATCAATAGTGTTAAATCGGCATTCTCGTGCTTTCGATACTTGTTTCATTCTCTCGGTGAGATTAATTGATAGAGATAGCCTTGTTGTCACGAACTGTTCTTTTCCTTGCGTAAACGTGTAGACGCCGGTACAAAAATAGGACGCTGATATAGATTGTTTCCAGCAATCTGTTGGACCACGTTGAGTTACGCGTAAAACTCCGAAAGCCAAATCGTTCAAATGGAGGTTTATCTACCAGTGCGGCACTATAAATACAATAATATTACAATCAAACATTACAAATCTCAAATCGTGGGCCTACGCCATCTTCTATACACCGGTTTAGGAACTGCTAATTCTTAACGGATCCCAAAGCGTACACTGACTGAAAGCTACGTGTTTACAAGATGGCAAAACCACGTTTTGACATGCAAAACACGTCCGATGCCAAGATCAAAGAACGGTTTATGTTCAAGTCAAAAACAAGAAAGGTGGTATAGGCGCAAAACCAAAATGACATACAACATCAAAATAGAATAAAGGAAAGACGAAATATTCGAGCAATGGAGCTTTTGAATTATCTTTAATACAAGAATGAAAGCGAGACCCAAATCCCATCACATCCTGGGTATAGTAAATATCCGACGCTGACTATGTTGGTTCCGCCAGCAGTCTAGTTTTGGCAAAACAATCTACTCTCAATGGGTATTTTCTCGGTCGGAATTATTGCAGGCCCCATTTTTGACCTCTGCTAATGGACTTTTGCACTCTGTGACATTGTTCGATTGTAACGGAAATTGTGGAATAAATACAGATTATTCTGAGATTTTTATCCTTTCTATAAATTTGTACTTCGTTAAAGACGGACCCCAAATGGGTTTCAATTAGCTCTCGAGAAATGGAGTCTACCAATCGAAACGATTTATCGTAAGAGTGTCTTTCTGTGCATTTTCAGCAGGTAGTTTCTTCCACCCGTCATATTAAGACAACTTTATGTTGACATTCGTTTTATTTTACTCGAAACATCCAAAACTTCTTAGTGAGAAAGATAAAAAATCTTGCGTAGCGGACAACTTCACTGAAGCAGATGAAATTCTTGTTAACTTATCGGAATACTCTGGAAACGTACGTTTACCACATTTACACCACCGATGATTATCCGATCTGATGGGTTTCATAAAACCGGAAATTGTGCGATTCGGGCTTAGGCTAAAAAACGTTGAACAGAACTGGCGACCACCACACTTCGTTGGTTCTGAATAGCACTTGCATTTTGTAGTATTCTTCTCATTTTAGCAAGTCTGTACCAACCAAGTCTGTATACTAAAATGGATGGCTGCTTTAATAGCAGTACAAATTTCACAGCTTTAAACTTGTGAGTAACTTCAACCAAAAGGTATGTTTCTAAAACTCTGAGGAATTTAATAATGGTAGCAAGTTAATTTGTCGTGGGCAGTAAGCGGAGGTGGTAAGCTTGAGGTTATCGGTTTGAGCTGTCTGGTTCAAACCTCTTTGATGTGCTTTCTCATATCATTCTTTTTAGTGCGTGGCGAAGGTTCGCTTATAGTGAAAACAGGAGGAAAATAAGACCAATTGACGCGTAGTCGCTAAACAGCTACACATGTATTTGTAGGAGGTTAGAAATACCCTACCTACATCCACTTTGATTGCTTGCTGGAACATCCTAAGTTGATTTTATCACTTGTGTTTAGTTTGACCAGACCTACTGATGGATGCACAAGGATTGCAGATTATCCAAGCGATAGAAATGTGGAAATATGTACCAGTCCTTTGCAACACTCAGTTGCATAACGATATATATGGCCATATATATACATATATATAAGTCCATGATGCACAAGCTTGGACCACCTCGTCCATTGGCTAGGCTTTAACGAAACGATACAGTACACCGAAATGTAGGTTGCCCGAGGTCAGCCCTTGCGGAATGGGATGTACTAGGACTTTAGTGAATATGTGATTCAGCTGACCATAAAAGTCGTGCGCTTTTTGTTGGCACGTGTTTTTACAACGAAGAATGTCACTGGAACAAATCACTTTTTCTGTGATGCATTCCACAGAACAAATATCGCTCGGCTTTTATTCGATGACAAATACTGTTACCTGGGTGTTCAACGAGCTAAACTAGGTCGAAATGTTTACAGTATCCACAGCCCGAATTACTTCCAGGCAACATCAGAAAGAATCACAGCAAAGGTTTTAGTTCCTCTCGTTTCGGTTCATGAAAAAAGGAAACAACGCTTCATTTAGACTAAGAACTGTTACGTTTGTCGCCATTTTGAAAGCCTAACCAGGTTCCACTGGTGCAAAAATTTTTTTTCTTCAACTGTTCTCTATAGAATATGCTTGCTCTGTGCGTTGAGTAAAACCATGCAATCCTTCTCTGGGACTTCTCAGAGGGGTAGAAACACGCGGGATGGACCAGTTTACTCATGATCTAATTATTCTTTTTCTTGATGTCTATGTGGACTGCCATTTTGCCCGTTAGGGAGACAAATGAATGACTTTTTGGGGCGACCAGGAAACAGTCGTATCAAATCACAACTATTGGGTTGTTGAATATATGGTCCGTATCTAGATCATACACACGCTGATGCACGCGAACAGATCTTGCGGAAGATTATGGCTGCGCCGTGTGAGTGTGCTCTCCAAGAGCCCGTGCTTTTGGACTACTTGTCGTCGATCCCACTTTTCAATGGTTGAACCAAACCAGGCTCAATACCAATGCACATTCACTGCTTGAAAGACTCATAGTGGTTTTTTTGAGTAAGTCGTCAACGCAAAGAGATAAGGTACAATAGTTTTGCTATGACAACTGACAACGGAGTTGCCAAAAAATCGGTCATTTGCCCTCCTCTCAAACCGCTATCCATCATTTTAGCAGTAAACCTTTGCAGCAGTTGCCAAAACAAACGGCACACACAATATCACGCTGGCGGGTTTGTGTTTGACTGAGTTGTATCAGGATTTTCAAGTAGTTGTCAAATGGTGGATCTGATCTTTCTTAGAGTGGAGAATTACATTCCGTTTTATAGATCGCAGTTTTTCTCAGTTTAACGTATCTGTTAACGTTCTGTTAACTAACGTTTACGTAGAATCTTGAGTACCTATTTGGCTTTGAAATTGAGACTAAAAATTGGTCGTTAAAATTTTGAAACAGAAAACCTAACCAGAAAATGTCCGGCAGTTTCTCGTCAACCAACTGCTCTTTTGCGTGCAAGGGATGGATAATTTCCACACCTTGCGTGTTTTGACGGACCAACTGCGAACTACCGCGCACAGGTAAAGTCATGTAAATCGTGTATAATGTCAAACTGGGAGGCGTAAGTTTTAGTCACTCATAGTGCTGTCCAACTGAAATAAAATCATTAAAATTCAGATGAGCGATGTCACTTGACAGGTCTAAACATTAGCGGTTGATATTTTACGCGTTGAAAAAGTCTACGGTTTACTGTCTCGGTGCAATACAAATAAGTAGTTATGTGAAAACACACATTCAGCATTTCTTCCGGCAATGACAGACTGTTGCACAGTAGTAAGTATATCCTTCCGGTTTTTGCAAAGGGCCTTTTCCAACTTCCCGTAAAGGCCCGACGAAAGGGAGGATCAAGAAAAGGTTCACACGGCAAATCTAAGCAGTTTGGTTTGTAAGATAAAGATTACCATGTGTGTGACATCCAGATATTTTGAATTAGTCTGAGTTAGCTGAACAAGTATCCCAAAGCAAAACCAGAAATACATTTTTACTACTTTATAAACCGTTCAACTGTTCCCCGTGTTCGCAGTCTCTACTGCATAGACTGACCAAAGTTAACTTTTCAATACCTCGACGTCCTAATTAGGTATAGTATACGAAATAAAATATCAGAATAAATTCGAGTTTAATTTAGAAGAAAGGACAATATTTGTATAAACGCTGCCTTGAATTTTGCTCCAATTTCAGAGTCACGTCTGATTAAAAAACGATCACCTGGCGTTGTAACCATAGCGTCTGAATAAAATTTGACATTACCGGAAATTCGTTGCAACTTGCGCTTCGTTATTGGCGCCAACAAACACCAAAATATCTATCAAAAGTCATTTCCGCGATTTTCTGGCAATCTTTCACAATCTGGTATATCGATGTTGAAAACAAACATTATCCTTAAAGAAGGTCCTACCATCAGTGGGTTAATGAAGCGAAATATTCTTTCCAGTGGTTGCTTACCTTGACTAGGGCCGACTATCAGCGAGCCTCTGTGTGTTCGTCTTTGTTTTACGTCAGCCTCAGTCATTTGTTTGGGACTTCGTATTTGGCCACACACAGCACTAGTTTTGCATACCTATTATCCCCGGGCGTCCGACGGATTAATGTGTATTGCTCACAAATCCGTCCTGAGTACCGGATAGTCATATATGTGGTCTATATACATGTTTCAGTTAACCGGACAAACAATCCTCCAGGCTATGTTGCGTTGCTAATATGGATTTGTAATATAGATTTTCAGAAATTTCATGTAGCAAGTTAACCAAAAACTGAAGTTATAAAACTGCAGTTTAGTTGGATAGCAATTCAGGTTGAGAGTGTTCTTTAAACTTATTCAGTAAACCCATGCCGATAAACCAGGTGCTTATTGAAAATTATTCACATTGTAACATGGGACTTGAACGTTGCTGGCAGTCTAAGCAAAACCCATTCCCACGCCAGTAAGAGAATAATGTTTGATTTCGACCGTAAATACTAATCACTTTCAGGGTTCTGCAGATTAGTTACGTTTATGTTTCATGGGTTATTTGAAACTCATTTGGTGATGGTCGATTGTTGACCATGGTTCCTCTGAAACTGTGGAAAACAGAACTAAAACGGGACTACTAAGTCCCTTTGAAAGTTGATGGGCATGGTGTATAATCCATATCATCCCAAGACAGCATCTTAAAATCCACAGCTGTTCATTGAAATATTGTATCGCTCGTGCAAAACTTTATTATCCAGAATTTGGTACATCTATCTCGATGGCAAAATTTTGTTAATTTTCAATCTGTTCCATAAGATCAATTATCCTATCCAAAATTCAGGACCCATTTTCAAGAGTTTTTTTGGGATCTAAGCGGTTTATTGTCAAGCAAAAATGAT
Organism: Clonorchis sinensis; assembly: GCA_003604175.2. NCBI lineage: Eukaryota > Metazoa > Platyhelminthes > Trematoda > Opisthorchiida > Opisthorchiidae > Clonorchis > Clonorchis sinensis. The sequence goes on from CM030370.1 coordinate 20,448,238, forward strand.
ATATGTTTCAAACCTAAATATGCCTAGATCCTCTGCAGTTCCTACCTAGAATGGACCATAGTCACCAGTTAAAATTTCTTAAACAACTGAAGAACGTCGGAACCTTTATGTCAAGCTGAAACTTTTGCGCAAACCATCGTTCATTTTTGTCACAACACAACTCTCATTTTTAAAAATTCGGGGAATAAATTAATATACTCGTCGCGTGTTCTTTCTACGTCTGCGGCTGCCAGGTATTCTTGCATGTATGTTTCCCATAAGTGTTTTCTAATAAAGCATTAAGCATTTATTCCTCGACGAAACAGTGTGTACATAAAGCTCAGGTAACTAGAAATTCAAAGTCTACCTCCGATGACCGATGAGCGGACGTAAACATTTCGGAGTTGCACCTAGTTCATTTGGAGTTTCGCAAAACCATGACCTCTCAGGGCAAGGTGTGGTTCGTTGGCATAAAAACAGTATGGATCAAAGCAACCAAACAAGGCTTAGGACGGGCATATTTTGTTCACGTTCACTGCGTAATTGAAGAAGGTTGCCGGCCTAGGAGATTCAATGAGGGTCTATAATGAATCAGGCCAATAAATACCCAAGTCTGTTCATTTCCTCACAAGAGCTTGCAACAACCTCGCAAACCCAACGATGCGTAGGTTTTTCTTGGAGACAAACATGCTCAAGAATGAACACAAGGTTAACAGATTAAAATAAACCTGTTGTGGGACATCTGGAAAGCTTGTTGACTGGTTCCGTTTTTCCAGCATAAATTCCGCAGGATAAATGCAGATATTACCCAGGATCTATCATTGTGATGCAGAAATTAACTTTAATTGTCGGCCCTTTTTGCCCCACTGTATCATCCAACACCCATATAAGATATCGCAGTCATCACAATTGCACACCTGTTGATCCATGGTTTCAGCATGTCCGAAAATTCACGGAGTGTAAACAAGGTTACAAAAAAGCACTAACAGATTCACCCATTTTAAAAGGGTCTTGTTGAGTAACTTTTATAACCAAATGAATCAGAGGCTAGACTAGACTAGATCTGGAAAATTAACCTTTTGTTTAGGCCCACAGCAGCAGATAAACTCATTCCTGATTAGGGAGTAAATGGCCACCAGGCTATTAGTACCCAATTAAAAGGTTACGACGTCCACCTTATTCTTACGCTGTTTTGAAAAATTGTCCCGTACAGGTAGCACGTAGGCTTTTACGAATTTTGACGTTATACATAGGAATATAACAGTAAGGGGTCGGTGGCTAAAATTGGCCGATTTAATGTAACAATATCTTTATGTCAGTTGTATTTAGACGATTAACACTGGTAAATTATGCAACTGGCTCAGGGTCCTCTTCCGGTCGAACTTAGTAATCCTGCGCCCGTGTCAAGCAAAGATTAGCCTCAGTAAATACAAGGTTCAATACAAAAATGCATGCTGGGAGTAAATTTGTTTTTCACACTTACCGGGCCTAAGCTCCATAGAATTAAGCAGCAGCTAAGGAAAGCAAACCTATATTCTAAAACGGATAATTTAAGGTGCCCATAAGATAGCAGTGTCTGTTCTTTGGCGGTTTATAGTCTTTTTAATGGTTCCTTGAATAGGTGGAATATTCCGCAATGTTTTATTTACCTTGCGACTATCTAATCTTCAAAAGTGTCATACAATTTTACTAGTACCTTAACGTTTGATCTCCGTCGTCCCTGAAAGTTACGCTGTAGGACCATTTGACATAATGAAACATACCTACTCAAGCGCTTTCTCAACAGTCCAAGCAATTCTTAGCTTAATAATGCAGATATTACCCATGCGAATTTGGTGCTTCACCAAAGGAATTTATGTTTGACCTATTGGGAAAAAAGAAACCTTACTATACGTGTTATTTTTCAAAAGTAATTTCAACACTTCTCCTAACGTCCGTATCAATTTCAGCAAACTTGACCTTTCTCTTGGTATGCGGCTGCTGGCATTCTTTCATTACTGAAAAGTAAGATTTTTCGTGCATGGTATGACAGGTAGTGATTGGTTTTCCGATGCCTGAGAAGAATATATCAAACAAGTATTTTATAACCAAATGGTAGTACAAGGGAAGCGACGAGCTAGTCTAAGTGTTTCATGCTACCCGTTTCATGTCAAACTGTCTGTAGGTGTGTTCAACAGATATCACGAGGTTTTTACGTTCCAAAGGAATTCAGCGGTGTTCTGAGGTACCCGAATGCATTAAATGTTAAACATCTAGTTTGCATTACCATACCGTTGTCCAACTCCAACTAGACGTTCTTAGTTGAACATGGTGAAAATGGCAAGCGACATACTTAATAAAAATATATTGTTTGCCTATGGTTATGGTAATTTAAAGTTTCGGTTAAGACTGCACTGTACAAACTGGAATAACTAGTGCCGAAAATTGACGAGTGCAAATAAAATAGCACCCATCATAGTCGTATACACAATACATTGTAAATTTGTTGCTTTCAAATCGGTAGTTATTAGAACAAAAACACAAAATAATGACGTTTGGCAGATCAACGTACAGGTCTCCGTGCACAATGTTCCCAGTTCTTACACTTATGATAACTGGCGTTTTGGGTAGAGACTTCTTAAAAACTCCGTCTGAGTCGTGTCTACCTCACGGAAAATACCTGAAGATTGTAGATACTGGAATAATTTCGTTGTTCTCATCATGTGCAAGAAAATGTAACCCATAAAATTTCGTGGTACTGAATGAGAAATGAAACGCTACAAAATATACGACCGCTTTGAAGCACGCACTTTTTGCTCTGACATCCAGGATCACCGTACGTTTGATCATTATTAATAGTGGGAATCACCATCACAAACTTGCACTTCATGTTTTTTGGTTTGAACCTGAATCCATCGGCTCACTGTAGTAGCCCGCTTGAAAAATATGCGTCGCTTCAAAAATACTGGATTGTCCGGTCACTATAGGGTTTTGGTGCTATATTAGATTTAATTGTGTAGTAATGGCGCTGTTCTTGTAGCAAAATCGTATAGTGCTAGAATGCTTCCGCAAAATTTGCGAATCCGAATTTATTTAGTTATTCTGAGGTGTTTACTACCGAGTGATAGAACAGAGATGAGGCAAACAAGAGTGCTCCACATCTTTTTCAGAAAAAAACAATAAGAATCTCAGGGAACAATCCCCTTTTGAGTTTCAGAATATGCCCAATTGACGCAGACAGTGGACTGTGCACTTAAACTGTCATTTTATTCGAAAAGTGTCTATTCAAAAATCTGGCTAAAGTGCGAACTTTATTAGATTTACTGAGCAATTTGGGAAACAGGCTCCGTATTTTATGCAAACAAACTCCAATCGCACTGCCATTCAGCTAGCTGTTTGACTACACCGGTGCGACGGGATGGCGAATATTTTCGGAGATCACCTGGTAATTTCTAAGTCAGGTAAAACAGCATACTCAACCAGAGGGAAAGTAAATACTTTCGCCACGTTCGCATCCCTTTGCCGGTATGCGGAATTTTGCCAATGGAACCTTTCGCATAAAAAGTTTGTACAGCGGGTACAATTGATAGAACCATGGACATTTACACCGCTTTGATCGAAGCCTGTAGATTTAGAACAGCTAGCTAAAGAGCCTTATCCTTCAGTAAAACCATCTACACAGATTTCGGTGTGCGGTATCGTGCAGAGTTGTCCGCCTCCGTGTAGTGAAAGTAATTTCTCATGGCAGATTTGAATTTTGCACCAAGACACTTTCCGCCGTAATTTCCATCGAATAAACTGGTTAATTTTATTTTACAAACTGACGAACTATTTATAACAGTTATAACTTATAACAGTTCAGTTAATTTTCCATTCTGTAAAACAGTGAGTTTTGCTGGTAAAATCTCCAACTGTCAGAATGGTAATCGTATCCAGAGACAGTTGTGTCCATATGATTTTACGACAAGATGCGTTTCTACCATGTGATAGCTGCGTCGAACACGCAATTATCTTGATCGATTGTTTATGATCAACTATCGCCGGCGCAACAAGTGTAAACCACTGGTATATGTATGTAACATCAGTAGAACAAGAGCATTTTAAAAACATGAGTTTGAAGCCAATCATATGACTTTATGGATTCCACACAGCCTTTTCATTTTTAGCGACTGACATTTAGACCCATCAACCCGGTTCTTCTATGAATGTTTGTTACAATATAATCAGTTACGAGTTTTTTTCTAGTTTAACCTAATTGTATCCTTTCGGCTTTTCATTGTCTTAGATCTTATGTAATTGGACTGTACCGAAGACCATTCGTCGGTTTGTTTCTTGGACTAGCTGCAATAAAATCGGCAACACTCAAATTTTTTTCACCGGTTTCTCAGAATATGCAAGGAATTTGCTTTCTCAACTAATGTTCAAATACCCAAAGGCTTACTGTTGGAGTGAATGTGAGGTGCAAATTACGTTTAAATTGCAAAACCTAATCTAATATAGAGATCAATTTGTCTGTTTATCTAGTTTTTAAAAGTCACATGAAATATTTACAGCTTATTTTTCTTATGCCCTTAAATTATTGATTATTCTTATTAGCACGTCCCGAGTCACTATACGTCCCATAGATAGTCTAACATATTGAAGATCTAAATGGTCGATCAGTCGCTACTTAATTTACTCAAACTAAACCCACATGGCATAACATTGGATATAATAAATTCGGTACTTCGGGGCATTGTAAGCCCTCAGCTAGCGTAAATTCAGTTATACAATGAATCAGTGGTTGTTCAGTTAAAAACAAATGTAAACTTGGATGTAGAAAACATTGCAATATAAAAGCTATTGTATGAGGCTAATGGTTCACTTATAAATTAAAGGTGAAAAAAAACTACGATTTTACTGTTCCATAAAAATAACCGTTCTGCTACACAGAGGTGGCGGTGAGTAAAATTGGTGTCACTTTGGGTTTGCTTAGAGTTTCTTTTCCTGTTGACGTGATTGCGCAAAAATCATTTCCACGATTTGATCTATGATCCAGCATTGGTGAGGCGGATATGATAATCTTAAATACCGCAAGGAAAAAGTTCATAACACGTAGGTTGGCAGCTTGCATGTCTTTACGGGTTTATGGTCAAAGAATGAGCGCAAAAGGCTGGCAAACTTAAAGTACGTATTTCGTTCCCCTGGCCCCAAAGTTAATCACAGAGCAGCCAAACTTTATTTATTGTAGAGCCCTTGGTACGTGTTGGAGTAGATAAAATATTTTAACACTTATTGCTGATAAAAAATAAATTTAGGCAGCAGGGCAGAAAGTTTCATAAAATACTTTAAAGATGGACAATCAGGTGTTTTTCTAGCAATTCGTGCTTTTTCTTTGTCTCCTGGGCCTAAAACTAAACCTAGTTGGTGCTATCGCAATTGCCAACGATAGCTCAGTAAACTAAAAGCAAAAATTTTGAAGTCAACGAGGAAGTGAGTCTTTATTCATCTGCCTGGTATTCCTAAATCTAACTGTTTTTGAAATGCTTCTGCTTTCAGGATTAAAAATGGGCTTAATACAAAGAAAACAGTTGACTTAAATCGCTTATTCGTCTGGTCACAAACGAGACTAACGTCCGTGATTCCAGGCCTGTTTTGCATTGGTGGTTCTGTGCAATGTATTTATAAATATTTATGTTTTATGGTGATGCTGAAGGAAATTAACAGCATTTTAAAATGCGATAGCTTGCGCTCAAATGAAGTTTTTAGTATTAAGGAGAACCGATGTGTCCAAGCGGAATGTACTGACCCCCTTACGAGTAAAACTACTGGTAAATTGAATGGAAATTGCGTGGCCCTACATGAAATTGCAACAGACAGTGCCGAAAACGTTATGATTTTTATATATTGGTTTATATTAGATGCGCAGTAAAATGTACACATCCAAATCTTGCCATGCAAGCATTTGCCTCAAGCCAACATTTGATTAACTTTGAATGTCCTGATTTGGAGAGCACTAAACAATATTTCTTGCAGAAAAAAGCACTTACCCAAACTATGATAAAACCGCACGACATGACACAGTTTTCGGATTATTTCACTGACAAATTTAGCAACCAAAAAATTCAAACATTTTATCCACGTAGTAAAAGTTATTGACTCTCAATGTGGGGAAACAACAAAAACAGCTGCAATAACGCAGTGACTTTACCAGAGCGTATCACGAAATCTCTAGCTTTACAGTCTACATAATAACACACCAGGCACAAAATTACACAAGGCTTCATTTAGAAAAAGCTCAGGACAGGTTTCTGCACCGTATTACACTTTTAGTAATCTGAGTTGAGCTGCCCGGTTTTTGAAGGGCGATTTGGTAGTAATCGGTATTCCCTTCTCCAACAGTGCTCACTTACCGGCGATAAAATCAAAGCAACGGTCGCAGAAATTGCCCGATGTACGTACAAGAAGAAACAGGCATTCTGGTAGCTATCTTTCGTAGAATTCTTATAGTTTGAAAGTGTTTGTATAAAATTATAACGCAGGTTTACATTTTACGGAAAAGTGGATAAACTAAGTAACCGTACTGACTAAGGAGATGATAAACATTAGCCTCATGCAGACATTCGATGTAAAGAAAACATACTAGCATGCATGATACTTGGCTCAGATTAGTTTGACGTTTTGAATTTGAATCCAGAAAATTTGACCAACTTACAAGTGTAGCCTTAATGATGTACAAGGACCGATCCTTGATGTTTGAATCAAGTAACATCCATGGGTGCAAAAACCGACATCTTTAACTGCCATGTACCGGAAGTGGAAGATATACTGTTGAGAAAATACCGTCAAATTAAGAATAATGTGGGCATTTGAGTGTTTTTCAAACTTAGACCGGTTGATATAAAAATTTCCAATGCACATCTATCGAGTGTACACAATCTTTAAAACTGTTCTTTGGCGTTAAACTCACTTGAGCTGAAAACGGATATCATTTCTTGCCAATTCCCATTAACTTTAGACAATTTCCGATGCACTGTGTCACGCATTGAAAAAAGGTTTAAATGTGGCTGAAAATTGCTTGGCGGCATTTCTTACGTTACAAATGCACCTTCCGTTAAATTGTAGGACACAGGGGAGTTACAGTGAATACACATCGGTGTTGTGCATGTGACGTCCAAAACTATTACTAAGTCAAAAGAACTCCCGTGGTTTGTGTTTTTACGAAAAGATATCAGGACTGAAAATCTAAGTCTGTTTTATTTTGTTGTGAACGTGCAGTAAGTATTCACGTGTGTCAGATAAGTTTGCCTTTACAAGCTTGATAGGACGCCATCATGATCCGTCTACTTGTGGCTGTGCGTTCCTACGCAAGGATATTTTTTCTATTCATATGGATAGCATTATTGAGGTTGCTGAAAAGCACAGAATATATGTGCATACATATGCCGATAAGAAAACGCATAAGAGACTGTACTGCAAAGTCGGGCAGGAATAAACGTGAGCAATCTGTTTAAACTCCGAAGTGTTTTATGACGATGCTGTTTTCGAAAGTTCACTTGGTACGGTGCCGGCAGAATTTAAACAGATTGAGTAAATAAACCACCCGTGGACATTAAATTCTCCGCATCTACCTCCATTTTAAGCACAACATATCAAAAAACGAAGATTCGACAAACTTTCTGTATGATTTTAAGAAAGGACTCTCACTTTTAGGCAGGTTTTGTGAAGGAATAATGACGTTCTTTAAAGAATTCCGACACGACTACTCAGATCCTCTCGCCCGTGGCCAAACGTTTAGCTGTTCGAGAAACTAGTCGAGAGGTCTCTAAACTGAAATCTGTGGATTTTTGTGAAAGTCACACTACCTGTATTTTTCTGTAAGGACAAAATATCTGTACAGAACTTTTTAGCTTTTTAGTATAGACCGACGTCACTTATAGGACGATTTCCTTTATAAAAACACATTAACAGAAGCTGCAGCTCAGCGGCCTTTTTCAATCATTGACGATGTCCCCAGCTTCTGACGGGCAGCCAAGGTTCACTGAGATGTTGACTTGAAATTTTCCTCCATGCTCCTGTTGCTCGTTGTTTTTATTTTACACAGTCTTTACCTAACGCAATACGTTTACACTGTTGTACAATACAAACTCCTTTTAAGGTTCACTACGATATATCTCTGTTGTACTACCAACTTTCGCTTAAATCCAGCCAACTCCGCTTGTGCGTGAAAGTTTATTAATACAAAATGACGTTCAGCAATTTTACGGCAACGAAAAAGGCAAAAGCACCTGTTCAGACATTCGTCGTTCACCAGACATGAAAGGAAATGAGACTGTTTCTCTTAGTTAATGCGCCAAGAAATCGATAACGCCACAACGGGTCCGATGTGATCTTTTTTCAAAAATTCAGAGGCAAAATTAGGACAACTATCTTTTTAGATACCGCGTGGGGCATGAAAATAAAATGACGAATTGAGCATATATACGCGGTATATCCGCCTAAGACCCAGAAGATCTTACCTACCTTTGAGAATTTTTGGATGCCCTGTGGGTAAATAATAACACTTTCAGAAGACTGAGGATTTAGATTTGCCCGTCTATGTCACAACAAGATATCGTGTTGCATTCTTTTATGCAAGAACTTGTCCAAATGTATAAGAATGTATTATGTGAATTCAGTGTTCTTCACCAGTTTCAAAAATGACGGCCATATGGAAAATTATGACTGTCGCCATTCAGCTAGTTTCGTATAGGAATGGACAATCACGGCTGGGTGGACAATTGAGCACAAACATCACACTAAAGATGAGGTTACTTATGACATGGTCTTGTTACATAACATACATCTGTTCCGAGTAATATATCATGACATAATCAGAGTATACAGATTTTGGGAAGCCAAATGCTACCACAAATATCCTATCTATCACAGCTTCCTCAAAAGCTCGATATGTTTAGTCATAAAGCCAAAAGATACGCATTCAATCCCACCTAAAATGATTTGTTCGCACCTATTTCCAAATATTGTCTACCTCAGATATATGGCTAATTGGCAGTGATTTCCTTCTTGAAAACTTGGTATAACACTATGTCAACTGATAAAGAGATTAGTAAAAACTTGGCGACCGGGACACTTCTTTGCAGTTTTCCTAGACTGATAAACTTCACATTATGAGGTGGACTGAAATTTCAGCTGCTGCAACCGCGTCATAGTACTCAGAAAGTAATAATCAGCAATCCTATCTGGCATCACAAGAAATGGCAAATGGTGACTGCCAGCCTAATAATCGCTAAGGGACAGCTGGTATTAACGGTAACTTTGTTTGCTATAGAGGAAAATGTTGGTAGCTCAGGCAGTATAGATGGTCGTTGTTTTGTTCGCTGAGCTGGGCAATTTCACTCCAAAACTTTCATCACCAATCTAGGTGATATCATCCGTCCGTTGTTAGGGAGCGTGGTGGAGCGTAGCGATGGGTTGGTAGTTGTGCGTTGAGTAGTGTTATTCGTGTGTTAATATACATGCTATTAACCGGGGTTGACCTTCAGTCACGATTGGTTGTTCTGTTATTTTGTGTCCTGATTGATCGATGACCACGTGAATTGTGAGTCTGGCCTGCTCTCGTGCTCTGGTCGATGCTGGGCTGACCCCTGTCGTTGACCTCTCTGGGTTCCGGCTTGTGACCTTTATTGATTTGACTCCCAGCAGTCCCTTGCTTCCTGGCTTGTGAATCCGATATTTGGCTCTGCTTGGATATTCCGGTAGAGGAGTTGGTCCTTTGCACGTAGTGGCGCGTGAATTGGGTCCAGTCCAATGCATCGGTTGATCGAAGAATCCGTGGAGTACTATGCCGCCAGAAATTCCCTTCCGTGCCTAGTGTCTCCGTATGCCAAACTTTTTACGTTTTCCTTATTGAATTTGTGGCCTTCTTGGTCTTGGTGTATGGATATCAAGGATAGGGTGTCATGTCTCCTGACGGCCGCGTTGTGTTCCTTTATTCGTGTGTATAATTTCCTCCCAGTTTGTCCAACGTAGAATTTGTTGCAGTTGATTTGGTATACTACATTATTCCTCTTTGTTTTGTCTTGGTTGCCTTTCGGTCTGGAGATCAGTTTTCCCTATGTCGCATTTGGTTTGTGGGCCACGACTATTCCTTTTTGAGCCAACAATCTGGTTGAGTCCAGATATATTCTCGATGTAAGGTAGAACTACCCGTCTAGTCGCTTCTTCTCGTTGTTCCTGTTGCTGAGGTGTTTTCTCCTTCAAGCTTATCTTGATAGAATTCCTTTGATACACACTGTTCTGGAGCACTCTGAATAGATAGTTTTATTACTTCTTCCGTAATTCTGTGGTGCTGCAGTGTCTCCGCTCTCTTGAACAGGGTTTGGACACAGCTCTTCTTGCGGTTCACTGGATGGTTACTGTTGTAGTTGATTATTTAATCCACATGTCTCTTTGTGGTTGACTAAAGTGAACAGTGATGTGACATCAAGGGAAAGTATGATTTCGTCGTCTTCTCTACTGAAGTTCCGTAGTCTGTGTGGAAATTGGCCAGCATTGTTGAATGTATGTTCCGATCCAGAAATCAAATGTTTCAGTCTTCTCCGCAGGTCTATCGCTAATTTGTAAGATGAATTCCCGGAAGTGAAACGATTGGTCGAAGTAGAGTTCCTTCTTTGTGCACCTTTGTCTTCATTGGTTTCTGTTTGAATATCGTAAACTTTTTCTGAGCGTGACGTAATTGCTTAAGGAAGCCAGATTTCCAGAGGTGCCAAATCCACCCCAATCGGTTGCACACAGATTTCCTTATGTCTCCGGCAGAGCCATGAATGCAGCGCCGGTCAAAGAAGAACGACCTTTTGAGTCATTTCTATTAGGTCATGTTTGGTAAAGAAGAATTTTAATAACTAAAACTAGCACGAATCAGGACAAATTCTCAAAGACCTTACTTGTAATGGGTACTTAGGTAGCCGTTTTTCAAGCAAATGTTCCAAGAAATACTACCAGCTTAGATTAACCTCCAGTTTCCCGGTAATGTTAACAAAGATTGATTGAACACAAATGTAAGGGAGTGTAATAATATCTTTTATTGTTAAATAATGCAGGCTTAAAATTAGTGACAGTCGTGAGTCCTTCTGCTAATGTACCGCGATCAAAAATAAATGATTTGCATGAACTGCACAACTGTTTTGTCGGCATAGAGAGACGTATTATTAACGCGGATGTCGTATCAGTGACATCAGTCATCCCTACCATCCTGTGTTTTTATGTGAGGGAGCATATTACAATCCAACAGGAGCAAACACAAAATCGATGCGGGCACAGAGACGATTCGGTCAGTAATAGTAATTAATAGACTCTTTACGGAGAATCATTATTTTTGGGTCACATCAAGCTTGTCTCATCCCATTTCTTAGATTAAATCCCAAAGAAATACAACCTTAGTGGCGACCAAAACGCACAAAAATAAATAACAATCCGCTTATCCCGATTGGACAAACGAAATTATTTCAAGAGATTTGACGCAACTCATTATACTCCGAGAAATCGATACTATCCCTCAATGTTACCAATGCATGGAAGGATTGACGTAACGTTTTATCAGACCGTTATTTCTAACATAATTTAGAGAGGTTTAAATTTAATTGACCTACAACAGCGCTATCAAAGGATTACAGAGGTGAAGGTATAAAATGTTGCCTGCATGTGAAATTCTGAATCGAAATTATTCGGCTGCGATTAAACTCCACCCTGAGTTATAGCAGGTATATCCATCTAAGTGTTGCGCAGCACTGCGCCCAACTTCATGCTCGGTTTTTGACTTCTGACTGCTCTGTGCTATAAATGTTCGCAATGCTGAACCACCACTTGAAGCATTTTCTTTCTCTTTCAGCTGATGTGCCTTCAATGCCCCTCAATTTGCAATATCACTACCTGCAAGACAATGATTACTCCCTTGAATGGACGCCTGGTCCTGATAACGGAGAGCCGATTATCACGTATATCCTCAAAATCAAGTGAGTTACAAATAATTATTCAGGTGTGACAGTTTTGGTAGACTGTGACGCAAAACGCAGCTCGTCATTAAATAGTTGAAATTTTAAGTATCACTTCCTTGTCTCTAATATCAAGTCATTTAAATCATTTTTTCAGAAAGTTTAAACTCAGAAATTGGGTTATTTCAGTAATTTTGGCGCTTACTTGTGCAAAAGGTACGGTTGCACTGATGTAAACACAGTTGTTTATTTTCTGAATTTGGAAAATTTGATCCCTTAAATATAAAACAAATTTTCAAAACTTTCTTTTGATTATGTACCATTGAAAATGCTTGGCTTGCCCAATGACACTTCACATGTGCTTGGTTCCTCTGAGAGCACAAAACTGTACATATAATGTTGAATTTTGAGGTGGATCACTGTTTCGTCAAAGGTGCGTCAATAATTCTCTAAAGAACTTTGGTTTATATTATGTCAAAAAGAAGACAAATTTCTCCAATTTCTTTTAACGCATTTCTTTTCTAATCTGCATGACAATCTTTAAGAAATCCAAGTATAATTGATATCTTTGAACATACCATTCAGTTCAGTTAAACTGAACTATGCGTAGCTTGGCTTTACTAGTATACGGCTTCCAACTTCCTTTTAAATTTTTGTGTATAGCAGTTTGCCGTAAACTACATCTAATTTAATGCTCTAATCCAAAGCCTCAGTTATTTTGTTGTGTTAATCTGGATCAACATGATTCACATGACAACTGCTTGGTTTGCAAGCTTAGCGTTTTCAGACGCAGGTGTTTTATTCAAGTTATCTGTGCATTGACGAGGACCACCTACTTTGTCAGATACGCATTGGTTTATTCAGGCTGAGAAGTGCCACCCAACCGGAGCTTCAATCACCTCTATTGTACACATGTTATATCAAGGAGGGTTAGGCACAACTGATTCGTCCCCATTACATCTACCGTCAGATTAGCCGCTTACAAACTTGACCCATCTTCTAAAGAAACTAAGGGTGCAGAAGAGGGTTTACCGATCCTATTATATGATGAACAATTGCGCACACATCACTAAAGATTGCGCGCAGTTGGAGGTCTAACTGTAAACTAACCGGACCATCGTTTTATGTTTTTTACAAAGGTTATTAGTACTAAGTTAAATAATTGGCAGATTTCATTAACGTATCTCATTACATTACAGCTGCAAGCAGAACGCCAAACGGCACTCCAAACTTTAAATAATGGCACTCACATACGGAAAAAAATAATTTATGTGGTATTTTACATTTCGTTTTATTTGCTTTTTGGCAAATTGCCGCCTGAAAAAGACACAGTACCCGCTGGGAGACCTAAAGTCCAAAAGCGTGAGACATTCCACTCGCCGCCTGAAAAAGACACAGTACCCGCTGGAAGACCTAAAGTCCAAAAGCGTGAGATATTCCACTCTTTGACTGCACATTTATGTTTATTTTTTATGGAACGAAAGTGCGATAAACCTTCCTAAATTCTGCGCAAAAATAAGCCGCTTGCTAAGTTTTGATGGAAAAAGTGAAATTTACCACTGTAAATCTGCTTTTGTTTTGTACCGTTTCCTGTTTCGTCAGCTATCCTTGGCGTGCCTGGAAACACAATGTGTCAAAAGCTTACGCAGTCGCACAATACTAACTATTTTGCGGCAAAAACTAGTTGAAATTTATGGCGTACAAAAAGCGCCAACCGGCTATTGGTTTTGTTTCCTTTCTAAGTGTGCGCAGATGTACGCTCCAGGCAAGCGAGGAACTGATTGAAACTCGGCCCAGCTAGTCCGTTTTCCACAGTGTCATTAGCAAAGCTTTTGTACCGATGATCAAACCATTTATCACGGACGGTCACAAAGAATTGCAAATCGGCGCTCCTGAGCCGGTTTTCATGGCTATTTCACTTCGAGTGCATATGTATGAATATGTTTAGCATACAATGCGTCAAAAACGATAAAAAATACCGAGTTTATTCTCAACAAGTGACAACCTTGTTAACATTTGTTCTAACTGTCCCCTTTAATGCGAAACTTGGTAGCCAGTGAAGGCTTTTAAGTTCTTTCCTTTACATCACCTTATCCATATATGTACAACTGATGTAGTTCTTTTTTTGGTAAGTCTGACTACGACTTACATGATGAAAATTTGAAAGGGCATTTCAGTGAGTTCAGGCGTCAATCTACTAACTCAACTTTAGGCTTACACAGAATTAAGATTGCATTAATGCTACCAAGTGCTTATTTTTATCAGAATTTGCGAACTGCTGTCAATTTTTGAGATAATAATAAGGTATTAGAGCTTGCTTCCGCAAGTAAATGTTTTTAACGAATGGAATATTATTACATTTATTCCAAAAAAATTCTAGCATAACTTGGTTTATCCTACATGACCCAATCTCCACCAAGAAGCCGGCTCCAACCATCGTGGATCTGTATGTAGAGCTGATGTATGTCAAATCGGACGTATTAGTTTGGGACAATCAAGTCAGTTACTTATTCATGTAATCTAATACGAATAATTCAGGACTAAGGGGATGCATATTTCAGGGTGGTGTGGTAGCCGCATATTTGTGTCCGGGGATGCAGGTGACGAAAACATTGACCTGACAATTAATAGGATATATTTCCTGTTCACATTAAAAGATACCAAATCAAATTTGAAGAGCCGAATAGATCTATTAAACACTATACATCCTCTTTAGGTGCTTACCTTGTCTTGCTTCGGTCAACTGGGCCCCAGCACGTTAACGAGATTTTTCTGATGTTTGTACCGCCACAGCATGACTCGCTAAATTGTAGCATCTGTCAATGTCTACTTTTCCGTAATATTCACTGCCAACACTAAGAGAAATTACGATCGGTTCGTGGCTTCGTTATATGTAGTCAGTGTGAAGAAACGTGTCACAAAATCTGTCACCATATTGCAGCAACCAAAACACTTGCCCTGGCATTGTTGAGGGACGAAAAATGACAAGCTGAAGTTCGTGAAGATCTGTACAGTCAAAGTCTCGTGAAAGCAGAGTCATTAATATCGTGTTAATGTAAATATAGACGACGGTAATTTAGGAAACTTTAGACTTGCTGCGCTTTTAGTGCTATAGATCCAAACAGCAGTGGGAAATAATATGTGACTGCAAACGTTTTAGTATCATTTGCTTTGTACATGACAGCCAGTGCGTAAGCGTTTCCTTATCGCTTTTTTTGTTGTTCTAATTTTGCAAATTGATGCGTACACGAATCTGCTGAGCAAGCATCTGTGCTTCTTACTTCACCTCATATATTAAGAAATTTTGGCAATATCAGGTAGCCCAGCACCATTTTCTCCTTTCACAAGAATGAGGTATACACAGGTGACTGGAGCCCACATACCTAGTGCTCTTTTCTCACGTGTACTGATCCATACCTGTGTACTGTACCTGAAACAAATGCACTGCATTCGCACAAACCAGTGGTGGATGTACATAGTGTATGGAGTCATAAAATTGAAAGCAAACCTTGGTCGAAAAAATTCGATGAGGCAACATTTGCCGCTCTAGTTTTGTTATCGTAGTATTCATGCCCAGTGATGCGATTGCTCCACAAACCTTTGGAAAATGAAAGCACGGTAAAACCAGTAGATCCTGCTGCAGTTCAAGACTAACGAAACGTTTTTCGTTTACACATCCTTGTATTCGCGCCAAAACCAAACAGTTGCGACATAATCATCGTTTCTGTTTCACTTGCCTGTAATTTTCTGGAAACCACCAAGGAAAGTATAATTATTGCTGATTGGTCATAGAGACACAGAAAAAATAACATAAGGATACACTCTAGTTCCAATGAAACCTGAAAATACACTAGTTTTTACCTTATTTCTCACTGGTGTGTAGGTGGGCATTCCTATGTACATTTCTGTCCTAATTTCAATTAGTATTCTGGTTGATTACGCTATGCGGAATACCTTATGCTACGAGCTGATGCGGTTTCAGCTGACCTCTGTGCCACCATATGCTTTGGCCCATACAAACAAATAGACTTCTATCTCATGCCCTTCGTTAATGTCCAGTCTGTGACCGGAACTCGTTGAACAATACTGGTATCTGAACATTACTCGTCATTGTCTCTAAATGGACATTACATGCGGTGTTCAGGATTGCGGACGAAAAGCTTACAAACCGTGCCATCGCAGTTTAAATGTTCGCTGAAGTATCCTGAAAAAACCTATCCCGTTTGCTGATGCACACGGAAATATGGTGCTCGGTGCATACCACAGTTCAAAACGAGCAAAAATCAGGAAGCAGTACACAACTGACTATGTTAAGTCGATTTTGATACGATATGATTACCGCTGCGTCTAAACAAAGTAATGTTTCTCCTAAATTGGAGAGCGAACCACAAACTTCCAGCACCATACCCGTGGGTGGATTCTCAGCAATAATTTCATTTGTGTACTGGAACAATAACTCTTTTCATCTTGCAAACTTTCAACACATAAGAGTATTTAATTAGACCCAGTTGCTTATCTGCGACGTTTTACGGTTACAATATGCTTCATTTGGTCGTTTGTGCCTTCTTATGGGATTTACCCTATTTTTTTTCATTTTCTATTTCATGTTTAAGCTCTCAGCTCACTCTCAGCACTTGCATTGAGTTATTTTCACAGACATTAGCTCATGCGTGATACCAGCCTTCTTGTATATTTCATAGCAAAACATCTACTGGCTTACACATTTCAAAGTACCTACGAGGTACATAAAATTACATTCAAAACTCAGTTGATAGATTTGGGGAGTCTCAACAGGTTCCCCCTAAAAAAACCTGATAAAAAGAGATGTTTTCTGACAGCCATGTCTGCAGTAACTTGATAGATGAAATAATCTAAATAAAATGGTGAAATTATACATAGTACACAGGCAAATCTGGTTAGTGATCAACTGGTTCCGGGTGCTCTGTCATTGGTGCTCAGAGCCCAGAATAGAAATCACAGTTTATAAACTTCCCTTCTGGCCTACTTGGCTCAACGGCTGCGGACGGATAAGGGGACATATGTAACCGTTTATTTACACGAAACGGCTGCTGATCCTATGAAATCTATTCAACATGCACCCCATTATCTTGGTAAAAAGCAATAAAGAAACGCACGGAGAAAGTTGTTATGGCTTTAGCGTTTAACTACAGGTTGCTTCATCCACCTTTACGCAAACAGAGTTGTTCCCAGACAACCGTACTGCGGGAAGCATCTGCGCACCCTATACCGTAAAGATGGTAACGTATATTCAATAGGGAAGCCAGAAAGCATCTAGGCCAGCCAATCACTCAATCAATCCAGCAAAAGCCGATGTGTGTTTAGACGCGCCACAGGAGCAAGACTGACAATGATAAGTGTTCAGGCATTTCATAGAAGCCCGGTTGATGGTGATGGGTATCCACTAAGCGCCGACCAGAGAGCCTGCATCAATGTCAAAAAATGACCTTTAAATAACATCAGGCCGTTGTATGTTTTACACTCGCACGCACTCGTTTGTTGCAACAAAACTGTTGTGTTTCTTGTTAGCGAGTCCTTTTTCCGGCACTAGGCACTGGACCGGAGACAGCAGTCAGCTATAGCAGTCCCTGTGGCAGTACTCATTCCATTCGTCATGTGCAAAACCCCGCACCAGTGTCATTTCGTGATACGGATGATCTGATCCATCATTCATCGACTAGTGGGGGAGCTTTGGGGCCGATAGAAAAACTTACCGTCTTCTTAAATCAGTTGAATTTATTAAGTAGTTTCAGGCTGTTCATCTATTTTATTACAGCTGGTGATACCTGCTACCGTAAGAGGTTTTGTGTCAGCAGCGTTAACTGTACGTGTTTATGTCCTGTACAATTGGAGGCCTGTTTTGCACCTGTCATCGTCGGCGCCTACATTTTTATCCATATTTACGAACGGGTAATATGGTCTCTTCGGCTACCTGGCTCTCTGGCGTGCTTGGATGGTTTGTAAGTAAATACAGAATCTAATATTAAAAACCACACGTTTTTCAGCTGCGAACGAGCTATCCGAGCTTTTCTGCACGGAGAATTGTTACCAGGCACGTTGCCAAACTTATCAAGTTGGCTTCATCAATTTCTTATCAAGATTAGCTGCTTCCCTACAAGCTTGGTTCTGTAGAATCGTACTTTTCCGTTGTGGAGAGCATCCGTCACACTCCTTTATACCACAAAGTGAGGAGCATGAGTAATTGCATTGCCTATTAATAAAATAACGCTTCTAAAAAGGGTCACACTAGCTGCCAACTTGACTCAATGCAACATACACGAAAACTGGATGGTCCAGTTACGTTCGTAAATAAGAAAATCTGCTACGTACCACGTAACACATCTTGGCATGCCCACTAATCCACCACAACATTCATTTCAAAAGATTTTTATCACCGCTGTTTTGAGAATGACAAGTTTCGTCGAATAATTCCAAGTTTTCTAGAGAATGACTGTACTGGGATGCCCTGCGAAGGATAGGTGGATTTATAAATTTCACCAGGCAGATTTTCGCGCTAATAAACACGAAAAATGCAGTCTTAAATTCAATAACGTTTCTGGACCTGCGGCGAAATCCCGCTTTGCCTCAAGTTTTCATGATGTTCCCTCTGTTATTTCGATACTTGAACAGCAGTGTGATGTTCTTCGCAAGCTTTAAGCATTCCGCTTTTAACCTTCAGGTCGTACGATTTTAGCACACCTTCTCGGGATTTCTTAGAAGAAATTTTCATCGAAGGTCAACCTTTGCCTCTACTTGACAAAAACCAATCGATCACTCACGTCCGATCTACTGTAGGCTTGGCCTGCACTTGAAAGTTTACTGGCAAGCATTTGATCACAATTCCCCACTTGGACAGACACTGAACATACTTGACATGATTTGATGTCGTCCAACCATTGCAACTCCAAAGAAGCATTCATGAAACTGCTCTATTTTGGAAAAGCCTGCAAAAAGTTTATAATTCCATCAACTTTTGGGAGTAGTGCCGCAAATTTAGTTGTTTACCACAGAATATTTGTGTTCAAAGCATCATGCTCTGCACGCTTCTCACTACAACTAGAAAAAACTCCTAGAATTAAAGCAAGCATTCGATCAAAGCCGAACATTGTGGCTAACAGTCACATAAGCACTTCTGGAAGACTCAGTGATTGTGCTACCAGATGGTGCTGCGTATCTGGTTTTGTTGCAACCATGTGGTTGTGGTGGTATACAGTCGAACAGAGCTACTGAAAAGAAACATGCGTCGATTCACGTTCAAAATTCCCTCAGGATTCTTTCTCACCTCAAATCAGTGCTATCGTCTTTGTTTCTGCCTATATTCTACCCAACGTAGTAAAACCCGAAGATGAAGTTGGTCCGAACCGTCCCCATGAAATACTATGCTATGTGTTTTGTCAAACGGTTTCCAGAAGCATTCAGCCTCTCCTAAGGTTTTGTTCAAGGCGGGGTGGCTTGAAATCTAGGTAGAATAGTGTATGGTCTGCGGAATGGCCGTGCCATTGCTTGTGAGATGAAGGGAACTCAAAGTACATTTCTAAAAAGGAATCATGGATGGACTCGATATAGCTTGTAGTCAAGATGAACTTCCTTGGGCTGACAAAACTCAACATTTCCCGATTGGTTGTTAAGAAGAGGTTGCAAGGGGATCAGAGGAAGATACAATTAAAAGTAAAAAACAAAGCGAACTTGAATAAGTTGCCTTTGACGACTCTTCTTCAACGGTTTTCGCTATCACTTAAAGTGGGACAAAATACCTCTCTGGGAAGTAGTTGCGCAGTCCGTGCGCAGCGTTCCTGGTATACTGTTGCCCGTCATTTTACTCACTCGCTGAAGCTCATACAAAAGCATCGGTTTTTATTAAAACTTGTGAAGAACAGTAATAAAACACAACTGTTTTTGGGTTCGTACAAACTTTGTAGAACTTTTCAAAAGAGAATGGGATGGATAAAAATACTACAACTTCTGCTGTTACCAAATGCAAACCAATACTGTGTAAGTGATGAATATATCAGTGAAGCCTTCAATCCTGTAGATGACGTTAGTTCGTCAACACAAAACATCATTAGTGTTCATCTGCCTAGTTGAGAGATTCTATCTCTACACAGTTCGACTCTGATTACACACGAAAACAGTTCCTGTAAGTTGGATAAGCTTTGGGGAGCCAAAAACTTTTGATCAGGTGACACAAGCCGCGTGGCGGAGGGGCAGACGGTTTGAAATTCTCTTCAAGGGTGAAACAGTCCCTCTGCTTAGAAGTAACGCGTGGCCGTTGGACATTTTGTTCACCTGGACATGATCACCTTACAAATTTGTGGAACCCTTGTAACGGCTGAGTACCGACAGGTTTTAAGAGGCTGAGTACTGATCCTTTGTTCTTTGGCACAAACTGAACTCAATTAGAAAGCGAATGTTTGACAGTTTTAGACAGCCTGATAATAAAGTTCCTACAGGCGCGGCGACCTACCACCTTAGCCTGGACAGATACTGGGAGTTTGTTTGGGGTGCTGGATGGATGAATCGTACTGACTGAACTTTATTCGTATTCCCATGTTTTGTAGTACACTCGCTTGATGCAACTTAAAACCGCACATGACCAAATAGATGTACTGCTAGTGATCTTAAATGTACTATGTTCTTCGCCCTTCACAATACACTATTCACATAGCGTCATCAAAAACAACACTCACTCAAAGAACTGAATCAACATTTTCACGGCGTTATGAGTGAAACTGCTTGCAGTTCATCTCATTTGAGGGCATCCAGAAATACTGGTGCCCACAGTCACAAAACGTTGACGTGAGTGATAGGTATTGCAAAATTCCTCTCGATTATGAGAAAGTCGTTCTGGTGTAGGGTGATTTCAAAAATGTTATAAGTCTTCAGTTGAGACGTACATTTTCCATCTTTAATCCTTCATTTAGACTTCCTTCGTATCATGGGTGAGCAATGAAACCTGAGGTTACATTCTAATCCTTACACATTCCCATACCACAAGTTCATGTTCAGGTTATCACTTTGTGCTGCATAATTACGTCTGGAATTTGTTAGCCCGGACTTCATCAGTTTGTTTCATTATTAATACGTCAGGATGTGTAGGCGCATATAATTGCTTCGAGGTAACAGTCATTTTGTTAGTTGTCACGTTCCCTGAGGAGGTCTACCAATTCCGGATTTCGATATGGCAGTTCACACGCTTTTTGGAACGTGTTAGTTTTACATGATGTCATGTCTAAATTCTTGTCAGCATACTTCAGGTTTGCAATCGATCTACACGTGTGCCTTATAGAAACATGTTTTGAAGATTAGCAAATCATTTAATAGGGAAAAAGCTACAGTGTTCTGAAGGTTGTTTTATCTGACTAGTTGAATAGGGACGTGAAGACGACGAGTGGAGTTGAGTTTTACATCCGATATCCGAGGGAAAAAATACTGTGGTACATTTGGCTAATTCTGTGAGAGAAAGCAAGCTGCGCACGCCCACGTAGGACCCTGATATTCATCAAACACGTTGTTTTCAAAAGCAGAACGGAAAAAGCGAGTAAATTTCGTGAATATCTTGACATCATCGTGCACCTTTTGTGTAGCTCAAATTATTTGGTTAACCAAACGTGATGTTTCACCTCCATTGACTGACCCAGTTAGAATGATGGTACCAATGAACTCAGTATTAAATGACGTGATTGGCACCATGCGTCATCGTGAAAACGTACACAGTAAGGGTGGTTACTAGGTTTTGATGTCTGGTCGGTTCGTTCTGAAAGCGTTGTTTTGAGCCAGATTAATCAAGTCAGATAGTTTTGCTGCAATCTTGAAAAACCTATGGCACAATCGGTTTTGTGAAATGTCCTCTTTAGTTCACTGAACAACAAGCCTGAAAAATTCTCTACTAGTACTTATTCCATCCGAAAACCTAGAAACCGCAAACAAAGCACTTGTTATTCTGAAAAGAACAAATTTTTAAGTGACAAGATGGCAATAAAATAGTCAACAAACTAGGCAAAAAGGTTTCGAACGAGCACACATTTTTGGACGTTTTTGAAATGAATGTGACTGAATTTTGAACGGAAATGCTAACCTTAAGTAACATCAATGTCTCTCAGCAACCAGGCTTTCTTGATTAGCTTGTTGTTTTCCCCAAGTTATTTCGAGTTACTCATAAAATCCTATTCATCAGAGATATCTTTCTGCGGGTTATCTCACTAGGTAACGACTCGGCACATGAAAGTTTGGTGTGAACCACATGCAACCTCTGTTCCGAGAACTGTAAAACTATTTCACAAAATACATATAACTTCATCGGTAATAAATAATCACACAGAAATAAAACTCAGAAGATTCTTCAGAGTGAATCAATCATTTGCAAAGTATGATGCTGTAAACCTAAGGTTCGATAAAAATGACATTGTAATGTGCTTTGTATAAATTTTCTGCGCATAGGTTATCTCACGTTCTATTTAGTTAGATGTTTTTTTTGTCCTTTCGGTGGTGATGAGCATATGGGTCATGAAGAAGTTTTGCAAAAATCTCAAGTTTTGACTGGGTTCATGACTTTCTTAAGGCTTAGTTCGAACTCCTTAGTTAGCCGCAGGTTATTGGACTGAACGAGTATTAATAGTCTAAGCAACGCTGTGCAGCTAACGTGAAACATTTTCGAAGAGGTCACGTGGTCAAGACGCCAATATTTGGGGCGATTGAATACCGACCACACCAATTGTGCATATACGTTCCACTACAATTTACTGTGACATAGCCGATGTAACAGAAACAACGAAAAGAATAAATAAACACATTTTATCTGTAAACAAGCATCATACTTTGAATTTGCGAACCAAAAAAGTTGTACAGGCTCTCGCATACGACGACAAGTTGTCTGTTAACTAATCCACGTTTAGAAGAGGGTCAAACGGGCCCATTCATAGCACACCGGTCATTTCATTCGGTTTAGCAAGTAGCTGAGTAGTATTCATGGGTAGCCATTATCTATCCGAAATATACCGACGTATTTTTTGTGGCGTGCATTACTGCAGTGAAGAAAAATCGCCCTCTTCAGATGATTAAAAATCGTTTGCTAATGATCTTTCCAGTTGTATCAATATAAACCCTTTACCATTTGTGTGTTTACTTACTGAGGCTGAATTTCTGAAAACAAGTTTCTTTAAAAAACCCAATGATAAACTACCTGTCGCAGTCTGAAAAAATTTTGTCACAGCGCTAATTACAAAACAATTTGGAATGCTTACTTGTTTAAAGGCTGTAACCAAATAGTGGTTTTACGAAACTTTATGCCAGAGAAATTCGCTCACGTCGGATGGATGAAGTTTGTGAAAGTGTTTCATTTTTACTTAAGCTAGCAACCACGCTCCAATGTTTATCAGTTAACGCAGGAACAAGTATTTATTCTATAACCAGTCCATCCATATGTCGAGAAAATTTCATGGATTCTATGACGAAACAATTACGCAGAAGCATATCTATCGCCCATTTTGATGCCCCAATGCAATGCTTCTAGCAGGCAGATTTTCACTCAGACTTTTGACTTGCACCAAACTTGTAACAATCATTGCGCACACAGTAGGATTTGACTTTTTCTGTTCTGCCCTATTGCAATACGCGAGGTAATTGTTCCTTAAGGCTTGTCCCAACGAAAATGTGTCTTCAATCATTCGCCGCCTGTTGGGTGAATTGAAACCATTGCTAAATTTAATTGATGCACTTCAAAGTAATGAATAAATTTCGATTATTAGGTTATGGGTAAAGTTGCCTGCGTCCAATAGCATTTGAAGGTTGTTTTTTCATAATGCTTAAAGTGCTTTCTGAATATCATCACATTGCCATTCAATCCCCATTTACACTCTTGGTATTTTCATTGACACAGTGAAATACAAGGCAAAGAAGGAGTACCTGGCTGGGAGGATT
This sequence comes from Clonorchis sinensis, assembly GCA_003604175.2. NCBI lineage: Eukaryota > Metazoa > Platyhelminthes > Trematoda > Opisthorchiida > Opisthorchiidae > Clonorchis > Clonorchis sinensis. The sequence continues at coordinate 20,472,102 of CM030370.1, forward strand.
TGGTTCCTCATACCATGACAAGCCAGTGGATGAACTTTACTGTGGACAGATCTGAGCCGAGCCAACTTCAACTGCGAGCAGTTAGTAAGATTGGCGCAAGTCCTCCGGCCTACTTGACGATACAACCTCCTCTTAACAAAGGGTCCGGTAAGATATCTATCAGCATGCGGTGCTCTGGGAAAAACAAATATTGTTAATATAGCGACTATTTGTGGGCGATAAATTACGTACGCTGGTCGTTGTTAACTTTGGTATGTTATACAAGCAGGTCAGATGGATTGATTCATAGACTTATCTGTGCACATTAGTACCTTTTTGTGCGGTCAGCGTGGGTTCCCTTTCCCCAAGAGACACGTCTTTCCCCTCACACAAGGCCGGTTAGGCTGCTGTCAGTGTATGATCCATGTTTAGAAGACAATCAAACTTGTATCTCGTCAAATTGTTATCGTTGTCTCACACTTTGTATTACGACGGTTTCGGCAACTCGTTTAAAGCTACCTAACCAGTAAAACTAGCTTTGACTCAAAGTAAACTCGGTTATATTAATGTTATTTATTTGGAGCATTTCACTGTGCAGTAACAGATCTGCCTACAAGCTCCGAGGGGGCTTCCCTAGACATTGCAAGAAAACTTGTTCAAACATCCAAGCATGTCACCTGAGAAGTATCCAGAACCGCTCATCTCAAGTAATTATACATAAATAGAAAGACATGTGCGATGCACCAGATCCGTTTACATACGAAGCCAAATGCCATGCTATTCTTTGCAACCCGCGTATTAAGTCTATCATGTGTACTGTGCTGAGCTAGAATACCGGTATCGCACGCAACACGCTATCTCACAGCACTTAGGTTGATCTGTGGTGTTTTTTATTCGAGTCCTCAGCAAAGGCTTATAAAATAGACGTGTTTTACTAGGATTTAAACCTGAGAAACCAAAGAATCTTGCTAAAACGAAAACCGAATTCTACATTGAAACTTTACTTTACACTGCGAAGATAAAAAACATTCCTGTGCAGCACAGTACTAAGTGGACATTAAAAATGCAAAAGGTCTTCCTACCATACGACGAGCAGAAATAAGTTATCAGCCATCAGGCATGTTGCGAATTAGTATAGTTCGTTCGAAATAATGATACGGATAGCTTCATGCCCAGATCAAGAGAGGCCTTCATAAAGTTGAGACTATTCAGCAGTCCAAGTCGGCTTGAAGTTATCCACAACGTTCCCCTGCTGGCCGATGACTTTGTTAAATCCATACAACAGCCTGCCGCTGTTTTTTCTAATTTTGTCTTGTGGCTGGCTTTCAGGAAACAGTGATTCGACCGTTAGTTCAGGTCATGAAATCCATAATGCTGTTTATAGGCGTTTTCCTCTATAGGCCTGAGTCGATTGGATCATTGTCTTAGTTGCTTCCCCAGGAACGCTGAGTTTCATGAGCGTTGGCCATTTCTCCAGATCACTGTAGTAATTTGTACACAGAGCTTACTACAGCACGCTTGCAGTTTTACTGTGCACCTTCAAACTTCACGAAGGTAGAGAGTTGGGCAGAGTTCCTTCCGCATTCCCTTTTCATAAAGCTTGCGCAGCTTTTCTAACAGTCCATCCAGCTCCGATACTCCACACTTCGGTCCACCTAACATTACAGGCCAGCCTTTTTATTTTTGGGTAAATTGGTTTCTGGTTCCAGCATATTTCGGTCTCTCCAAGCAGCCTTGATTAAATGACCACGCAGAAGCACCCATTTTATCGGGGATCTGTGTGAGTCTCTCTCCAGCTGAACACATACGTAAACAGAGTTCGTTGTTTCTCCGTATTGTAGAGAATTACTTTTGGTGCCCGCGATGGAGACAAATCAGTCTGCTGTAAATGAGCTAAAATGGCAAAACGTGGTCGTCCTGCATGTTTTTTCAACTACGTTTCTGTTAATAACAAAATGTTACATTTTGCCTGCTTCTCTTCAAGGAGCGTGACTAATCATTTTCTGTTGCAGGATGCAAATTTGTGAGCAGAAGAAAAATAACTAGACTTAAGCTGCTTCCCCAGGTTGTTTGATTACGGTAGATAAATGGACGTTGGCAGATTTTTTACAGCGCTTACTTTTGCACGTAGTGATTATGAACAAACCGATTGTATTCTGGCATTTTACCAATAAATAGTAAACGTGTTCACGTCTCCTGCTTGGTTCTCTAAATTTTTTATTCGGTGAGACAGTAGATACTTCATTTCAAAGGCGGGTCCCTTTTCTAGGCGGGCTATTTGTACTTGCGAATGCGATTCCCAATTTTTGGACCATTAGTGAAGTCACTGAATTGGATTTACCTTTAGGAGTTTGGATTCTCTTCAATTAACGCAACGTGTGTCGGAAAATACAAAGCCAGCTACAATTAACTTCGCCGTAGGTATGTTTACTCGCTAGAATACTCAGCTTAAACCATCATATCCTCCATGAGAATCGCTTAGTAATAAGAGTAAAGAAGCAAGATTTTGGCCAAAATGTTGGTTGAAAGGCTTGACTTTAAAAACTGACAAGCGCACCTTACACGTAAATCATTCACACAGAGCGACTATATTCCATGTGATCCCATGGTTTATTGAGTGATCTGAGAATCTACGTCACCCGTGAGTTTAAACACGCTAGACCGTATGTTTCGATCCGTGATTTTCGGAACGTGTAAAACACATGTCCTTATGTGCACCGGGTTTTGTAAACCCACGAAGAATTTAGCAATATGTCACAAAAAGTTGTCCTGTTTTTCAGAATTTTGGCGTTCCAGAACCAAATCTGTTATAAAATTGACTAAACGAATGCAATATTTTTCCCTTGCAGGAACTGGAGGTTACTATCCAACTATTTTCGGTCCACTAACTCATGCAACCGGCTTGGTGACTTACACTCTCTTATCTGTTGGACTATTCTTGCTTCTGATGTTGATGCTTATCGTCTTTGTGTATCGCAGTAAGTCATTCCACTTTCCTAAATTAAACCACATGATGGGTTGGGCATATGTTGACTACACAGGTCGAATACGTTTTACATCGCTTGTGGAAGGCGCGTAGACAAATTCGACGAGCGCTAGATATTCGGGGTTTAAGATGCGGACACTGAACCCGTGCATCTGGGGTTTTGTGAATTGCGCACTGCTGACGACTTCCTATAAGGATAAAACAACTACTCACGAAGTTTCGACTTTTCGGCTTAGAGTGAACACTCTCGTATGAGAAACACACGATTTCTATTTACCTGTAAATGGATTTCTGACAACAACCGGTGTTCTCTACCAAGTAACAAACAATTTGACTCAACATTTCGTTGATTAAGCACGACGAGGTTATGGTTTGTTGTTTGCATCCACAGGAATTCTTCAGGAGCTCACGCATCTTAGCAATTCCGTGTTTATGTTCTTTCATTAGTGTGGGGCGCCACGTTAGCACCAGTCCCAAAAAATTTGGCCGTGACGGTTAGGTTTGCTGGATGTACCCTTATAGAGCATCTCTCTGTACGAACATATATGAAGATGCGTAACCTAAATTAGTAGCATTGTTCGGGATGGTGTAGGGTAAATAATATTTTTTGACGTGTTATCTATTCACGGACAAGGATTTTCTAAGATCAACTGAGAGGCTCACTGACAGGTCAAAAAATGATGTTGAACATTGATTTTTACGATTCTCGGACGTATGAACATTTTGATATCGTTACCTCACTTACATTTTTCACATGTGGGCAAACTACCCTGCATTATCGTAAACTATAAAAGATTTAAAAGTCTTAATTTACAGAGATCATCTGAGGGTCGTCTGGAATGCTTGCGGTTCCAGTAAGAGCGAATCTTTTACTGATATAAGACAAGCTGTGACGTGGTTGAAACATTTTTCTGAAAATGAGTAAAAATGGGTTGGAAAGTGAGTCCGTGAAATTGTTCTTCTCAGAAAAACTGAAAAATTGCCTGTGCTGGTGGACAACATCTCTGGCGAAGCTCGGGACATTTCAGTTTCATAAAGCCTGTGACATTTTCTTGTGCTACAAACTGAGTACCATTTTTGAACCTGTTTCCAGTCTAACTTTGTGAAAGTCGTGTGGTAGATTCCTCCCTGGTCTCATCGGTTTTTAAACGATTGGCAGCATGTTAAGCCCTGTAAAAAGTAAAGTAGTAGGTAACCGTATTACAGTTCAGATCTGTCAAAACAGGAACTCGTCAGAATATATTTTAAAATGGAATCCGCATAAATTTAGCCGAGGCAAGTTCATGCCAGTTCGTCTGGATGGATTTCGCTACTGAGCGATATAAGGCTCAAGGGTATGTCGTAACGGAAAGCTACGGAAGCAGTTTATTCCTAGTTTAAGCTATTAATTAACAGATGAAAGTTTTCTGTGCACCGGAGGGTCGTTATTTAGAAACTTCGTCTTTTGTAGAAGGCAGTATTGCGCAGCAACGCTTTATTAAAGAACTACGTTGTAGCGTGCACAAACGTTTTTTCCGCTGATTACAAAGAATTTCACGCTCAAAAGTAACCGTTTGTGGATGGATTGTGACGAAGTGTAATCTCTCAGCATTGAATCCCTAGAAATTCTGATGTTGCCCTCGGTTGAGACAGAACATGTGCTTCAAACCGTCACGTAGTATTAAATTCCCAAAGTGCTTTAATGTGCTTTCATTAATTTGAGTTATAAGAAGCAACGAATTTGTGCTGGTTATCGTCAAGTGCATGGAGCTTTCCTGATTCCCTTATAAAAAATCCCAGTGCATATTTTACGTGAGAACTTAAAACTTTTACAACATGGGTGAGATTGGGCACCTTTAACGTGGGAAGCTTTGGCTAGTCGAAATAATTAAAAGGGTACTTTTTGCTAGGGAGAGGGTTACAAATGAAAATGCGACCTGGGTTCGCGCGGCTTGAAATAGAGTTTGTTAAACAGTGAATTTTGACAAAATGTAGCTTACTTGACAGACAATTTGTTTGTTCATCACTTTTGACATTACCTTATTCTATATGCTTCATAAATATACACATATATATACATGTATGCAGTTAAGTGTTCCTTGACGAGATAACACGTGTAATGCATGATAAATGAACTCCTGTTGATCTAGTTTTTTGCTTGAAGAGGAGATTTGTTTGAGTCCCATTCTTCTGTTAAGGTAATATATGAACGCAAACGTCATAAAGCAGGCCACTAGAAAGTTTTGGTTGCACATATTTTCCAGATGAACAAACATTTAGAAAAAAATAAATTTAGATGTTTGCTCCGTAAATGTTCCAACTTCTATCGCTATCCACGATTCGCTTATTGTTTTATATGAATAGTTTACAATTCTAATGCATCTGAACGGGGGACGTCAAACCACTCTTAGCAAGGTTTATGTGTAAGTTACGTGTACGCTCTGCACTCTGAAACCACTACGCAACCATTGTAGGTATTAAATAAACCCTTATAAACAGTTAAATTCAAAGCTTCATGAGGCACCGAATGCAGATAAACCGCTAATTTTGAGCAAGTACACGTTTACCAACACTTTGATAGATGATATGACGAACCAAGACACCTGGACTACACATGTACATTTGCCACCAGCTGGTTCACAGTCAAGTCGATTTGCCTAAGATATGATTTTATATATATCCAGTTTATCTGCTATTGAACACCTCCGTATATTCGAAAAACTACGGAAAGGCCCTCAATTTTGTGGCCTGCAACCGTGTGGATTGTACCAGGTTTTTCCGTGTGGTTGAAAAGTAAGGTTCTTGTATGTGAAGAACGATTCGACACCCCTATACATAGCGAGAGTATCATTAGAATTTAATGGACACAGCTTTCTCATTTTTAAACTGGATTTGTCAATCTTTAGATTAGCGAGACCAAGCAAAATCACCTAATTTATTTTGTTTTATCTTTATTTCAAAATACAATCTGTGTTTGGTTGTGCAATCATGCATGACAAATTTCGATCTGATATGGTTCTCTTGGAAATTCATTGGAACCGTCAGAATGCAGTCAAAGCTTGAACACGTACACTGGTCCAGTTCTCCAACAAACCATTTATGGACAGTACCTTCATGTCTGAGAAGTGTGCACGATAAATCTCTGGAAAATATAGCATACTGACTAACACCTTTCAGAAGTATACTGTACATCCTGGGAGTCATTGGTCATAGTTTAAACCCTAGTGTAATCAGCTTTTATAGCTTATTGTACGGTTATTTTTTTATTTTTTCCACGACATATTGTACGCCTTAGCTATCACAACCCAGTTGTACAGAGTGTCATAATATGACGGAAAATCATACGAAAACACCACTCGATGAAAAGATCCACATTGCCACTTACTGAATGGATGTATATTTAGACCGAATAAAAGGCGTTGAACCACGCATGCAAACAATACTTCGGTAGTAAAATATTCTATTAGGAATCAGTTAAACAATGTTTAATTGAATATCCGTTGTTGAGAAAAAAACGAGTTGCTTACGAGACAGTCAATTTGCAATGCACTTGAGCGGATCACTGACCCCACTAGCAATAATACGTAGACCCATTTGATTGGGAAAACACTGGTAGAGATCAATTTTTCAATATGCAAAGCTGATCATTGTGTCACATTAAACTTTTTCAGCTGGAATTTCTTAACTACGTAAATTTCTGTTCAAGGGCTCTTCCCAGCTTCGTACACTTTTTATGGGTCAATTTTTTTTTAAAAAAATGCTCCCACCTGTTACAGCTGCGTGAGCTATTCACCCATAACACCAGCTAACAAGGTCGCTAACAGATGCGATGTGATTATTTTCAACTTCAAACCGCGTGCTGTGCGTATTCGCAAACTGCGACAAAGAGAATAAAGAGCTTTAACAATTATGTTGGTCACTGTGAGCAGAAACGGGCGTTCGAAATCCAACCTACATTTGTTTGGGTGTCGTTGGCAAACTTCAATCGGGAATATTTCTCAACCAAACTTAAAATATCTAGGTGTATTGGCAAAGGAACCACACAAGAAATGCTTCTTGGGCCGTTGTGAACAGCGATCATTTTGATGTTTCATGCGGCACTTGACACCACTAAACCTCTGTCTTAGGAGATTCTTTCCGTATGGTTCCAACCGGTAAAAGGTGATTGTTTATATCCATTCAGTATTGCTGAAAATTAAGAACCTCTTTTGGACTGAGTAGCATTACATAAACCTGTATGTTACGTGGCTGAACAAATCGACTTATAACAAACCGCTCGCGGATTAGGAGGCCTTACTCACCGACATTTAAAGTGGTACATCAATAGCAGTATTTTCTGATTTTACCTACAGGTAGGAAAATTGAATTTGATGGTTATAAACGCATACAACGATGCGTAAAAATGCTAAGTATTCCGGGTCATGTATACAATCGGACGGAGTAGGTAGAGTGAATGTGCACAAATTTGGTAAAAACTAATGTGGTTTCAGAACCAAAACTATTGTGTGAGGAACTATTCATTGTTATCTGCAGCTCCATTTGTGATTGTGAAGTTTCCAACGCAAACGTTTTCTATCGCATAGTACAAATTATTGCTTTGTAAACCAGGAAGACGTAACGGTTAATTTCTATCCCACGGTTTGTCATGAAAAAGTCCATTTGCCTTTAGCCGACAGCAAGCGTGGAGTTTACTGGATAAATTAAGCATCCTTAATAGGTCTCATTAATCTTAAACAGTTAAACAATCCAATTTTTCATTTCAACTTTAATGTGACAAAAAAGTTATTACCGAATGAAGATTGATAGCATAATATATGTTCAAAACCTTGTATTCTATGTTCATTTGTATAAAACACTAATAATGCGAATCGTGGTGATTTGTGATTAAGCTGTAGCTCCAAGAAGTTGATGTGTCAACCTTAATCTCAATCAGGCTGTGGTTGTGGAGTAGTGTTTTGCTCAACGCTACTTAAAAAACGATGTTGGAGCAACAAAATCCACTATTAAATCTATCTTATTATACACACTCACACAAGGTTTGTAGGGCAGTTCGTAAAGTTAGGTATTTCAATAGCGGTTGGAGAAGACGACTTAAAAGCCTCATGTCAAAACAATAGTAAAAATGTGAATATGTCCTAACAAACCAAAAAGCGGGCCAATGTCTCGTGGGACTTGACTGTCCACCAAAAGTCCGTTTGCGGACTTGCAAACTCAACTAGAAACAGTTTTCCGAACCAAAAATTACCGCATACTCTCTGAATTGCAAGCTAATGCCAAATGCTGTATAGTGTGTGCCGATACTCATCAGTGAGAAAGCGGACAACAACGGATGTGACCGAATTTATATTAAACAGAAGAAACGGATGAGAGGAACCAGGAACCCTAGGGTTACTGATGGAATTTACTGTTCCACTGTGAAATTCTTTGAAAAATCAAGCGCCCATCGGTATTTATTTACTGATGCGTTTCACGCCGGACAACTGGTTGCTCTCAGGAGTTGTGCAGGAATGGCACATGTTACATTTATTTAACAAAGGCGGTTGAGTCCTCTTATAGATAAATCACGTACTCCTTCCAATATAGTTTACAAAGTTACTGAAAATTTTTTTATGGACATTTTATCACGAAAACCTAAAGGCTTTCACGTGCATACCAAGACAATATGTTGGATCCCTTGCAGATAGCTTTAGCCACTTGGGAACCCTCTGATGTGTGCACTCCAAACGACACATCTCCACAACTTGGCTGCTAATATGTTCACCGAACTTGGCAGTTGGACTGCAAACACTATCACTAATTGAGGTGACAACGTCATTGTGGGGTTTTGTGGTAGTCAAATGCCAATCTTGACGCAGCCAAGCTACCCATGATCCAGAAGATGGCTATCTTCATAACTATTTCAATGGGTCACTACTGAAGAGAGAAAATTCGTAAAATGTAATAGTTGCGTAATGCCCGCAGATCTTTATCGTCACGCGCTAAACGTTGTTGTGTGAGTTACATCTCCGAGCTGGTGATGTAAACCTGTTGCCTTGCAAACAGCAACGGAATCCAGAACAACATAGTTCCGCACTTGGTAGCTCGGATGCAAAATATATGCATGTTTCGAAAACAGACATTACTTTGCATCACGTGTGCGAATGAGGAATCCTAATTCGACGAGCCTGTGTGGAATAGGAAACGCAGGTGTGCTCCACCGTCTGGGGGAATTAATGTAGCTCTTTTGTGAAACACTAAAAGAGAAACAATATCACATCCTAAGACCAAACAACCAACGTCAGTATCGCTAGAAAGCTCTCGTTCATTCAGAGCTACTGTCCGATCTCGATTAACCAACTTTTACAGGTCACGGTCAATTGGGGATAGCGAATTGTTTACATGTGTTTCCGTGTGAGTGGCAGTAAAGTCTGTCTTATTTTACCCGACATCCAGACTACCAGTTGGTTTGAAATATTCAGTCGACTTATCCTATTAGAACACAGTCAAACGTATGCACCTTGGAGCACGGATTAGATGAAAAACGAGTGCTAATCTGACAGATTTATGACGTCAACGAAGTATCAAGAGGTAATATGTTCAGGTATTTACCCTCATTGTTTGCAGTGACGTACAGATTCCAGGCCGACGGTACAAACTATGTGTTAGCCTATTAACGGCGCTTGGTGTACAAGCAAAATGCATTACCTTGTCTACACCAGCACATAAATTAGTGGGCAAATTCACAAAAGAAGTTGCAATAACATACACGCATTCCCATAGCATTTCACAAACAGACTAATTTTGGCGAATGACGGGGTGAATACACAAAAGAATTCTATGTAATCTCTGGTTTTTTGAAGCAGCTTATCTTTGTAGAACAATGAGAGGGGAGTCCACAAGTTGGCCAAAAGGTAGATAATAACTGAAGAAATTCACGAATTAACTCGAAACGGCGTGTCGGGTAATATATGTTACATAGTATTTTCAGCGGAATTAACATGCACTACCATGACATTTCTGAAAAAAAGATAAAAGATCATCGGGTCTAACCCTAGACTTGAGGACGTACAAGTAATATGTTGATACACGGTATATTGCAGTTGACAGAGAGGAGTCTGTCACACTTATAGAACCATGTATGTGCCACCAGTTGTGTCGGATTATAAAACATGGATGGACTGATAAAAAAAACCTTAACCAGTAGCCATACACCTAGACTTCATGGGTTTTCGAAAACATATTAACATGTGCTTCCACTTCATCCAATGTTGTCCATAAACTATTCAAGACACCATAAGGTACCCGATGTTATGAAACTGGGCATTTGACAATTACGGTGCCCGTGATCCTGTGGACTAGACTGATTAATTTGAACATGTGAAAATCAGAAATTAAATAGTTTGTTGGACTGATATATAGTACTTTCATCAAAGTTCCACTGCAAGAAATAAATTACCGTTTTATGGGGACCAGTTGAGCCAACCAGTGTAAGTCAGCCTATCTCAAAATAGTGCTGAAAACTGTCATTCTTCCATGCACGTGTGTCGTGAGTCTTAAGTTTCTATGCAGTCAACTTTATCTGGTTGTTAAAGACATCTTCATGATCACGATGGAAAAGCGCTTTGCAGAGTTCCTGTAAATGTCGTCGTATTACGAGCGATACGTGGTAAAAACAAAGTATATATAATTGAGATTGTTCATAGATTAAATACGGTTCAATCTGACCTTCGGCTATCAACGAGAAAGAGACGAAAATTTACAAAGCGTTCCTGGTTATTTTGCCTACATGGAGGGAAGATGGGTCAGTGAAATGTAGCATCCATAGAAACATTATCCAGACTAAATAGCACATGCATTTTCTAGTTTAAGTTTACTGAACTGCAAAGATGGGCAAACATTGCTCATTTGAGCAGGTTGGACTGGGTTGACCATGAGCTAGTGACTGATCAAGACCCTAGAGGATAATGGATACGCATCGCAGTTTATTCAGCGACAAAGTAAGTTGAGAATTCATGCAGCCAAGCGTGAGCTAGTAGTCCAAAAGACCATTTAATTAGAACTTGCTTTTAAAGTCAAAAATCCACGACTCGAAGTATCATGCGCTTATTGACAGCGTTAAACCGAACTAGAAGAAAGGTACAACTGAGTGACCTTCAGTATATCATTGTCCTCTACAATGAGATTCCGATTCTCATTGTATTTCATGCGTAACGTTTGAGCACGTGCCTCATCGCCCTGTCGAAGGAATGTGTGTGTTATGGACTCGGTGAAAGAAAACTCGTCGTGTTAGCTTGAAATTTCGTCTGGTTTTTTAATATTCATTTTGTCTTTTTGGTACCTTTTAAACACTTGTCACGATGACGATGCAAGGGAGGACGATGCAAAGCATCTGAACATGCCGATGTCTGTTTTCTACCTGTTATTATATTAAAATAAAATATAACTGTTTTATGTACAAACAGTTGGAAACCAACACCTATGGCGTTCTGTAAAACTTGCTCCTTTGAGGTCCTTCAGACTATCTTTTCCTCGTTATCTGGTATCTGATGCTTGAGCTTTCTTGTATGGAGTCCACGCAGTGCACGTATAGGGAACTTGTGCAGCCAGTAAGGCGAGACTATACTATATCTACCATCCAGTAAACTGGTACTAAGTGTGGTTATTTTCGTGGCCGAAAATGCGTGCACATTAGCGAAGCTAGCGATCACCGCGGTAAGTGAAGAAGTACGGCATGCTAAGAGCAACAAGAGGTGTCCTAAGTTATCAGGCATCAGCTTCAAGGACAGGCTTTTGGAATGCTTCTCTCTAAAACTGTTTGACGTCAAACACTTCTCTGCTCGTGAACTCCCCTCCCCAGACGTAACATGTTATCTTTTTCATTGCCACTTGAATCAACCTATCCCCGTCAGCCTACAGAACCAAGCTTTACTGAATCCATTCATTTCCTGCACAATTGCTGTGGGACATGATGTTCAAGGATTCTCACCACTTATGTTGCCCGAAAAGACCCAGAAATCCTTCAAGCAAGTTACTCTTGAGAGCTTCCTTCCCGCCTAGGCAGGTTGGTTCAATACGAGAGTTTTCACATGTTAGGGTAACAGGATTTCGCTAACGTTGGCGTGTTGATCAAAACGAAAATTTTGCCGGCTGAGTGAATTCCCAGTAAAACAGATAATGGGAAAGGCATCCAAGGGCTCAGAGATATGGCAGACACACCAACTCTGAACATGGGGGAGAAAACAGATAAAGCAGGGTTAGGCTTCTCTAAAGGATTTCAAGCCATGATAAAAGCTTGTTTGAGAGACTTGTCTCAATTTTTGGAAAGAAGCGGAGGTAACCCCTAAATGGCGGTTACAATACGGTAAAACTGACACCGTCTTCCGCGGTAGTAAACATTTCCAAAAGTGGAGTTGAAGCTGCATACAAAATTACTGGCAACTGGCATCGTTCTGTATAACCGGACCGGTAGGCTGGACATAATGCGTCCATCCCATACTATGTCGTAAGATGGAATAAACACAATTTCATGCGGTGTTAGGTGGTCAAAATCTCTGGATACGTGACATAGAACAACTGAAGTTTCGCGTTAACCCTTGTTCACTTTAGATGTCCTCACGGACCCTCGGAAAGAAATGTCGGCTTGCAATTTTACTAAACTTTTGGGGTAAAATTGAGATCAGATCCCGGAAGCCGACCTCATCTCTGCGTTAAACATTGATCTTTGTACAGTCGTCGTTTACGATAGATAACAATGAATGACAAGTAAATCAGAAATTAATGCTTCATATCTTATTTGGTGAGCAAAATGTACTTTTATTTGAAGTTATGAGTAGTAGCTTGCAGAGGAATCGGCAACAGCCCCAACGTACTAGTTTAGCTGAGAGGCACTTCAATAAAATTCATATTGAGCAGAGAAACCGAAGCAGTGAATTCCTAGATAGATTATTACTTATCTTTGGAGTCCTGACGTCCGCACTTTTTAGGACAGTCGCGCAACAAAAGATTCTTAGTAAATAACGCCCTCCACACCGACTCATTCGCTGCGGGCCAAATCTTTCGGTTGTAATTGTCTTGTGCTCGCCCTTGCTTGCTACCAACTCAATATGCTCTCACACACTTATCTCCTTATAAGGACTTGAACTCGGAGTCATTCCATTCTACCTCTCTTGTGTAAGAAAATACACGTTATAGACCATACTCCATCTGGTTAGACGTTCTCCTAAAAGAATAAAATAGTATGCAACCTCATCCCTATACAAGCAAACTGTGTAATAGGAACAAAAAGTCCCTACAATATATAAAATTCTGTCTATGAACTGCTTACATTTGAGCCGCCTGGTGAAAAGTTGGACGCGCAACCTTATAGAACTACTCAATGTTAGTGATTTTCAACCCCGAACGTCGATCACCCACATTAATATAATGGAGCCTCATTTACATCTTTTAAATCGTCATTGAACCGGAAACGTTATGTCAAAGGTTCGGTCCCATTTGATATAACTCCGTCTCGTTTCTTTGCACTTAAGGACGGAGGGCTGATGGTAAAGCGGGGAAACACCCTTTCCTCATCAGTTTCAACCCCTCTCGGCGCATGAATTCAGGAAGTGGAAACGATTCGTTCGGATTAGGCGGTGGGAGCGATCTGACCACAAGTGGAATCCCGCTTGATCTGTCAACGTTGGAGCCCATGTGGAATCAGGAAGTAAATTCGTTGTACGGAATTGGCAAATCTGACTTACTCAGTTTTGAACAAGTAACTCAAATATCTGCAGCGCACATCCGATTTGAAAGGTATATTGGTTGCGGTGCGTTTGGCAAGGTGTGGGAAGGATGGCTACACGTCAACGCTTCTGATGGTGATCGATTCGAAAAGGTTGCTCTCAAGGTATGGATAATTACCCCTGTTAACCTTTTTAACTCAGATATCTGCATTATTTTCTTTTCCATTTTTGATTCAATACAGTTCAACTTCAGTCCAACGACCTTTCCACAGACCCTTATAACCGCACTCAGGCACTACCATATGCATAAGCGTCTGTAAATAATGAATGTTACAGCGGTAGCCAGTTACCCAGGCATACAGGCATACAAGTTACATCCTCATAGAAAACGACTCGACGTACACCGGATGAATTCGTCCTCATCTAACCTTGTTTATAACGTTTTGCCAATAGCAGTACCTGCTGGCATTCCTACAGAAGCCTGAAATTTCAATAACGGCTTCGTGTGTTCCGATATTCCATTCTTAAACTGTTTGAAACCGACAACACCTACATAGCACATAAGTCAGCTTCCGAAACACTCATATCGTTTTAGATGATGATAATAAATCAAATCGTGCGCAGAAATCGGTACACACAAAGGCTTTCAGACGTTGTGGAAGATTGCAGGTGGATAGCACATGCTGTGATTCAGTGAGCAGTTTTTTGTAATTTTGACAGTCGACATGATTTTGGTGCGCAGAAACACGGCTTTTTGCGATCTTGGTAACGGAGAGAGATAACGAATGTGTTTGCATCCTACACCAAATCAGAGAAATGCAATTCTCAGCCACATATTTTAGTCTCTTCTGAACGTGAGGTTTCCATATGATTTTTGTACATTTGTTTATGATAGGTACAAGGCTACTACTTTTATTCACATGTCTGCCCAAACAGTTTAGAGTCTTGCGTTAGGAAACCCGTTGGTTTTAAGGCCGAAAGCAATAAACTAAGGCTCCTTAAAATTCAACTACTATGCTGTCAGACAGCTGTGTCATTTGTGTCAGTACTTTCGGATCCTGGTTTGTTTCACAGCGTAATCGGTCACATACAGTTGACAAATTGAATGGCCCGTCTGTTGTTTCAGATAGTTGTATCAAACGTCTCATTCAGTGACTTTCCCTTCTGTTACAACTTCAGGTCCGAAATAGCAAGTCACTATCCGAAGCCGAATTCAAGCGTGAAGCAACATTAATGCACCGCTATCAGCACGCAAACATTGTTCGATTCTTTGGAGTGTCGTTCGATTCACCAGGTCAGCAGTGCTTGGTACTGGAAATGATGGACCAGGGAAATTTAAGAGACTATCTGCATCGTGCCCGGCCACGTATTGCCCCACATGTGGCGGCAAATATGTTCGCTGCAGCAGCCATATGTGCAGCTGGCTCAAACGCAACGGATCTACCCACAGCTGCTGGTTCTGAAGGTTCATCAATGAACACAAGTACGACAAGTACGGCGGCAGCAGGAGGTGGCAATGGAGGTGGCGGTGCGTTTAGTACGAATTCCAACGTGATTACCTTGATAGCACAGTTGGATTTGGCCGCACTTGTCAGCATCATGAGGGATATTGCTCAAGGATGTCGGTATCTGGAAGAACAACACTTTGTTCATAGGTGAGCAACCCTGATATTTGAAAGAGTTGCATAAGCTGCCAGCCTGATAAATAAACACCCTCCTCATATGTGGTAAACGCGCCCTACTAACATTTGTTTCTAACAAATGGAGAAACTCAGCTGCTTATAGGATGATGTTAAATCACATAAAGTGCGCGCCAGTAAAGCTGACAGACAACTTCTATTAGTCTGCGGGACCCAGACTTAACGAAGCACGTGAAAAATTTGCGCGAATGGGTCTGGCTGGGTGTAAATGTTCTGGTAAGCTCAGCCGAGAAAGCATCCTTTCTGTAGGCAGCTTAGTCCCATCACAAGGTGTGACTTCGTAATGGTTCAACCTAGAGTTTTTCTGAACTGTCCTTCATATCTCAGATGAGATTGAAAAAGCGTAGCGAACAATCTAATTTCAGTTGGGGTTGTCACTTAGACAGAGATCCTCGGAGAACCCATGTGATACTCTCATTGAGCCGTCATTATACTTGGCAAGGCATAAAATCTGTAATAATTGTTAAAGTTGTTTCGGTATGTCCTTTTACTGAAAGTTTCGTTCGCGATTATGGGGCGTTTCCTTTTATTTACTGGTCCCATACACTTCCCCTTTTCTGTTTTAATGAAGATATTAACTTTGTTTTGTCAGCCACGTGCGAATTATAATACATTTTATCACGTGACAAGGAGGCTTGTTGTAGCACATAAGAAGCACGTGCCTCTCAACATAGGTGGGCCCTGACTTGTAAGTGTGACAGCAAGGCAGACAGTCAAACAAGTCCTTTGGCAAAACTTTTTGTGCCCGGCGATGTTGTATGTGCAGCCGGATGCTAGTCCGCGACATGAGACGCAGATGGCTAAAGAAAACGATTGAATGATGTTCAGCTGCTGGTCGTGTTAAAAAAGCAGACTTAAGATTGCGACTGCCAGACACTTTACTGATTAGCTGCCAAATGAGGGCGGCTAGCGTTCACGAACACATTCACATGAACGTCTGGTGGCCGTCCCAATATGGCTCACGAGTGAAATGCGGCACAACATTGTAATGCAGCTAGCCCGTGCTTTATTCATCGAACAACAGATGGCCCCAACTAGAATTCGATTCAGATACTGGCGACCGTACTCGTCACTACTCTGATTATGCAGCGGCTTATCCTTTCGCTAATGGCGCCGCCCTCAATTTACGTTCCTTCATTGTGCTGTCGTGACTTGGGGTCAAATATAATATATATTGGCTTGGTGGGGTTACAAAGTGCACTGACACCAGCTTGTGAGTAATTCCATTTGCTTGAAATACCAGTATTATCAAAAACCTTTCTACAAAAGACCCTAACTGACACAAACTGGAAGGCCGAGAACTCACAAGAATTTTTTCAACCTTCAGTTGATCAGACCGCTTGTTTCATCAAGTATCTTCCTGCAAATTCATTCGGACGACACGACGATAGAACTTCTTGGATTAGGTCATTTTTGTGCTGCTTATTTACTGCGTTCTGTTGTCAGAAATCCACACTGTTAAATTATCCAAATGTTCAAAAACATGGTGGAAATTATTCTATTGAAAACCATCCCGTTTCTTCAGAATTTCTGTTGTTGTAATCCTGAGTTTCAAGGAAAAGTTATCCTACAAGTGGTCATTCTCTGTGAAAAAACGATAGGACCTGCGCAGCTGCTTTTGGAGGTCCTCGGTAGTGAATACATCATTAACCTCCATGGAGGAAGAATTTGTCGCTTTCCGGTTCATTGTTGAATCTGATACCATTCGGCCATTACCGTTTGATCGGTATTGTGGATGATATATAGCGCTACTACCCTTCGATTACACTGTGGTGACTAACTGCCCGAATAACCGCTTCTTGGATCAAAATCTCATTAGATTTGCGGAATTTGCTTTTTTATTTAAACAGATTATTCACTTTGCACAAAACGGAAAGATTTTGCAGTTTCCATTGAAATCTGATCATTTAGTCTGCCTGGCTAAAGGGTCGATAGTCCCTAGCCTGAAAATCGACCAGCTGCGTCACGCTAATCGTTCCGGCAGTTGCAATACAAAGCTTCGTTTGAAACGTTGAACATCACTGCAGAATTTATAAAATTGTCTTCTGAATCAATCCAGCAACAGAAATAGGTTAGAATGGGAAGAACGACTGATCACATTAGGGTTACGTACGCAAAAATGAATTCACCATTATAATAGATAATGTTGCCTTAAGAAATGAACCCTGCTATCTTACACATTGTTTCAGCAGAACCATGCGACGCCATTATTGTCGGACGTTATGAACGTAGCATTTAGTTCAGAATGAGCCGAATCTTTCGCCAAAACTAGCTTAGTCTACAAATGAATAAATAAGCCCAACTGTCATTTGGTTAGGCGCACCGTTCGCATAATCCGCATATACGTGTCTATTTGATTACGCCGATTGTCATACAGATTATAAGGAACTGTTATGCGTATCCCAAAACTTGACTACAACCTATTTTTGTCCGCTTATTAGATTATTAGTGACAAAGTAAACCCAGATTTTAAGGCGCCTAGATAAGTTTGACGTCAAGTTTGCAAACTTTATCAGTAGCATGCCCCGACACCTAATGAGAGACAATGGAATTCGTAAATCCCATGCGCCCGATAGGCCGGCGAGCACTTTTTGTTGGGTATAGGAAGGTGACTTTTAACTTCGAATTTCAATCACTCCACTCCTACTGCGCTCACCGGGTGGGTGCTAATGTCGACAGAACCCGTTATGGACTAACTTTAAAAAAATCAAGCAACACTTGACTCAAGATATGCTACTAGTTGGTTTGTCTTGTCCATTAATGACACCCACACAAGGGTATTACTCGGGGCATCAAGTAGCGACAGTTATAGCAGCCTGCATACCGTAGGACAACAGAATGTAACTTGCCAGCTTTTCTGTGTCGCTTAGAGAAACGATACCAACTGAGACTTCGTTCTGTTCGAATTAGATGCGGCCTGAAAGCCGCTCTGCAGGAAACAATAGATTTGCTCCACAAAAGGAAACAATACTTATGAAGCTGTTGAAAAAAAACACTAAAAGCTCGCTCCTGGTGTTTCGCCCTTCGTAGCCAGCAGACATATTGCTCTAGCTTCTGTCAAACTAATCCATTATTTGAGGAAAAAATCTGTGAGCGACTCGAAAAGAAGCTCACTTTTCAAATGCTTTGGTTTTCAAAATGCTGTTACTAAAAACGTTTCTTAGTCACCGGGCCACGTGGCAATTGTCAATATCAAAATTTTCTCGGCTGTTTTCAGTCAGTTCACAAATTCTGATAGAGTGTATCAGTCAGGAGCTTATTGTGATAATGAAGGTAAATTTTTAACCATACTCAAATGGTGCCTCGATAACTGACGAGAATATTCTCTTCGGAATGTATTCATATTGATTTTGATCTTCAGCCTAGGATAAAATCAAAACATATTAACCGTGCAACCACTTAGATGGGACTTTGTGAAAAGTTACGTGGCATTCTGGGGAGAGTATATCCCTTATTAAGGTACACTTAATCGAAATATGGCATTTATGCCGTGCGAAAACAGTGACTCGGACGGTTTCCTCCAAGCCGATAAAACTCTTGGCTGCACTGTGTTGCGGAGCTCGAATTTGATCACACACCCGTCCGCTAATTTGCGGTTCAGTATCATCTTAAATGCTTCTTCGCATATAGAAAAAAAAGCCACATTAACTTTGACAGTAACACATTGAAAACGCAAATATTTTTCGCTTATGAGTTAGCTGATTCAGAGAAAGATGGCCGCGCTGAGTTTTGAGAAGGCCACGCATGAAAGCATTCAGTCCGCGTTTTTATCATCTTCTTCCCTTTACCACTTGAAAAGTAGAGTATGCTGAGAAGCAATTCAATATGAGATGGAAAAATGTCCCAAGATTAATCCGGCCTGTTTGGGGCTGTGGAAATAACTTGACCGGAATACCGAAACTTTTGCTAATACCGCTGCCTTCAGACTAAAATCTTGTATGCTTACAGCTGGATAGACAAATGTCAGCTGGTCAGTATACTTCTTCGGGTTACATTACGTAAGCGCATTTTCACAAAATGATCACCCAACAACATAGGCTACACGTTACATAACACAAATCAAAATTCACTGTATGAACTTTTTTGCACTTAGTACAAAATACTACAGATCCTGTAACCAGAACAGTATGGATCTTGAAACGCTGATACCCATACTTTTTGCATTGTTTTCAGTGACCTTTCAAGAAACTTGTCAGACTCATGGTTGTGTAAATATTTGACTATGTTTGAAACGGGCAGATTTTGTGTCACCTCAAGGGAACTTAATGATTTAACCGTCGGACACATGACTGTAAGGTTTTTCTGCGTAAAGTATTTGTTGTACAAAAATATGAAGCACAATCACAGGGGTATTCATCCGCTGAAAAATGGAGTTAAAACCTCGAGTTTCTTGTAGAATGAGAAGCTGACAGCAAACTAGGCTTCCTTGACTTGCTAGCAACCCGGGGGCGTAAACAGTGGGATGGATTTTCACGCACTTGAAAATGAAAAAATATCGACATTACGTCTCCATGAACACTTGTGCGTAATCTCTATGATGAATGTCAGCTAATTTTTTTCGCCGGCTGAACAGCTGAAAGTAATCAGCTCCAAACCAGTCTTAAGACGAGTGGAAAATGCAATATCCTTGTCAGGAGGCATGTGATTTTATGCACATAAGAGTTCCTGACTGCGCTCCAATAAAGCAAAGTATACGTGCCACTGTTGTCCAGAAGCAGGAACATTTCAGCCAATACCAGTCAGCGTCTCAGTTGTTCCGGGCACCACACGTTTCACAAAATCGACCTAAACAACGAAACTTCTTCCGAAAAGTGAGTAAAAATGAGTGTACAAATACGTGTGTGGGTGTCTGTGTGTAAAGACTAACGCACCTGTACATACGCAAAGCACTCTTTTTACGGATTCGGAAGAAAAAACCAAGCAATCTGCAACACGTTGCACGGACGCTAACTTTTTTCTAAATTGTTGTCCGATTTTGCCTTTCAATACGTCGAGGCTCCGGCTGAAACCCAGTTACACACAGCATACACAGACACAGAAATGACTCCGGTGAGTATGACTACCAAACCATACCAAATCTGCCATGCAATAAATCGCTTCACTAGACCGACCATTGTTCTATGGACAGGTGTATTTACACTGCCGTCAGTGAACCGCAGATCAGACGAGGAATTCACTTCCCTTTGGGAAATGAAGGTCGATGATTTGGTGATTGGCCTCTTGTTTGAATTCTAACTGACAACTCACTCACCGGATTTGGTGTGTGTTCGAAATTACTATTTTGGGGACTGCTTTGGTGCTACGATAATGTTGAAAATTGAATATGTTTCTTCATGATTGCCTGAACGAATCTTCCATCACCTTATAACAGTTTGCAAACCGTTAAGTGACTGGGAGTGACTCAGGCAAGGTTTTTGGGAAACCCGGCATTAGGCAAGCAATTTTCTAAAATAAAGTGCGGAGCAAATTGGCGAAATTGTTACAAAAATCATGGCTTTGAAAATTTTCAGTTCTTTGCGCGTACTATTACTAGACGGAGATTAGCTTGGATTTGGAAGGATCGGATTTGTTGAATGAGGAAAAATGAAATGCCTTTGTAGGAATGCCTTGTCAGTTAACCTGCTGATAGATAAAAGATGAGCGATGTGTTCGCGTTTTTGTTTCCTCTTTATTTAAACTAGAGATCCGACTCACATCACATATAAAGGGAACTGAAAAGATTTCGTGCGGGCCTTGAAGTCACAAAACGCGGCGAAAATTTCCACAGATGCGATATGCTCGTGGAAATTGTTCCTACTTGTCACAAGTGAACCAGTTACTTATTCGCTCTAACACAGAATTTTCTACTAAGCGAGATGCTCATTAATCTTCTGTGACAGAAAACTCAGTTCGTATTTCGAAACTAACCGGTTTCCACTCATAGGACTTATCGCTTCGGAAAAGCCTTCACAAGCGCTCCGCGTGAGTCCAATTTTACAGAAGACATAAGAGATTTTGGTCTATCCATAAATTTTTAACAAAGGTTGACTAGAGGGAATCAAAGCCAGCTTTCCTGAAAATGCCTTCCTCTGAATGCTTCCTGCCTCGGAAGGAAAAATATTGGCCAGGTTGTGGAATATAGGTAGCTCGGATGCGCTGATTGGTTGTTGGTCTGTTCGCCGAGCTTTGCTGTTGGATTGCAAACGTTTCATCACCAATCGAGGTGACAGCGTCAGTACGCGGTTGAATGGCAATATCACTGAGAGTTTAGTGAGAGCACTTCAATTTCAGGATGCCCGCAATCATAGCGCAATGTCAAAGTGCCTGTCACTTTCTTCTCTTTGCACTCCTGATTTACAAAATCCACAATCTCTATAATGTTTTCTTTATTCCCGAGACGTGTGACATTCTCCCCTTATAGTCCATCCGCATTTTTCTAGGCTCTAAAACCCAGTCAGCGCATCTGGTTAGACTTTGTTACGGTAAATGCGCGCCATCGAATATAGGCAAACAAGTGGGCCACAACTAGCGTGAAATAGTCTGCTCACTAAGGAAATATTCCTCGAAAAAAAATTCATTCGATATCATATGTTTGACAAACTGCCAAACCATGTTGTTCAGTTTTTAGGGTTTTCTTCAGTCGGCCAATAGAGGCCGAGAATATGTGGGCTAGCATCTTTCTAGCCTCCATACAATAATTCAGATAGGGATAATCCTTAAAATCTGTGGTCGATGCCGTGTGAAACTTATTTCTTACTTTAAAAGATTTCTGCATCATTTGCTCAGCTAAACACGTTGGATTATCTTATTTTTTGAGACGATTATACTATTCATTTCCGCAGAACATGCATGACAAAGCTAACCCCAGTGCAAACTCAGCTCAAATAAGTCGTCTTTCCCCGTGTGGAGTGCGTTTACTGCAGGGCAACCATTGTTCCTATGTATAAACCCTTCCGTGCGCAGCAGCTTTTCAACTTTTAATCTTTCTTTGATAAACTGTTTGTACTGAGGCGAGCAATCCAAAGAGAGGTTCATTTTTCACTGTAACTACACTTTGCATAAAAGCAAGAAGCCCAAAGGGATGTCTAAGGCAGGCAAGTAGCATTCAACTGGATACATTATAATTTGAGTTAGCACAAGGAAACACTATCAAGTAGGCAAGCGCTGATTGAGTTGCACTAACGCTAGCTTACTTGTAGGTTAACAAACCGATAACTGTAGCCAGCGTTATGAAACACGGCATACTGGCAAACATATGAGCCTTCCTATGAGTGCTGACCAGTGAATAAAAACTGTTAGCCAATGTACTTGGCTCCGCTGGACTCAATTAACCGAGTAAACGGGCTCACTTTGTCCTTTTTCATGTGATGCAATGCAAAGAAAGTGCAGTTAACTGCGGCGTTACTCAAGGGTTAATATTCGGTAACCTTCTCTGCAAAATTTCATGCGTGGGTTTATCCGAAGAAACTAAGTGCTGATCACACACGATAAAATTTGTAGCCAAAACGCAGGTAGTTCTGCTTGCAAATAAACCGAATTTACGCTGATCCGCAAGTGTCAGAACACAATGACCTATGAAGGAAATGCACCCTTTGTAGAGAGGTTTTAGGTTCCTTAGCGCGTTTCGAAAAGCATAGACCGACTGTTAAATGTAGTAGCAACAAAGAGAGATGTTATATATGTACACCGTAATAGATATGTAGTTAGATATATTAAACTAGCATAGTTGGAATATATTTCGTGAATTTGTCTAAATAATTCGAATGCTGTCTACTGATTCTAACTTTGGATTCCTATCTTTCTTGGCTGACATTGCATGGATAACAATTTACTCGGTGAAATACTCGGTTTCGCATATTTTGTAAGATTTATTGAAAATATACGTTATACAGCTTGGCTTTATCAATTCTTTGTGACAAGAAGGTGGTCGCTGCAAATGGGGCTACCTTGAAGATTGAGTGATCATCCTAACAAGGCGAAATCTGCAGATCTCTTGTGACCTAATGATCGGTGGTGATTTACATCTCAAATGCGCCGTATAATTGCTAAGGTCCGGCTTCGAATTTCATATTGATCAACTTGAGAATCAACCCTATAGTGTAGCTGGATTTAGTGGGAAAACAGTCTAAACAGAAACATTCTAGACCTGCAGGGGTGAGCCGACCTACATGATTACCAAGTTACTCCCTAAAGTTTTCTATTATTGCTAGAATGACATGTGACTGCGCAAACTGGTCATCTGGGTGATCTGAGGCTCGCATACGAAAACCGTTAACCAAGAAAACATGCCCAGTTTTTCCATACCCAAATGATTAATATCCTTGAAGACGTAGGACGCGTACGGAGTATATCTTTGGAATTCGTCTGTACCTTGGACGATTGGAACTCCTAATAGGGTTTTGAAGTAAACCTTGTTGATTCCAGGAAATGAATTCTACGATTCCTTGGAAAAATGAATTTCCGGCAAGTGAATTGGAGCTATGTTCGGTGACAAGCCTGTTAAAATTGGCAGCACGATGGTTCTCTATTTTGTATTCTTTTGAATCCGTATGGAATCTATGTATATAAATAGGCCTGACTAATAGCTTAACAAGTTCTTATATCGTGGGCTCATATCGGCTTGGTTTATGACATACCTAGGCGCAGTTCTACAGGGGAAAACCCACAAAC
Source organism: Clonorchis sinensis (assembly GCA_003604175.2). Taxonomy (NCBI): domain Eukaryota; kingdom Metazoa; phylum Platyhelminthes; class Trematoda; order Opisthorchiida; family Opisthorchiidae; genus Clonorchis; species Clonorchis sinensis. The sequence goes on from CM030370.1 coordinate 20,496,095, forward strand.
GTGAAGGAAGCCAGTATTACCAAGCTGGTATTTGGAAGAACGACTGTTTCACAATGATAGTAATCGAGTAGTCAAAGTGAATTAAAAATCATGAAGCGACTTTACTCATTACGGGTGGTATAGAAATGAATTCTATCTGAAACAGCTGATCCTTTTGAGTATAGTGAAATCTCGGACATTTTATTCGTCCTAAAGCACACATGAAACATGCCACCAATTATTGCTGAATATCTAGGTATTATGCTATATTACAAGTGGGCCATATATTCATACTTCCGTACGTCATCATGCGCATTACTTCATGGTCTAAGGCAAGTAAAATTGTCCGGTGACGAAAACTGTTTCTCCTCTTCTCCAAAAATAAATAATAATTCACTTCGCTGGTCTTGTTTGGAAAAAAGGGGAAGTTGAACGTGGAATTATTAGGTTTCGTGAAGACATGAGTAGCCCACGTTTAAAACTGTACAGTTCAGTTCTGTGTCAGTTAATGCCTGTCATCTTCACAACATTTTCACTTTTCCAAATCTGCTGAGCTTAAACGGGTTCGAAGAACATTCATCCTGTTTCAAATCGACGTGCAGCACGTCCCAGGAAGATTCGTGATATGAAAAAGCGTTGCTCATTCTCCTTACGCGTCCTAAATTTTTACATTATTTTATTTACTCATGCCGCAAACATACCTCAATCAAATTTTAAAAAAAGTCACCAAGTGGGAACTTCGTTCGAGTCATCTGCAAGTATGGATAAAGCACTCTCCCCCTGTTTTTGTTACGACAATTCAGATTTTCCAATCGTGGGTGGATTCGTGGGTGGATTCATGGGTGGTTTCGGAAAGTATGTAAAAACTGTACAGCAAGTTCGGTTGTGCTTGCAATCAGAACCAGTGAACTTGGGAATTTGGACTGACTTGAGTTTCAAGACATCGTCCAGATTTGTAACTTCAAAAGCCCTGGCAAGATATACAGTTCATCCAAGCATGAAGAATGTTCACATTATCAGCCTGGTTTGAAAGTGTATGAGACAGACGGCCATAATCATGACCTTTTATGCTACTCGAAACTTTTTAAGTCGACGACAACGTATAAAGCAGAAAGATAGCTGCTTGTTTTTGTCATCAGAATTACGAAAACAAGTATTCCTGACCATTGTGGAATGCCCAAGTTAAAAATTTCTCATCAGAATTACGAAAACAAGTATTCCTGGCCATTGTGGAATGCCCAAGTTAAAAATTTTATTAAACTGATTTGATAATAATTCCTCAGTTTCAAACCTTCCTCCACATTACTGCAAAAACATCTCATGAATTTACCGAGATCCGTCGCTGAGCTATTCCTCCAAATTATCAGGCTGTCTTACAGTTTCTTGCTTTTCGTTTCACTTCAGAGATATTGCAGCGCGTAACTGTCTAGTGAGTCACAACCATCCAAGTGGCAGGATTGTGAAATTGTGTGATTTTGGTTTGGCTCGAGATATATACAAAAACGACTGTTACAGAAAACGCAACGAACCCAAATTACCCGTTCGCTGGATGTCTCCCGAAGCAATTCGTGATGGGCTGTTCACCACGAAATCAGATGTCTGGTAAGAATATTGTATCGTGTGTTTTGATTACGATTGATTGCCCTATTTCATGACGGGTACGGCAGAGGCAAATTAAAGTTGTCTTAAGGTTATCGTGACAGTCGGAACAAGTGATTTAATATCTGGGACTTAACTGTCTCCTAAAGTTAAATGGCTCGTTCAATATTATAAGATCTGAGAAGGTTGTGAGGTTGACTCTAATTCTGTCCGTTTACGATATGAGGGTAACGCATTTTCGGGGTGCACAGTAAGCCACTGTGCAAATCATCGCGCAGTTTGAATAAAACATTTGCAGGAAAGGAGCGGTATTTACAAACCCGATTACAAGCCAATCAACCGTTACCTCTGTGTCATTTCATTCCCAAGAGATTTGCCTAATGACACATATATGCGGCTGTATTTCGTTTCCCGTGCTTTCTTGAACATTCTACAAATGTAACGGGACATTCAGAGGACAGTTAATGGAAACAGATAGTCGCTGTGCGGACACGAAGAAAGGTCCGAACTTATGACGCTGCTGCTCTTCCGTCCACTCGGCGAGTGGAGCTGTCTAGGTGCCTGTGACTAAATCAAACAGGAACAAGCATGGTGGTGACCCTTCTGCTACGAGTTTACACCATTTATGGAGCGTGTAACACACCAAATATTTTGTTTTTATCATACAAGACGTCGTGATTTCATTACCATGTGTTTTGTTGCACAGTTAGGTAATTTTTCGCATGTTTTTTTCTTGGCCGATTTCCCCATGGTGGAACCTTCGCAAGCCAATCTAGCCTCAGCACAGTTTAAACAGCGCAAATGACAAACATCTGATAATGAAATGATTTAGATAACATGCATATTCCGATCAAGGTTGTAGAGGTTTTCCTGAAAAAAATAGTCTAGCCATCAACTAGGATGAAAACCACACAAGAAATCCAGTTGAACGATCAGAATTATTGCACACGTAATTTTTGAACTCCACGAACAATGATTATTTCTACGAGAGATCGGCTCGAAATTGATTTCGAGACTTGGACGAAAAGTAACTCAGCCAAAGTCAGACACAGCACAATCTTAGATATTTTCTCAGGGATTCCAATTTACGCATCTTGGCAGAAAAAATTCATGCCATCACTTAAGCTGCGATAAATGCGCAATAAGGGGAAACAATCAAAACCAACGTTTGTGGTCATATAACTGCTACGTTTCGTTAATACAACAGATTAATGAAAAACACTTTTAAAATAGAAAGCCCACTTTCTGCCATACATGTATCTTTTAGTGCAAGGAGTGAAAAAATATATGAATAAAAGTTTCAGCGCAGGATCTCAACCACCTTCCAAACGTGAATGCAAATGACTGTTTTCGTTTACAACTGTTCCCCATATACATATATATATATGTATACATATGTACAAAACACACAATAACGATTCGCGCGTGCTTATCATCATTCCGTAGATTATCCGGCTATAAAAAATGGTTCCGTCTAAGGGTTTACAATGTCACCTGGTGGAATAATATCGACATTTAGTGGAGATGAGATCAGTCGATTGAGTGGGGTGAATGCATTTGTTACATCGGTTGGCAGTGGAACATTGTGGACAATACTGATTTGATGGCCAACTAGCCAAAGTGTAAACCACGGACTGACTGGCTAGAAGGCCTGATTTTTGTGCATGACAATGAAGCAGAGGAAATGAATCCACATGCCCATACTGGACCCTCTGTGACAGAATGTAAATACACGATCAGTTGACAAATAGTGTGCTGGGTGACAACAGGCATACGAAATAAAACTGCGATATTGGTCAGCTGACACCCGAGCTTCTGCAGTCCAAGAAATTACCCCGTTGGGTACTGTATGGTATCACAGCGAAATAAGTGGTCAAGCCAGATTTAACGATCACGTGCAGTTGAAATCGGACTCTGTATGCTCTAGATTCCAGTTCAAACTAGTTTGATTGCAGCAGGTTTCCAGCGCACATAAAACGATGGAAAGTGTATAGGTATTCGTGTGATTGAGGTGCTGAGTGCTTAGTAGGATGCGCTTACAATGGGCTTATTATATTCGGACTAGAAGTGACTCGGGGCTCTTAAGCCTGGTGGACAGAATACATGCTTTTCTTGGCTTTTTGTGGTGATTCTTTTCGAAAACCTCATACACTGGCACATTTAGTGGTCATAGTAAACGAAACAGATCTGTCAAATTTGGTGTTTGGGGCATTTTTACCGAAATGAGTTAGTTTGATAACCAAGAACAATCTTTAATGCACTGCACCGTTAAGTTGTAATCCATATAAGCTTCTACGGTACACACTAAAACGGAGAAGTAGATGCTACCCGAGAGAATTCCGGCACAATGCACCCGGATGATACACTGATTGAAATTCAACGTGCTCAGTGCATCTTTAGTGAAACGTGTTAACTATTCCATCAAACATTTAGTGTAGGGCATGTCTATGGTTGTCTATGGTTTGAACCCTTTGCAACTGTGGAATATAACAGTGCACCGGTCGACTTGAAAGGATAACCAAGCCTAGAAGTAGACTGATTAGGTTCGTCATTTGTTCATCAAATAGCTTCATTGACAGGCAATAACAAGTGCACCTCTCTCTAAATAATTGAACCTCACAAGCTAAGTTTGGTCAAAATCAATTCAGAACAAGACGGACAAGCTTGTGCGCTGCCAATTTTTTTTACACAGGTGCTACAGAAAAGACAGATTGCAAACTGCCGTCGAAGTTAAACAAAATAGCCCACAAGCTGTAAACACCACTGATTTCCCCCTTCCAAAAAGCGCCATTAACCAAACTTTCCGGGCTTTCGTAATACTTATCTAACTAGCAAATAGTTATGTTTTCTTCCACTCTCGATTTAATGAATTGAGAGTTAAAAAGATACCATTTCGGAATATCGCACATGGGTTAGTCGCTTGACTAGTGGCGTACCGTTATTCATTGCAATCGCTTCTAATTTATGGCAAATTCGCATCAAATGAGCCAAACGCAGTACAGACGAAATATAATGAAGCGTTTCTTTGTCACTTCTTTCCTGAAGTGGCCACATCAAAAGTGCGCGATTACGCACAAGTAAAATGATCACAAACACCATTATTTAGCAATCTGAAAACGCAAGGTCATAAGTGCTCATATACCTTACACAGCGTGGTGGGGTTCGTTTCATAAAAAACCTTGTGTCATCAAAATTTTAGTTACGTCTCGCATCCAGTACATGTCATTTTTTCAAGCAGCTGTAGTCTGCCGTCACGTCGTCCGTAATTCGCTAAACCATCAAAACCGGAAAGTTGGTTGTTACATTCTCCTTACTCAAACAAACAGTCCCTATTTAGGTCCGTCTCAAACAGGGCTGGTGCAACACATTGAATAACACACGTCTGCACTTCACATATAAGTAGATATCGAGAAGTCGCATTCCTTCCCGCCATACAACATAATCTGGTCAAATAAACAAATACAAACTGTGATCGTCGAAAGTTTTCTTGATGAACCCTAATGGATAACAAGTAAATCCCGATGTCCTGAAAGGATTTCGTGCCTTCGACTTCCGGTTAAAGGCGGTTTTGGACGCCAGAAACTCAGTGGAATAACGTTGACCAATCTAAACAGAATCCGCGAAGGGCTAGTCATCAACCCTGTCACCAAGGTATTCTGAGACTCATGTCTGGATACTCCGAGATTTTCAAGCGAGTTCCACCGTGTGCCGGTGCCGACATTAGCAGAATGTACATCGCAACTACAGCCAGGCTCAGATTACACAGTATTAGAAAGCAATATAGTGTAAGCTGGCCGTGAGCACGTGAACCATGCTATAACCAGTAAACATTATGGGTAGTGAGCCATCTGAAGCTCATATTATCCACGCACATATTGCTTGCTGAACAGTATCGTCTCGGTATTTAGAGATTTCGGTTGGGCTGGACTACAGCAAAATCCATCAACAAGCGATATGCTCGCATCCGGATATAGTCCCGATTTTTTTATGGGCCTATCCTTTACGTCCAAAAAAGAATTCGTGGCCACGGGCTTAACCACATCGGAGAAAATGAACACAATGCTAGGAGTGCAAAAGGCTTCAACCAATAAGGCCATGAGTTGCAAATTGGCGGTTTTTCGCAAACTATCCACGTGTTGTTCATTCCCAAATGAAAACTTGTAGATAGATGAGTTCGAGTCGCTAACTGAGTGCTGCAGTTTCGTATTTTAGCAAAACATGTGAAGACAAACTACTTGACCAACACCAAACACGCTTCGAACCAAGCCAAGTTGCTTTCGGTACATGCTAACCGACAATCATATTTCCAATGACCACTTATCAGCTGGGTTGAAACACGTTAACTGATTTTGTGTGATTCCACGCCAGAACTGGGATTTCGTCCCTAATTTTTTTTAGCTCCTTCTTCGTGGTAGTGAAGAGACCCACTATCCCCCCGGCGGCCTTTTTTAATGTCTAAGCAGCCGATCCACAATCGCTCCTTGATTTATGGAACGACGATAACACCGGTCGGAGCACTCCTATTCTGGTCTCACCCAGTCGAAGGATATACGTGAGACTAAAAATCAAACTTTCTAACCCATCTCTAATTCTCTGCTAATGAAAGGAACGGTAGTAAATCAGCTTCTCACGGGAGATTCATTTAGAACCCAGCTGAATCTCAAGTTTATGATATATGAACATAAGGTTGATGGAAACTCAGAGACTGCGCCTACCTGGTGAGCCCCAACAAGAAGTTTTTCAGCAAAAGTTTCAGCGAACTTGTGAGTAGTTTCCATTATGAAAATACGGGTTTTGGACTATTAACTCTAAAGTCCACAGTTTGAGGAGGACGAAACCATACATATTAAAAGCTCGGTGAAGAAAAACATGGTGATGGAAAATCTAAATTCCGAAGACCTACAAAATGTGCATCCCCAGACACTTTTCTAGGCCGAGTTTCCGGATTTGGGAAGACAAGTGGGATCCTTCGGCTTCAAACCATTAATAACTAGCTCGTAAGATCCGTATTCCGTTAAAACATCCGGTAAACTGTCATGAGGTTAAGCAAATGAAGTATCTACTGACAAGATACGGTAGAATGGCGCCTACCTGATGAGCCCCAAGAAGGGCGAAACCGGTCGTAGGCTGTCGAATAATTTTCAGCAATCTTATGAGTATTGCATTACGTATATAGAGTGGCAGTTACTTTGATTTGATCTTCTCCACAAACAAAATAAGCCATTCCATCATTTAAACGATAATCTACGCAAGCTTTCGAAAGGGCATCCCTATCATGCATTGAAATTAGTGGGTCCCCGGAAGACATACCAACACGGCACTGGCGATTCGGTGAACATAATAAAAATGTGGTCCAGACTAGATACCAAACATTCAAGAGCCTTCAGAAAGTGCATCTACCCGACCAATTACTCGGTGAATCATGTCTTTGTTGCACTGATTTTCCTCAGAAATGTACGTAACTTTGAAAACTCTCTAAAGAAAAGGCACCTAGAATTTTGGGGCCTTTGAGTTCTACTCAAAAGGGTTTATGGTATATTGCGTACGCTTCAGTAAGGTAATGCCCGAGGCTGAGTGTGTATCGTATACATTTCGCAGTTCCCTATCATTTCCAAGCATTTCTTGCAACCGCCTTTTGCCGTAGGACGAACCTCGTTGTGATGTCATTATGATGGAAAAAGGATGAGGACTTCTGCAATTGTCAACTTCTGTTTATACGTATTCATGTCAGCGAACAAACTCTCGCTAGGTTTGACCATATGATGTGAAAGAATATGCTGTGCATAAGCATACGTGGTGGCATTGGTCCATCCCCCGAGACTGAATGAACCTTTTTTCCATCCAAGGCCGTCGGTTTTTCCCTTTACCCTGGGTATTGCCGGTTGGTGTTGAAGAGTAAATATGTCATTATGAGGAAAGTGCTAGACATCGGTAAGGAAGTTCCAACACATCCACAATCTGGTAACAGTCGGAAACTGAGACCAATGCTAATTCGCGTTGTTGTTCCACCGCATTTGGATTCCCAATATATATATATATATATAATATATATATGTATATATATATATATATGTTGTTGGAAAGCTATTTCCCATGCGTTTAAAAGAGAACCACTAAAGAACAGTAAGTAAGCGGATCTCTTCGCAGCCATCCCTACCGATTTACCACAGTGAGGAATGATAAACGTCCATGCTCCTCTTTGTCTCCCCATTAACATTCACATGAAACCCACTCCTAGTGGTATCATGAAACGAGTCTCCGGTCTGTCCTTGGCTATTGACGCAGGGGCCAGTTGCTTAAGCTACTTGATATTATTACACCTATGGGATAGTCGTGAAGGAGATGATCAGGCGACTGGATTGACTTGAAACGTGAACGAGCATGCAACGCCATATGACTACCTAACATGTGACCATCCCATTTTCTATACCCCCTCAATCAGGGCGTTCGCCGTAACGTGTTGGGAGGTAATGACCTTGGGAGCCGATCCATTTTATGGTCGTGCCAACGTGGATGTGATGAATTTGGTGATTGGCGGTCACGTGTTGGGAAGACCGGAGAATTGTCCGGAAGAACTGTAAGTTTTGTTTGTTAAGGTACAATGCACTGAGAAACGAGGGATCAGCGTCGAGGTAAATGAAAGTAACATTACACGGATATTTTCTACGGAGATGGATGACCTGGTATTCTAATGGCTGTAGCTCAATGGTGTGAAGCACTTTTTCGCTTGGGGTGTTTCTTTCTGGCCGATCCGGTTTCATTTCTAAAAACCCAAAAATTTTTTCGTGACGTGGGACTTCTGCTTGTGTTAGATCATTGGATCAATAATTTCGACATTGTTACGTGGAATTATTAACCTATTGCAGTAGTTCACAACTGGTTCATTTGATGTCTCAAAAGCGAACACCACATGGTGTTTCGAAAGAATAGTGGTCAGAATACTTCAGTCTTGAGAGGTGTGACTGGAACCCCACAACCCAATCTCACGTAGCAGTTTAGATCTCTAGAAAGACATATGTTGAACAGTTACGGCTCCAATAGCCCGCTTCTGATCAACTTACATGACAAGTATATGGATAAATCTTCTCAAACCCACTTATTCCCGCGTTGCTTTCCGCTTCAGCTACAACCAGATGTTGCAGTGTTGGAGTCGATTCACCGAAATGCGACCCTCATTCGCTGACTTGGCAAAGAAGATGATCGAATTTGTCAAGCTGTCACAAGAGAGCGACAGCTCGTTTTCCGGACCGTTTATCGTTTCACTCCCGTTGCCACGAAGTTTACCAGGTGAATGACCAATTTTCATCTGCCGACTTATCGTTTGCGTTAGACTACAAAATACGACCGCCTTATAGTATTACAAAATTCTGGATTTATCTTTAACCTGGTTGAGTGAAGGAGAATCGTTCCGTCAATAAAACTGACGAAGCAAAATATTAGTTGGTAGAAGAGACCAAAATCTTGCAACAATTTCCCAGACTTTTCTGAGACAAAACTACTTCCATCTGTCATATGGGAATTTCATCCATATCCGAACAAACCAATTATATGGAAGAATTTTTAAGAATTGCTAATTGCTCGCTTGAATCGAAACTGACAGTGTTGGCATGCCTTTAGGACAGGAATGAATGGTAAGAGCGATCTATTGAATGAGAAACAGTCTGCGGCTACGAAATTACTCGGTAAGGAAAATTACATAGAAACTGACCACCACAACTTCGAGTAGGAACAGCAAGAACAACAAGCTCAAACTGAGGCTCCAGCGAATGACATCATGGGAATTAAGATGGCGACCGGATGTTTGCATTACCACTTTCAAACCAAGTGAAAAAACTACGCACCGAACTGCTATGTTTGATGGTCCTTTTACTGGCCTCTGAATTCCACAGATCATCTGCTTGGTACAAACCTTGTTGCGGCAGATGACTGTATGTGCGTCGTGGAACATCGCCGCCTGTTACCGGTCCACAAAAAACCGAGAGGGGAATTCCCTATACTCAAATAACTGTTAGGTGTCACTGCATACGAAATCGGGTAATGTTCGAAAAATCCACTATCTCCAATAATAAAACTGACACAACGATTACGAAGGATGATCAGTATACTAATCTCTTTTGGGACACGCGCAATCAATGGCCTCATCCCATTTTCATTTGCCTATGTATTATAGATTCTTCAGGACATCCAATGTTCGCATGCGCCCCAACTGAACCGTCACAGCGTCGTACTTCTACCGAATCGGAGCACCACAATCTAGCCAATCAACGCTGTAACCGGAGGGCATCTTTCAATGACTGTCAATCAAGATGTTCACAACACCCAACGAAGATGCAGCAAAGCATGATACTCGATCGAGACCATCAAATTCAAATTAATTCAAGAACCCTACCCCTTGGTCATGATAGTTCCAGATCACACATGATTGGCCAACCGCTTCTGAGTCTACGTACGAACACCATGTCCATTACAACCAACAGGAACCACTGCGACAGTCGAGGGACGAATCATCACAATTACCCAACTACAAGCATGAACGGATTCGAGTTGGGTCTGTCTGACCCATCCACCGAACAGACGACGCTAGTCACACACTTGATGACAAACACAAGTGCTGAAGGACACGCGAACGATTCCCAAAACGGCCAGGCGAGTCTCACTGAGCCTCTGACGGTCAGTAGTTGCTTGGATACCGGACGGAGTCCATTACAGAAGCTGGCTTCGCCAACACATGGCCCAGGACCCGTCGGCCGGCCAATATCCCTAATGGAAAGTGCAACAATACCGATGCCACCAGCATACCACCAAGGAAGAGATGGAAAACCTAGGTGTTATAGGACACTGAGTCAGCGTACCAGCACAACAGTCCAGAGACCACATATTACTGCTCCACATTCCCTTATGGGAACATTGGAGAACCCAATACACGCTGGCACAGACGCCACAACCCACAACAGTCAATCCACAGGCGGCAGAAGTGGTATGAGTTACTGGTTTGAAGGACTAACGGGTGGTGGTTTTGGTGGCGTAGATGCTCTGGGCTACGAAAGACCATCTTGGCCTATTCAGCTACCCAGTAATCCACAGTTCCATTCGTTTCAACGAGCAACCATGATTAACCCGAACGGGCATACACTAGATAATAAGCACCGTGTGGATTTCAAACCTAAGGTTCCCAGTGGTGCATTGTCCGGCTAGGTATGACAGTTAAACATCGCACTTCCATATTTGCTTAAAAGTTGTGCCGCGCGGCACGTCCACCGACACAAGCCATTAACTTTTTACTCGTTATAAGTTGCCGGATTCGCTCGCTCCTGACACTTATAAACTGTTTTCGTGTACCTTAATCCCAATGTACAAGTTCCCCGTCATTCATCATCTAGAAATTCATTCGCACACAAACTATTGTCTGTGTCCATTTACTGAGTTGGCAAGAACTGCTTTTGAACGAATAAGGTAAGGCGTTACATTGGAATCTTGCGGTTCACAGGTCGAAACACGTTGATAAGTTATTGAAAACACAAAATATCGAACCTATGGGTTGCTTTAGTGTGGTATTTTATCATTTTAATAGAATGATCCTGTGGGAACAGGAGCCAAAAAAACACAATTACACATTTGTCATACACCTAGATGGCGTATATGTGGGGGTTAGGGAATCCTACTCGGCTTGTTCCTGCACAAATGTCTATATCTTGAAGGGTTCTATAAGAACTGCATGTCGAATCGGACTCAGATTCACCATCTCCTCTAAAATCTCAGTCAGCAAACAAGCCTCCACTTACCCGAAACGAGTCTATCATCGTTTAGGTGGTAGTAGAGATGGAAATCCAACGCGACGGAGTAAAGATAGACGGAATGTATCATAGAATTCGTCAATAATAATAATCTTTCAGCAGCAGCAGTCTTTCGGCGTCTATCTGTCATGCAAATGGTAGGAGGCACGACAGCTGGCATACTGTCAGGTTGCTCAAACTTAAAAAAAAGCAGCCGAGATGTTGAGTTTGGGTTCGAACCACGGACCTTCTGGTCCGCAAGCTAGCGCCTTAACCAGTGAGCTATCTCGAGCCAGTAAAATATCGCACACTCTTACTCCTATTGTCACCACGAGAACGATTCCCGAAGAGAACAGCCTTGACTAGGGTTTACGATAACAACAGAAGTAAATATGCAGCCCACGCCCTGATAATAACTCAGAACTCGAACACGACCAACACCGGAGGCGAGAGGGCTCAGTGGCTAGAGTGCGAATATACGGACCGGAAGATCCATGGCTTGAACCCGACCTCTGTATCTCGACCTTTCCTGTCTAGGCTTGGCAACCTGGTAGTGTCCCAGCCCTCGTGCTTCCTCCTGGTGGCATGGCAGTTAGGCGCCGAAAAGATAATACAGCTGAACGATTATTATTATTACTTACGAATATTACCCACTGTCGGTTTTTATCATCAGCGACACCACGTGCCGTTAGATAAGTAAGAAGATAACAACGGCTTAAGATAAATTGTTCTGAAATGTCTGCAAATCAGACATGCATGCCAAAATAGGCATAAAAAATTTCCCTCGAAAAACCCAATTCATGAAAGTTTACAGCTGTACAATCACGGGTGCCTCATCGCCTTCCCAGTCTACGTCATCAACCAATACATCCGCCGTATTCTTTTCTTTTTTGAGTACCTCCGGTTTGATCCCCCAATGAAACCGTTGTTCAAGACTGTGGCAAAATCCCTCAGCTCGCTCACGCAGCGATTGTAGCAGTCCGTTCCCCGAGTCTAGCGTTGGAGTGCACAAAATGTTTCGCAGTAATTTTCGCACCACTGAAGGCAGGAACGCAGGTTCTGCGAGATTAGTACGCGGACCAGTGGTTTCAGAGAAGAATAAATCAGCCAATTCAGCGGTCGAAATAGCCGCAGTTTTATCCTCCAGAAACTCCTTGGACTTGGCCGCACTACACAACTGATGATATAATACGCTCACTAGGTTGATGTACAATTGAGGACGTCGGTAAATGGCCTCTTCGCAGTTAGCTAACAACTGGACGATGCGCCGCCACTGATACCACCCATCCAATACATGAACTGTCGAGATAGGAAAGGAGGAAGATAATATGTACAAACGCTGACAAAAATAAGGATAAAACAATATGATAAATAATTTGAAGGAACACAAAACCTCAGACGCGCAGCGGAGTATCAGCAACTTCACACTACTTGAATCCGAAACAGTAGCAAACAACTGTAGAAGCGAAGGCACGTATGGGTATGCAAAGGCCGGTACTGTAACCAGACCCTGGAAAGCAGCCAAAGCATTCCACAACATAGCGTTTGGAAGTAGCCTAGATCGACTGGTTTATGTGGCAAGGAAAGACAACCCTTAGAGACAATTACTTTTGGCTTGATTCTCCAAATGAATAAAAAGACCTGGGTTAAACCGCCCGCACGATTCTAGATCACTTCTGCGTGAGAAATAACAACAGCAGACATCTCCCTTTCGAGGGTTGCCCAAGACCTCATAAGCATACAGCTGCATATCAACCCACTCAAGCCACACAAGATTCAGTGCGACACAGGGCAGCGGAACGGACGACGAATTTTCTCAGACGGGTTCGTACAATGGGCAGGAACAGGAAGTCACCCTGATCCCTTATTACCCAGTGTGTTCAGGGGAGACAAAGACGACTCATGACAGTGATATTGATGAAATTCGAGCTGTTTTGACAAATCAGCCCGTTTCATTTAGCTTTCTAAACCGGCTTACCAGCGACTGATGAGAAAACCTGGCAAGTCAATTCATTTCAGAAATTTTCACGCCCTTAAGGAACTCAAGGATGTTCAAAACTACCAAATACCAGCTTGGATATTTAGAGATTATGACAGTGGTCTGGTGCCAGACGTGTATGCGGTAAAGAGTACCAGTAGACGGAACATATACAACGCACTCGAATTCAGGACAAGTTCAACCTTATTCACAGTAAAAGGCAAAGACCACTCGCTATATATATATATATCAACGGGTAGGAAGGTGAGATTAACTTAGACCGAAATTCAAATGAAGTCGTTTAAAGACACCAAAGCGACATGGGGTCCAAAAGAACCATATGTCCCCGGACCCCTACCGAAGCATTCTTTGGGAAAGCAGGAAAATCAACCTCAGTGGTACCAACTGCAGGACACTAGATATATCCGCTTCCCATGTTACCTATCAGTTCACCTGCAGCAGTTCACATACTTCCAATCTGCTTTAGCTATATTACAGCCCGAAAAACGCATGGAACGGTACAGCATTGTTGGCGGTCAATTGTAAGTATATCCGACGAAACAGCCCTTGCTAACGGAGACGGACTGGCTCAAGTTTCGGAAACAAACCTGACTGGTTATTATTTCGTAAGGACTGGGAATCACGGTTAGATACTTGTTTTAAACAGACTAGAAAATAGATGTGATTCATCAAAGAGTATCTACCGGAACCAGATGAGTTGGATGTATTGGGTGAGACGATAACAGCAGAAAGATGCAAACACAAGAGTCGAAGTCAAGAACAAAACATCGCGTGATATTTTGATTAAGATTGACCGTTTAAACATTTGGGAGGTGTGCTCTTCCACAAGAGAATCATCCAGAATGATTGATGTGCTGACGAAAAGGACAAAATCTCACTCACCAAGGAGTATTTCGGTTGATCAAATTCGTGCAAACTAACTTTTTTTTAATTGTTGCTAGGATGTTGTTAAGATGTCGCACAGCGACCACAAGTTCCAGGAATCCCGGACTGCTACAAACGCCTGATACCTATTGTATCATCCATAGAAACGGATAAAATTAGAGAGGACGAGTCGTCCACTCATCTGCCGTCTGTTAGGTTTTCTGGTTAATTCGTCCGACCAGCCACACCGACAAATCGTCTTAAAAATAATTTTGTTAGCTCATCCAATAACAGTCAGTCAAAATGGCATTAAAAGCGCGAAGAAACCGGACTAGACGCGACAGAAAAAGGATGCAAAAAGGTGAAAGCCACACAGATAAGGAAATGGTAACTCACTCAGTAGAAAAGTTACGTAACTGAACTGCAATTCAGCCAGTAGCTCTCGCTCCTCTGGCAACAGTGAATTTCCGCAATCTGGTTGGTTGACCTCCACATCCGCCGGACCCAAATTAGTTGCTGAGTCTGCTATAACACGCAAAACTGAGTCCAGCGTATATGTTTGGTCAATACCGTGGGCAGTGATTTCCGTGGGATTCGAGTTTGGTGGGAATAGCGGATTTTTGGGAATCTTGCTGAAACGAATCTGCATTCGAACGGGGAGAGTGGAAGTGATCATCGGAAAAGTAGCATGATCGTACGCAATGTACTCGCCAAAAAGAAGCATCCTGATTCGGATCATTAGGAAAACTCCATAGGCAATAATCGCCATTATATATATATATATATATATGAGTCTGACTACTGGGAGTACTCGCACAAAGAAGCAGTCAGTAGATGAATTTGTGCTGCTCTTTATGACAAGAAGCTGAAGAGAGTAGAGACTTTCCTACAGTTAGTCAGTATTTCAATATTCATGGAAGTAGCACCGTTACCTTCTTCACAAGAGAGGCGGATTAAAAGTCGGTCTCAGAAAACGCACAATTGGATAGCCCAAAGCTTGACTGTCACTGGCGGCGATTCGACTTGGAACAACTTTTATGTAGGTCGACGTGTTGGGACTTAGATCTACAAGCAGTGCTCTCCGCGCTGTCGGACCAGACCACTCTCAAAAATCTAAGTAGCGTAGACCGAGAGTTGTTCGCTACGGACAGGGTACCCCAATAAAACAAGCATTTACTGATCTATGGGACAGACTTCTGAGTCAGAGGTTCAATGTCGGATACCTCAAATGGACTGGTCTCTGGGATCTGCACAACCGAAATGTATCCTTTGTCCTCACAGCTCTCTATCCCCAAACCTTATCCAATCCACCAACAGAGCGCTCTAAAATCTCGCAGCTGGTTTTCTAACCAAAATTTGCCACTAAACTCACTGCCTACTGAGAGCAAGTCATACAACAGTTAAATAAATCCAAGAGATCCATTAAGCGAGGGAGCTTTCAGATTGTGTACTCTATCACATGTAGGCCAAAAGAATCCACTTATCTAGATCGCACATGCTCCTAAAGCATGTGTTATGTGTCGCCTATTTCCAACGAGCGCGTTTCCTATATTTATGTTCAGTGTGCAACCTACCGGCTACCAGGTCCACATCAACCGTAGTTTGATTCTGTTGTTCATTTTACTCCTATGATGCAGTAGTGTGTGCATGGAAGGTGAGGAAATGCGTGCGAATACGTTGCTTCTGTAAAACAACCGTAATCCAGAAGTTTCGATCTGAGGTAGCACAAAAACCCTTTAAACGCAACCAAAACAAGCCAAACCGGCAAGCGACCGCTAGGACCATGCACACAGACAAAAAGAAATGCCAAGGACTTTGAGTAAGTGTACTAATGGATATATAGGAGGCTTTTTCTGGTTCGTATTTGCCGAAGCGATTAATCGTTCATTGAAGACTACCGTCAGCCGAACAATGAAGGATAAAGACGGTCAAGCAATTTGGTCGTAAGATCGTCGTCTGCAGTGCCCTTAAAACCAAGCAAACCTCCCTCAACGTGTCCTGTAGAGACAGTAGATGCAGTCGACTGAGACCTAGTTTTAATTTATCCAACGCAAGGCGAAATGTAGCTCCAGAAAGGCGGAAAACCATGAAGCCCAGAAGGATTGCATCCTGTCAACCTCAACGACGGCGGATCTGCCCTCGTGCTTCCTTCAGGTGGCATGGCAGCTAGGCGCCGAAAGGATGTTACAGCTGGGCGATTTTTTTTATTCATATTCACACCAGTCTCGTTTGAACGGTCGTCCTCCTGTTCTGGCGTAATTATTCCGGTGAGTTCACACCAAAGGGAAGCACTGGACTTGAGTTTCGCTCTTATTAGAGCTCATCAGCAGTGCATATCCAGTGGCCGTGCCGGGATTTGAACCCCGGACATCTGACATGCGAGGCGAGCGTGTTACCACTACTTCACTAACGCACGTTGGACGCATCTGAATTTTCACGTCTGAACAGGCGAACGTGTTCACACTTGAGCGATGTGATTGGGATGCCCGAGGTGTTGCCTAAGGAGCGTACTACTCTCGTTCTAATCCATTATTCAGCAGTGAACAAAAGTGTAGCAGTGGGTACCACTGAGAGACATGTACATGGTTTATAAGTGACAATAGTGCTGATGATAATAATAGCAATAAGGGTAATAATAATCGCCTTTTCAATCCAAACAACCCGTGTTTCGAACAAGATTTACCATATCCTGTAAGCCGGCAAGTATGGAGGGTTTGCGAATGGTTTGTATGTACGTGATGTGAGCACAACATAAAAAAAACTTAGGAACGAACCTCGGTTCCAGGTAAAATTTGGAGCTTCGGTAGGAGATCTTCCGGGTTGGAGGACACTTCGGCGGCAGGTTGCAAGGCCAAACGTTGCTGACTCGAGGAGGGTTCAGAAAGAAACTGAGTGCACGAGTACACACGACCACATTCGGGAAGAATACGACTGAGGCTGGCCGGAGAGATCAAATTAGTCAGTGCTACCCATCCTCGACGACTGGTTGTTTAGAAGGGGAAAACCAATTGCTCTGATTGGATAAAAGGTGTTGAGAACTGAAAATCACATGAGCTGAACTAAAAGTGGTGGCATGATCCTCCTCTGCTAGAACCCAGGTTGTCTACCCAACTCTAAAGAACACTCCAGAGAAAAATGTAACTTGTTCCGGTCCGACTGTAAAGAGAGATGTTTTAGAGATTTGGAAATCGTAGGCGTTTTTCTGTTTTTCTCACATACCGGAAGATGTAACATTACCAGGGTTCTAGAAAGTCTGCTGCTTCCACTAAATGATACCACAGTTGGTTTAGGAAAGACAACTGCAGAAGCATGTATGTTATTCAACAAACGCACCTCTACAGAAAACATCAACAGCACTTAAACAGAAGCTAGTGACAGATAGTGGATGGTTTATCAAACTAATGTCAGTTGGTTTCAGGTCAGTGAATGAAACGAAACAGGGAATTGATTTCGAGTGGCCCTTGAGTTGAAAACGGTGCACAACCAGTGTTGAGACCGACTTCTGGATGACTCGGCTCCTACCAGTCATCTCGATAATTCGTTCTAGGTCCCAAAAATATCCCGGATTGGTCTCGTTTGAGGTGTCAAACAAAACAAAACCCAATAATTGCTGTACTTTCTTCTAGCACACTCAATCGATTGTCCGAAGTAACCGTTATTCCAGTCTTGGGTAACAACCGTAAACCAAACCTAAGGAACAAATGCCAGTCTCAATTGATTTAGGTCAACCTATGCTGAAAAGTCGAGAAGCACTTTTTGAGATTCACCAGCAGTGTGTATCTCTCGAAACGCCGGGGAGTTTCGACCTCCCGGCTAGTAGGTTGAATACTCAACGGTTTGGCCAAGAGCAGCTGATCAACAGTGTAAGTAACTCGCAATTAGGATATAGCACCAATCATCCTTCAATCACTGGATCCATACAGTGTGCTAAAGTGGTCACTAGCTCTTCGAGTGATGACTTCTCAGATGGAGAGTTCACTCGTGCTGTGAGTTATTCTTCCTTCTGGGCCATTCTGTGAGAGAATCCATGTTCATGAATCCAACTGTGAGATACTAAAGCTGCGTGAAACAACCGGAAAAAAGTTCAGTCTAACAACACCTGAAATGTGTCCAATCTCATAAGATGTCCTACAAAAAACAATGTTCAAAACCAACTGTAGTTCATCGGTGTTCCAAAAGCCTTGCAATGAGATTAAATCCCAACGTGGGTTCGACTGCCGAACCGAAGTAGAATGCAAATGACGGACAAAAATACAAAGTCGATCGCTCGTCTTCACGAGTTAGATGACTGAATTCAATAAATCGATCAGGCGACAGGATGTGAGTAACCAATAAGAAAATCTGGATATCATAGTAATTATAATCCTTGCACGTTGTTACTTTTGATAGTGACATACAACCAGAAAAGACCGGCTTCAACAGAATTCGAAGTCCTAGACTGCGGAAAATCCAGTTCGTCGTTTTCATAGTGAGTCGAGAGGGTTGGTGTTTCGTGGATGTGCATCGTGCGAGAAGACTCAACAACTTAACGGTGATTGTGCCTTTGTGCATAGGTGTGTGTGTGTGCGTCGTAGACGACTGTGTCACTTTACGTTGACAAAAAAACTGGGATAAAATATAAGCAGAAATACACAGGTAGTAACGGTTACACAACTGCGGAGTCCGCGTTTGCACGTGGCTGCTACCAGACGCCTTGTAGGTCGGGGACGAAACAACTTAACTTGGAAATTCATGCGTTTTTACCCCGAATCGGAGCGAGAAACCAGAGGTTGCAAGTTCAGGTCTTGTCTTCTTGTCCGCATTATGTGTGCTGAAGTCCACATCCAAATCTCTGACCCGCCCAACTCGACTCAACACCAGCTAACTTGGAACGCTTAATCTCCTCATAAACCGCGGCTAGTTAGGATGAATATCAATCATCCATAAGGATGTACCTAACAATCACAATCCTCAAGAAAGCTATCACTACGAACAAAATCGGTTAGAGAAGTCACGGCGGGCAGTTTAAAGGACAGTGCCCTCAAAATAATGCACCAAGGTGCAAGGTCTAGATGCGTAAGACTTATCAACTTACCATTCAGAGGGGTAAGGGCCTAAATACAGGGAAACCTCTTCGTAATTATCAGTCAACCGTTGCACATCCGAAGGGGTTAACGGAACGTCAACAAAGTCTACAACTTTAGGTAGCTCAACAACGGGTTTTACCTTCATCTACGGCAACCCAGCGCTTGGCAACAAAGCCCGGATGAGTGAACCACTCCACAAAACCGGTTCGTTGACCAGACTTACAGTCTGCGTTGACGGCGCTGTAATGGACGGCAGAGGGGGGGAAGGACGGATAAAAAGTTACAAGATAGGAAAAGCTAATCAAGGTTGGAAAATTAGTGGTATGTTCAGAACGCGTTTACCAGACACACGAAGCACCTGCTAGCATAAGAAGAAATATTGTTTCACCACTTACTTCCACGCTCACTTGCTGTACGCATGAAGCGTAATTATCATATGAACGGTTGGTTTACTGAAATACATCAACTTTCTTGTCAGATTCAAAAGGGGTACAACAAGGCCACTTCCTAAGCATGAAATGGACAGACTTCCAACCTCAAAAGTTTACGGCAGCAATTGGGCAACCTAGTTGCTCCATGACGGGTACACATTGGCATTGTGACGCCTTGTCGACAAATTGTGCGCACATAATTCCAGTAACGTGGAAGTTAAAACGAAGATAACGTGCAGGTAACATCAAGAGCCTGTAAGATCCCACTGCAGAGATTGCTTCTTATGTTGCGGCCTATAAAAAAAGAAGAGCTCCAGTCTTCCGACTTATCCTTCGGAGCCCATCACGATAGACGCAAATAACAACACAGAATAAGCTTGTTGTGTTTCTTCTACAAAGACTGTCGCTTGTACACCCCGCTCTTTCTTCCAGCTAGCCATCTCGTGCGAAAAAACTAAGATACCAAATGAAATAACTTGACTGGTCTTCCTCAAGATAGGCTTCGGATCAATTATATAAGCGTCCCATCAGCTAAAAGTCCAAAGCAGGGTATCTCTCGCTCAGCGAAACAAGACACTGGGCCCGAATGGTGTTTACAACCGCGCCCTTTAACGTTGGTGAGGCCTTGGTAGGGACGACTTCAATGAAAACCACTTGGAATGAAAGCGGAACATGGTTGGAATGGGGCATTTCGAAGGAACGCTTGAACAACGTGGCACGGACCGGGTGGTCGTGACGGCCAAGACACCTGGTATTATCTTGCATGATTTGACAAATTATCAGAAGCGACTAATTCGTCCGAACCTAACTGGACTTCGCTCTTGCAATGAATGAATAAACAATGAACAGTAACACTCTTTCGAACCACCGAAAAAAATGTCGTTTTTCTCGGCCTGACAGGCGATTTTGACTCTGATATTCATTAGAAATTACAACATCGTCCGGCAACCGGGGGCGGTCCCTATATATTCGGATACCTAACTGCCATACACCCATAAAGAACTAATGCCCCAATATAAGACGAGAAGAAAATGGAAGACTAACGACATGGTCCAAAAAGCACGTTTTTAGCGATGAAGATAAAAATGCTCGCAAATCCCAGTAGCAACATAATAACCATGTCTGAAAACTACGTTAGAGTAAGACTCCATCAACGGGATTGACCTAGCGTCCATGAAAATCTAATCCAACACAAAACCGGTGCACAAGTCCCAGCTAGACAGTCCGACTAGCTCCTGAGATCCGTTGTGTGCTGTGTCCTGCAGGGTCTTTAATGATGCAGGTTCCTACCGGGAGGGCACGCACATCCCAAAGCGCCCAATTTGGCGTTGTCATGTTATTCGACGTTCTCCGCGAGTTTTTTCGCCGGCAAGAATACGGAATTAGGGTTCCTCGACAGATTGAAGTTGTGCGTGCGTAGTACATGCCCCAACTCCTTGGCCCGATTAGTTTTATCTGGTACTCTGATGACCGACTCGTTGCCAGACTCTAACTCACACACAACCTAACACTCGCTAAGCACAGACCGGCAAATGTATATAGGCAAGTGAGGGCCGAGATCGAGGAGACCAGGTTTCGCAGTCGTAGGGTGGGAGTGCTCTTACGGTTGTACGGTATACACGGTCTTCTGGCCTCAGTGAAATTCGTCGCTGTAACTACAAATGACGAAGCTGGCAAGTAGTGGTTGCGCTTTACGACTTACACTTTTGCTTACAGCCACAGCGTGATTACGGTTCATATAGTTGCCAAGAAACGGAAACCTACTATAAGAAGCACCTTAACTTGAAGTTTCCGAAAGACACAGAGCAGTTTCAAAGAGCGAGGTGGTGGTATACGCATTCTGAAGCAAGGATCACTCTTAATCTGCTATCCAGAGTAGATAGTGGAGCACTGGTCGTCGAAAAGCAGAATGTCGTGCGCACAGTCAAGGTGCCACCTCGATTCGCAGATTTATGGCACCTTGGCAGCGAAATTAAAGAGTGCGCTAATGCAAATGCAGAAGGGGAATAATCATGATCAAAAGGAATACGCCAGTGATAAATCATGCTGCCTAACTGCAATACGACCATCAAAAATGAACAGAAATAAAGAAGGACGGCAACCTCAATGAGCCTAATGGTCATGAGAAAACCTTTGGCGGGTTCACTGTAATCTTTAACAGAAGCGGAAACAGTGAAATTTTGATATACTATGGGTGATGAATGGACTGTTCGAACATTAGCTACAATTACAGGTGTCCCCGTGTTTCCAGCTTTGGTGAATTCAAATGAACCTCATCCAAAGATGTATGGTGCTTTACATAGGAGAGATGCTAAACGATCGATGGCATCTCTATTTCAACCGATAACTGATTTCTTCACTCACTAAATGTCATCTTGGGAACGGTGTGATATCAAACAGGTATTAATCATGGATGGCATAGCAACGGTGAACACCTTCGCTAAGACAACAGCACTCAACTGCGTAGCAATTTTACACATCAAACTTGGGAAGCTTAGTGGAAATTAATGGAAAAATAGTGGTTCGAATAAATAGACTACGTAAGGAGTACGTGATGAGTGGGAACTGAAACGTCAACAATAAGTCAAATACCTGAAGTAAATGAAATGAAAGCCAAGAGGTATATCCTTGATGCCACGGAAGTTTTTCCCAACTCTCCAAAACTTCATGTCAATTCCGACCTCAGTGTTCTCCGGTACATCATGCAGAAGGAGAACACACGAATTCATTCCTGATTCACAGCTGTTCAACAAAAAAGAGGCCATGCATCATGAAGTGGCATAAGAAAACTGAGGGAATAAGTGGATAATTAGAGTGCACTAGAACAGTGAAAGCTGTCAAACAGGCAGAATGTGGAAACAAACTGCGAAAATGCGACTGCGGTTAGAATCAGTTTTCGTAAATGCCGTGGTTCGGACTCGGCATCTCGACTGCTTCTGTCTAGGCTTTGGTAATTTGGTATTAGAACAGCCCTCGCACTTACATTGGCAGGCATGACAACTAGGCACCGAAAAGGTGTTCACTATCATTTATTCGAAAAAAGCATATCACGGGGTCTAAAGAGTCATTCTTACCAACCAACAATGCAAGCTTTGTTGTACGATTGTGCAGCTAGGCCTCTGTAATCTGAGAATGAGTCTTCAAATCTTTGTTCACTAATATCATAGAGCTGATGCTGATAGTGGCTAGAGCTAAAGAAATGGCTGTGGTGGTGTGATCATCAAACTGGTTCTCGGTGCCAAGTAAGGTACCTGAATTTATTACTCCATTCAGTGCTACAAATCCCGTCATCTTGGTTACGTGATGTACGAGAAAACTTGTCCATCTATAATAGTTCTGTTTCCCAGAGGGAACTAAGAGTGATATAAACTTAAATGCGGGCAAAGGGAATGAGGAAGTACGAAGAGTCTGGGGGTGGCGGCCTTCTCCAATGAGACCCGAGTGACCCATCCGTACTTGGATACAGAAATTGCGATAAACAGGGGGGAAGAGAAGCCGACGGAGTTGGTCTTGTCAGTTTTCATTCGAATTGTCTCACAGCCCGTGAATGCACCATTTCTGTGAAGTGGCAACTAGGCCACTTCAAACGAATTTTTGTCTTCTTTACACACCCGCATCTTCACCAAATAAACTTTTGTTTTACAGCACCGTACCACTGGTGCTTCAACAATGTTGCTGCAGTGAATGATGATCACAGGAGCAGTGCTACACTCTTTTTTCATTTGTGCCTTTCAGATGAACGACAGTCGCCGTACGACAAGCACGAAACCGATCCGGGATCTTGGGCGAAAGCCTCGATCCTGTGTATCAATCCGTGTATCCGACAGGGTTTTCACCGTCGAACCAACTTACACGAAGACGTGGCGAGATTTTCATTTTCAAAACGCACAGTGTTATTAGGCAATGACTTTTCCTATTCCGGGTAGTTGGTGCATGGTATAAACCTCCACCGAATGCTGATCATATCACATCTGGAACCTAGTTCAAAGCACTGTTTGATGCTGCTTTGTGAGTCCTCGCGCTGGCAAGTTCACTTCCCCACGCTGAGAAATTCAAAAGCGGCGTTACACTCTTTTTTGCTTGTGTCTTTCAGGTGAACGGAAGCCGTTGAACGACGGGAGCAAACCCGACACGGGAAGCCTGGACGAAAGCATCGGTCCCGTGCACTAAACCGTGAAACAACCAATCATAGCACTGAGTCTCCTACTAAATTGCGATTCCACTTTTGAGTCCCCTGTCGAGTTTCTTTTCAATGGCATTCGTCAGTGTCCCATGTCGGTCCTCTTCAGATGTTGAATTGAAGAAACCTATCCGACTTTTTGTGGAAAAAACCTATGGTTCGGCAACTTTGGACGCTGTTTCTCCATCAATAGAGAAGCTTAATGACTTACGTAAGGGCACTATTCAGAGGTTACGTGATCGAACGTTAAGCGCCGCCCAGCAGATTGCCAAGTGAGTCCTTATGAATTTTTGTGTTCCATCTTCTTTGAGTATTATGGTTCCCACCATGAGCAAGTCAGTGCCTTGAGTAAGATTATCGGGACCTCCTGTTCACCGCTTCTCGTTATTCATGGATTTCCTATTTACCCAAGAAGTGTGGGCCACCGCATTCGCCCGATTTATGCTGTCCTGTTTGGATTTTGGTTGTTCTGATCGTCGTCTAATTTGTAATCCGTATAGGTGAAAATAGCCCCTTCATTTAGTATTTCTTGGTTGTCAGGCCGTGAGCAATTGCCCGTGCATTTAATCCCATACATCAACGGTCTCGCGCCCATATGAAGATTTGACGAGGTATAAACGGACTGGATGATGTTTACAGACGTCAGGAAGACGTCCACACAATCACAACAGTTTAAAAAGGGCTATTCCCTCAGCCCCTCAGGCCTTGACTCACTGTGCACCTATTCATTTTGTCCACTGTTACTTCCGTATTTCGGAACGAAGGACAAGACAAAGAAAACGGGATACTGTTAGTACTCAGGCAAGGCTGCCAAGACTGATCGGGCTCCAATGTCTATCTATTTTCCACCACCTTTTACTCTACTCAGAACTTTGATTTGCCAACCAGGGGAGGTACGCGGCCGCAAATGTTTTCTCTACGGCTTGTAGTCGAGTTCAAGGCGCCCTCATACCCGTAATCAAGTTTGGGAAGTATCCTGATTTAAAGCACTGAATATCACCAACCGGACCATTTGCTCATCGAAGACACGTGCAAACTTGTCGACTGACCAGTTTGACCTCCACACTCCCACCATGTTTGTCGACCGTATTTTCGTGTTGTCCTCTGCGATAGGAGTGTGAAGACAGTAAGGTGGTTCCCCCAGGCGACGAGCATGTCCCTATTTATGGAAGCAGCGATCCTGCCCTTCCCAGAAATGGGAGGAGTTGGAAAAGGTCGACCCGAAAAACCGCACGCCCACGATTGCCCAACGATTGCCCGTGACCGCCGACGCATTATTCAATACGGTCGATATACTTTTAAAACCAAAGAGTCCGGTGCTGCTCAAAAGGCACCTGCTGTGTGCAGAGGCATCCGGAACGAGACAGTAATACCTTATATTTTGCGCCCTCGGGTTAGGCCGACACCCTGCCACCGTGCAGGTCCCATTGTTGAGTCGTCGGTTCCGGGCAGGGTACCCAAAGAAAAACCCACTGTCCGCTGCCTCGAGGGTCAGACTTTTGAATCAGAAGCTGTGGACAGGGTCCATGAACACAGCCATACGTTCCCCACCGCCTTGTGGGTCGGAATTTTGAGTCGAAGACTCAAGGTAGTGTACCTCAACCAAAGCCCATTCGACCTAGACAACCGCGAAATATCGTTTGCCTGCGCATTTCTGTGTTCACCGATATCTCTCCGCAGCCCCTTCCCACCACACAAGCAAACGTCGCTGAGTCATTTGACTGTCACTTATCTGACCGAAAGGCCCTGTACTCCTCGCTGCCCATTAACAACGAACAAAGTAACACCTCTAAATCCACGAGATCCTTTCTATATAAGAGCTTCTAACGTCCGTACTCTATGTCAAATTGACAAACAGGCAATGATTGATGAAACCTTATGCTCCCTTAAAATTGATGTATGCTGTGTCTCCAAGAGATGCAGTTTTGTGGTTGAGAGAGATAATTTCTGTCGATAGATATCCGGGTTCACTCGTCGAGAGAGTAGCAATGACAATGTGCTCCAATGCGAGCGATATGAATGCCCAAGTCGGTCGTCTGTGCTCCGTGGAATCTATCTGGGCGGTCGATTCGGAGTCGATGCTTGTCGCACAGACAAAGGAGAGCGACTCCAGTTGTGTCCCCTTCAGCAACTATTTCTCGGACTTTCAACATAGACGTTCACATCGCCTAACCTGGCGGCCACCAACCGCAAATCAACCGTGAACCCAGTTGAATCACATGGCCGTCAACCACCGGTGGAGAACCGCACTGCAAGACTACGGTTACCTCCCGAGTACACAGCTAGGTTCTGATCATGTTATGCATGCACGCCTGACAGTCCATTTCCGCTCAGGCCCTCGCAAGTCAGCAAGAGGCTTGCCAATCTCCCATCTTCGAAGAACAACCACACGTCAACCTTATCGATCTCAGCAAGCCCAAGAACTCTCCACAGTAAACCAATACTGTGGTGGTGATGAGCGTGTGGGTGAAGCATGAAAAAATATGAAAAGTGCTTTGCTAGCAGCGTTCAGTGCTGTCTATCCGACTTCTCCACTTCGAACACCAGACCACTAGAAATCGTTGAGATCGCTAGCGCTGGTTAATGCCAGGAAATCCATACCAGCAGGCAACGAGTGCGACGGCACATCCAAATCCCTCAAATCCCAAATAGTGGAGAGCCCAAGAAAAGACCGAGAGCTCCGGTGGACATCGAAAGCTCGAGAGATGGAGAAGGCTTTTGCTACGGGAATCAGCCGTGCCTTATAGTAACTGCTGCGATCGACTAGTCCCAGGGAAGTAACGGTCAGCGAAACGATAAGCAAGAAAGG
The DNA here is from genome assembly GCA_003604175.2 of Clonorchis sinensis. NCBI lineage: Eukaryota > Metazoa > Platyhelminthes > Trematoda > Opisthorchiida > Opisthorchiidae > Clonorchis > Clonorchis sinensis. The sequence goes on from CM030370.1 coordinate 20,522,795, forward strand.
CGGCTCACTCACAAAAATGCTGACTGGAACGATGGGCCGAACACTTCGAAGGGCAGTTCAGCTGGCCTCCTGCAACACAGCTCCTGGAGATAGTGCATAAGGCCGAACAGAATGTAAACTTTAATCGCCCGTTGCTAACCTGCGACGTGTCTACCAGAGAGAGTTATCTGTTGATTATCTATATGAGTGGCGGGCGATATAGGTGGAGACGTAGAAGAATGCGATGAATTAGTGATTGGAGTGTGTAAAGTCGATATGGGAGTACTGGATTCCACTTGCCGGTTTAATTCGATCAATGGATACGGTTACAGGTTTATCGAGTACTTGGACAGTGAATTGTTTTTCGGAACTCGAAGGAACACGAAGAGGACCATCGTACGGTGGTAAAGGCGGTTTAACACGGTCATCATGTCATGGTTGTACGAGGGCTGGGATACTGCCAGGGCGCCCACACCTAGACAGGAGGACGATTAGGGTCCTCAACCAAAGCCTTTGGCTCAAAAGCCTAACCGCAAGGCAGCGGTGTTGGGCTGGAAATGCAAGTGCATTACCATTTTTACGGAACACGTCGCCACACATGTCCCAAACCCCAACCTGGAGGGCCAGGAGACTGTGTTCGTCAGACCTCTACCCATGGACCAACCTGGTATGAGAGACTCTGTGAGTGTCACGTGGGCACCCCCCAGTATAGCTCAATGGGTCGCCGAGGTACACAAACCGCCACACCACGGTAAGGTCCAGTCTCTTCGTGACGCCCTTGTAGCTAGTGCCGACTTCCATCAGTTACCACAACGGACTGAAAGCAGTAGTATGTAACGGGCCTACGTGACTCTACATGTTTCAAGAAAACCGATGCTTCGCTGTCGTACAACCATGATTTATTTGAAAGCTTTATTGCGAAGAAAAGAATACAGGTAGATGGGAAGGGACTTACTGCTGCCTTACTACAATCATTCCGAGGTGACTACACCTCCAAACACTCATCCAAGCAATCTGAATAGAAACTGACAAGATCACCACTGACGTCGGTTATCAGCTATATCTTGCAGCGTCTCAGACCGCGGTGGGGATCACGCGGTCCCCATCCTGGAAGGCGAGTAGCACCGACAGCACCCAAACGTTTCGTGATTTCCTTCATACCCTTCTGCCAGGCGAAGGGTTGGTCACCTCTCTGCTTCCTCCACTCTGAGTTGGGCATGGAAACCAGCACTATCTTCGATGGTTAGGCATATGCAACACCTGTCCCAAAGAACGCAGCTTCTGGTGCTGGACACATTC